>BLSH010046898.1:577649-595601 GCA_018402905.1 Glandirana rugosa | reverse complement strand
AAAGATACAAAATCAGAGGGGGATCAAATACTTGATTTTTTTTTTTTTTTTTTTTTTTTAAAACGCCTATTGATGCCGACGCTCACTAACGCTCATTAACGCAGATGAAAAACGCCGGAAAAAACAGATTTTTTTTCCCTGACGTCGGCCCCGACGTTTCGCTTATTTTTTTTTGCATACGCCCGTGTGTATGAGGCCTTAGAGTTAAAAAGAGGCTGGGAGACAGTAGAAGAAGGGGGCTATAAAGAAAGGTATAAAGGCAAAGATAGAGGGAGATAGGAGGAAAGGGAAGGGGTCTGCTGGATGATCTCAAACCTGCAGGACTGCCTATGCCACATATACGAGACTATTTCATATGCTCAACACGAAGACTGATGTGAGGCAGGACCTTGCTGGTGCCCTAGTAAATTACTGAGGGCATCAGAAGCGGAGAAGTGGAGCCAGATGGACCATAGAACTTTATATTTGTCTTCGCAGGTCAAGTCACACAAGTGTGAAAGGGGCCTAAATGATGTGACTGTCTCCTGTAATACCCCCGAAAAAAGGATTGAATTCCTCCTGAAACTCATCAGGATGAAAAGGAGATATTGTCACTCAAATTGTGTATGTGATGTTACTGTTGAGCTGTGACCATTTTTAATTGTCTGCAAGGACACTTACATCTTATGTGTATGTAATGCTATTTGTTTTTTATTCCATTATACTTTTTGGTTCCTAAAGTTGCCTATAAATACCCACCAAATATTTGGGGGTTATTACCTTGTTTCTATTGATTTCAGGAATGTTGGCTGCTTATTTTATGGTTTTCTTTGGTGGTCTTACTCCTTATCGGCATAGGCAGTTTTTTGGCAAACTTGAACTAACTCTTGAAACGTTCCCATCATATTTTCGTCTGTCACCCTATTTGGGGAGAATCTCCATTCCTGTGACAGGAAATGGGTGGATCGGTTCTACCCAAAAAAATAAAAACTTGTCAGATTCGAATGCTTCCCGTGGTCGCGCTAAAAATGTTTTCTCTTACTGTCAATGTTGGTGGTATTTCGGACACAGAGGGTGTCGGTGAAGGTTTTGGTTGTATGCCATGTGACACAGCATAATTGAATTGTATTGGGGGTTGTGTGAAATTCTAGAGGCAGCGCGGTCTCGGCGTGGTAAGGTAATCTGCCGCTATGCAGTCCTGATAATGTTGGCATAGGAAGGCCTTGCTCACCGGAAGCTCTCCTGGATTCCTCGGAGATTTTAGGATGGGAAATGGATACGTTGTATCTCTGCACGCTCATCACATTCCATGATGTATAGCTGAGCAGAATCTGGATAAAGTTACACGTTCGCTGCGGCCAATGCGTTCAGAGCGATCCCTTCTACACTATCTGCTTGTAATGGTCTTGTGTATTGACAGATTACATACATTTAGTATCTCTAGGGGAAAAAAGAACTGTAAAACATGCACATTGCTCCATATGAACTGTTTTTTTTTTTTGTCATTTTTTTTTTTTAAAGGGTTAGCGCACCTTTACAAAAACAACTGCCTATGCATGTAAGGGGCGTCTGTTGATAAAAAACAAACAAACTGCAGATCTGGCTAAAGTTGAATAATGACCTTGCTTTAGGTGTAGGCCATTGACTTTCTTCCTGAAGCATGACTGGAATACTCGCAGGACTTTTGTAAGTGAGGCCTAGTAATTACTGCTCACCTCCACCATCACAGGAGGGAGCTCTCCACTCTGAGCTCAGAGCTACTGCATCAGGGGAGAGTGAGCATGTGAGGGGGTTTGAATCCAAGAAGGAGCTCCACCTGTGATGGTGGAGGTGAGCAGTAATGACTAGGCCTCACTGATGGTGGAGGTGAGCAGTAATGACTAGGCCTCACTGATGGTGGAGGTGAGCAGTAATGACTAGGCCTCACTGATGGTGGAGGTGAGCAGTAATGACTAGGCCTCACCTAGCAATGTCCTGGGAGTATTCCAGTCAGGCTTCATGAACATAAATGGCCTACAGCTATATAGCAAGGGCATATTCAACTTTAGTCAGAGCTGCACATTTTTTTACCCACAGGTGCCCCTTATCTACATATGGCAGTGGTCTCCAAACTGTGTCCCACGGGCTGGATGCAGCCCTTTGCTTGCCTTTATCTGGCCCTTGGGGATTTCTCTCACAGTTGTAAAGCGCTATTTCTCACACTGACACCAATGATGAGGCACTATTCCTCCCTCTGACACAGATAATGGATCACTATTCCTCCCACTGACACCAATGATGGGGCACCATTTTTCCCACTGATACCAATGATAGGGCACTATCCCTCCTGCTGACACCAATGATGGGGCATTATCCCTCCTACTGACACCAATGATGGGGCATTATCCCTCCTACTGACACCAATGATGGGGCACTATTCCTCCCACTGACACCAATGATGGGGCACTATTCCTCCCACTGACACCAATGATGGGGCACTATTCCTCCCACTGGCACTAATGATGGGACACTATTCCTCCCACTGGCACCAATGATGGGGCACTATTCCTACCACTGACAACAATGATGGGGCACTATTTATCCCACTGACACCAATGATGGGGCATTATCCCTCCTACTGACACCAATGATGGGGCATTATCCCTCCTGCTGACACCAATGATGGGGCATTATCCCTACTGACCCCAATGATGGGGCGCTATCCCTCCCACTGACCCCAATGATGGGGCGCTATCCCTCCCACTGACCCCAATGATGGGGCGCTATCCCTCCCACTGACCCCAATGAGGGGGCGCCATCCCTCCCACTGACCCCAATGAGGGGGCGCCATCCCTCCCACTGACCCCAATGAGGGGGCGCCATCCCTCCCACTGACCCCAATGAGGGGGCGCCATCCCTCCCACTGACCCCAATGACGGGTTTTGAGAGCGGTCTTCTGAGAGCAAACACCAATGGAAACAAGCCCTTACAGTTTCTCTTGGTCTCTTTGCAAATTTTTACGAATACCTGTTGATCCTGCCAATAATGCTGCTTTCTGTGATGGTGTGGTGACAATGCTGCACTACTGAATGCAAAGCAGAGTTGCCTCTCATGGAGGCTGTGCTTCAGTGGGAGGAGATGTTGCAGGGGGCGTGGCTATCAGCACTGCTAATTCACAAGCCTTGTCAATCAGCAGCCGGCCACACCTAGCCCCTGCCCACTGCTTTCTGGATTGGCACCACTACCTCTGTTGCTGGGACCCTCCCAGTGTGAGCTGCAATGTCAGGGAGAAAAATTTAAGTTTTAATCTGCGGCTTGGGCATCATATAATTTAGATTTTTTTTTTTTTTACCTGTTCAGACTTTCGCACAGGAGCCTTTGTATGTACTTTAATGACTGCTGACTATTTATATTAACGTGGATTATATTATATATTGTATTCTATAATATAGTCTAGTGGAATTTTAGGTATGGATATTTTATAAATCGTTACATTGGTCCAATTTGGACCATAGTAACTGTAATCTCTGACGAATACGCGGCTACTCCAGTGCAATTGGTTCCGGGTCCCATGCTGAGCGGCTGGCCTGATGCTTTCTGAACACAGGAGGTTGGCTGCTCAGCACAGGTGCCATTCAGAGAATTCTTTGCATGCAAACCATTCTCTGATTGGACGAAGTAGACAGGCAGGGTGGTAACATCACGCTCTCAACCTCACCCAATCAGAAAATGCAAAGAATTCTCAGAATGGCGCCTGTGCTGAGCAGCCATCCTCCTGTGTTCAGAATGCATTGGGCCCTAGAAGCACGGGGTGATCATTGGAGTAGCATTGTCAACTACAGTGAATTCCACCTTCCAGGGGCATCAGCCCGGTAAGGTACACTACACTCTATTGTCAAAAGTATTGGGACACCTGCCTTTGGGATGCCATTAAAGTTCATGCGCATGTAGTCTTGGTCCGTAGGGTTCAATATTGAGTTGGCCCACCCTTGAACTCTTATAAGTATAACATGTTTAAAAAAAAAAAAAAAAAGACTTTACAATCACTTTAACCACTTGCCAACCAGCCACCGTCATTATACGATGGCAGGTCTGCTTTCCTGCGCAAATCGCCGTACTCAGTCTCTTGTGCCCGCCGGCGACCCGCGATCACGGTGTAGAGGGGCAGGACGGGGATCTGCCTATGTAAACATGGCGGATCCCTGTTCTACCAGACGACATGTCAGAGATCTTCTATTCCCAGTGATCTGTCATGTCCCTGGCAGCCCACCTCTTCCCCCCACAGTTAAAACCCAACCAGGGGACAAAGTTAACCCCTTGATCGCCCCCTAGTGTTGACCCCTTCCCTGCCAGTGTCATTTTTACATTGATCACTGCATTTTTATAGCACTGATCAATGTAATGTCATTGGTCCTCAAAAAGTGTTCTTTGGGGTCAGATTTGTCCAATGTCGCAGTCCCGCTAAAAATCAGATCGCCGCCATTACCAGTAAAAAAAAATAAATTAAAAGCCCTTAAATCTATCCCATATTTTGTAGACGCGATAACTTTTGCACAAACCAATCGATATACGCCTATTGCAATTTTTTTCTTTTCTTAACCAAAAATATGTAGAAGAATATAAATCAGCCTAAACTGACAAATACATTTGTTTTTTTATGTACATTTTTTTATTGCATATGTATTATAGCAGAAAGTAAAAAAATCATAAATTTTGTTTGGGTACAACGTCGCACGACCGTACAATTGTCAGTTAAAGTGACGCAGTGCCGAATCGCAAAAAATAGCCTGGTCAGGAAAGGGGGTAAATCCTTCTGGTCCTTAAGTAGTTAATAAAATCTAAAATTAAAAAAATAACAAAATAAAATGGATCTAGGTCAGTGCCAGGGTTGGTGTTTGGATAAGGTCAGTATTTTGCACAGATTTAGTTTTGTTTTGTTTTTTTTTTAATTTGTGTCTGTGTGTTTTAGGTTCATATTTATAAAAAAAACAAAAAAAACAAAACAAAATGCGCACAGTTTCTGGGCTGTACTACGTTTACAAACCACAACTAACACATATGTGGTATCGCTGTGATCATCAGGAGAATAATTATTTAATTTGGGTCGTAGGTTATGAAAGTACCAAGAAATCTACAGCTAAATTTAAAAAAAAAGTTTTATTTTTTTTTTACTATGTTGGGCCAGTTTTCCTTTGATAATGAGGAGAAATCTATGATTTACCACCAAATGAAAGCCTAATTTTTCCTGGAAAAAAACCTGGATATAATCCACCTAGATGCACAAAGTAGTTGTGGTGATTTGTATGGTTTTACTACCGCATGTCAAAATTGCAAAATTGTGCTTAGGCATTAAGATTTGTTTTACCCTTAGGAGTGAAGGGGTTAGGATTTAAAAAAAAAAAAAACTTGTGTAGTAATTATGTTTTTTATAATAATTTAGTAGCTCAAATTGGAGTTTTTCTTTCATCAGCATACTAATTATCCCTCTGTTCCTACTCTGCATTGGGGAATGTAAGAAGGCAGCCAATCGGGTGAGTTCCTGGTACCTGGTCTTCCTCTATGTAGTATTAGGACCAGTAATTTGCTATCGGGAAGCTGATCTTATTTTTCCAGCGACGCCGGAGTTGTGTTATTAGCCCGGTCGCTGGGTCTTGGCTGTGCACACAAAACCTCTTTCAGGAGGGCACTGCCACTCTACATAATCCCTTCTCTGTGCCCAGCTCAGTGATAAGAGTCCTGCTGGAGCCCAGTCAATAAAATCACTGACAGACAATCTGTTCACTAAGAGAACATCTTAACCTCATTCAGGTCACCAGCTTAAAGGGACCCTGCTACTGAAATACCAAAATACAGAGCATACAAAAAAAAAAAAAAAAAAAAATACAAAATCTATATTCAAATTAGCTTCTCTGTATCTGTCATTTAACAGGCATACCCAAATTATGACTTCCATTTATCAGATTTAAGCCTGCCTTCTATTCCACCATTCTGTAGCACTGAAGAATAATCTTGTAGGGCTGCTGTAAAACAGACCCCTGGATGTTTAAAGTGGGAGTTCAGCGAATGACACAGTTCATATACTACAGCTTTGCCTGCTGAAGAATTTGTATGTTTGGCCAGCTGTTATATTGACACGCATGCCTCTGCCAGCAGGGGGGGTCACTGTGTTTCTTTTACTCAGCTTTGTGGGTCACCCCTCTGTTCATTGGTCAGAGGTGAGAATACTGATGAGCAGGGCTGGAAGTAGAGAGGTGACATCGGCAGCTGCATTGCTTAACCAGGAGTTAAGGGTGCCCCCTGCTGGGATGTTTAGTGAAGTTTAAAAGGTGTGTAAATCACAAGACTGGCTGGAGAGAATTGCAAATCCTTTGAATATATTTGTATCAACTTTGTGTTTAGCTGTTTCTTGGAGTTCTGCTTTAGGGTTATTAGAAATATCTCAAATGGGGGAAAAGAGGCAACTGAAGTGTTCTCTCTCTATCCGGTTTTCCTTTACAAATGAGTTTATTAATATTTAATCCAATAGAGAAGATCAACACTTAGATGGTTACATGGTATAATACAAATAAAGCAAAAAGTAAATAATAAAAAATGTGTGAAAATTATGCAAGTTCCATGCGTGACATCTCACATCAGCAAAAGTCCCAATGTTCCCATCTTGGACATCCTAGGGGATCTATATTATGCTAAATGGTACTTGATCTGTCCTGTGTTTTCTAGTCTAGTTCAGAATGACAGACCTCTGAGTAGACCTATGGACCATTAGATTGTGATGTCTCGCCCAGCCATAGTCATTCTGGACCTTTTTACCATGCTGTTTTTTTTTTTTTGTTTAACATGCACCGTGACTGATCGGGCTAGTTTACATTTGCTTCAAAACATGGCTTCAGACAGGATTTGTCAAAGCTCCAGTCACTAAATAAAATGGTTCGCTTACAGTCCTGTTTACACCTTGCGTTGGCTTTGCTTCGCTTCATTCTTGCGTCAATAATTATACCCCATGTAGCGTTAGCAGGGCTTCAAAGCCTCCATAGAAGTCTGAGGAAGCTTGTTTGAAGCTCGCTTGAAGCACCTGCAGCTTTTCAGAGGCTGCAATTCAGCTTTAGCTTTGCTTTATTTTGGAGAAATTGCAGGTGTGAGATAACACACACAGGGCATTTACCAAGCTTCAACAAGGCTTCAAAAGTGCACAGGGCATTTACCAAGCTACAACAATGCTTCAAAAGTGCATCACTGAAGCCTCATCGAAGTCTCACTGAAGCCTCATTGAAGCACCACGGAAGCCTCAAAAACACATCATAAAAGCTTGTTGAAGCTGTATGAGCTTTAATGAGCATTGAAGCCCAAGCAAGTATAAATGAGCCCTTACGGCTAGTTTATACTTGCTTCAAAACAAGGCTTCGGACACCCTTTGTTAAAGCTCTCTGAACGCTAGTCAAAGCTTCTGTCACTAAATAAAATGGTAAGCTCACAGTCCTGTTTACACCTTGCTTTTGCGTGGTGCTTTGGTGGGGCTTTGAGGAGGCTTTGAGGAGGCTTTGGTGGGGCTTTGGTGGGGCTTTGAGGAGGCTTTGGTGGGGCTTTGAGGAGGCTTTGGTGGGCCTTTGAGGAGGCTTTGGTGGGCCTTTGAGGAGGCTTTGGTGGGCCTTTGAGGAGGCTTTGGTGGGCCTTTGAGGAGGCTTTGGTGGGCCTTTGAGGAGGCTTTGGTGGGCCTTTGAGGAGGCTTCGGTGGGCCTTTGAGGAGGCTTCGGTGGGCCTTTGAGGAGGCTTCGGTGGGGCTTTGAGGAGGCTTCGGTGGGGCTTTGAGGAGGCTTTGGTGGGGCTTTGGTGGGGCTTCGGTGAGGCTTTGGTGGGGCTTCGGTGGGGCTTTGGTGGGGCTTCGAGGAGGCTTTGGTGGGGCTTCAATGGTGCTTCAAGCGAGTTTTGTCATAGACTTCTATGGAGGCTTTGAAGATGCTTTGAATCACAACTAAAGCTACATGGGGTATCATTTTTGAAGCAAAGTAAACACAAGGTGTAACCAGGACTGGCTAACCATTTTATTTAGTGACAGGCGCTTTGACTAGCGCTCTCGAAGGGTGTCCGAAGCCTTGTTTTTAAGCAATGTAAACAAGCCCTTAATGTGCATGTGCATTGAAGCCGAAGCAAGTATAAATGAGCCCTTACGGCTAGTTTACACTTGCTTCAAAACAAGGCTTTGGACATGCTTTGTTAAAGCTCTCTGAACACCAGTCAAAGCTTCTGTCACTAAATAAAATGGTTAGCTTACAGTCCTGTTTACACCTTGCTTATTCTTGCGGCTTTGGTGGGGCTTCAATGGGACTTTGGTGGAGCTTCAAGCGAGCTTTGCCATAGACTTCTATGGAGGCATTGAAGCACAATGAAAGCTACATGGGGTATCATTTTTGAAATGAAGCAAAGCAAAAGCAAGGTGTAACCATGGCTGTAAGCTAACCATTTTATTTGGTGACCGGGGCTTTGACTAGCGCTCTCAAAGCGTGTCCGAAGCCCTGTTTTGAAGCAAGTGTAAACTAGCCCTTAAGAGGCATGAGAACCCTTTATACAACGACATCCATGTAGTATCGGCCTATGTGAGCTGCGTGTTACTGGTGGGTAATAAGAGCTACACAATCAATAGAATGCTGTGAGAGATGCAGGTTTTGTTCACTTAAGAATTCAAGGGCTGCACATTACCATAGAGATCCAAGGGCTACTAGAGACAGAGCTGCAGGCTACTAAGGGCAACGAGAGAGAGCTGTGGGCTACCAGAGAGATAAAGTTGCAGGCTACCAAAGGCAGAGTGCAAAAGCTGCCAGCTTCCAAAGGCAGAGAGCGCTGTGGGCTACCAGAGGCGGAGGAGCGCTGTGGGCTACCAGAGGCGGAGGAGCGCTGTGGGCTACCAGAGGCGGAGGAGCGCTGTGGGCTACCAGAGGCGGAGGAGCGCTGTGGGCTACCAAATAGAGTGCAGCCTACCAGACAATGCTGTGAGAGTTGTACGTTGGATTACATGAAGTCTCTTTATTCCTATTGCTTTCTCTAGAACGGGAACTAAACACAATGCTTCTTTTAAAGGACCAATCCTCCCACATGGACATTGTGGTTATATCAGTGGGGGATCTGTTACAAATTAGTTACCAATACTTTTTGGGGCTCCAGTACTTTGTCCGTGGCTTTTTTCCTGGATCCGCTGCCAAGCTTACAAATTTAGAGTACTGAGGGTGGTCAGACTTGGGTTTATTTGCTAAAGGAATATCCACTCTGCACTGAAAGTGCAATCGCTGTAGGTCTGAGGGGGGAATGCAAGGAAAATAAAAAGCAATTTTGCTTGTACATGATTGGACGATAAAATCAGCAGAGCTTCCCCTCATTACAGATCTTCCCCTCAGATCTGCAGCGACTACACTTCCAAGTGCCCTTGTAGTGCAGAGTGGATTTGCCTTTAGTAAATCGACCCCAATGTTTGCAGTGCACTCATATGTGCTGCGTCCTAACTAATTAGGCACAAGTCCCCAAAAAACGTTGTCCCCATCATTGGCTAACACAGGGTTAACTGCAGGTGATCTACCGGACAGAAGAGCAGGGAAAGCCATGCAAAATTGTAGATGTAATGAAAAAAGTAATAAGTGCAGCAGGAATACAATTGTACAGGAATTGGCTGGTGTTCGGTATTTTTTCATTAGCACAATTGTTAAAAGATGAGTTGTAGATGCAGACAGGGAGTTGGCACTGCTCAAAGGTGACCCCTGCAGGACAGTTTAAGATGGTGCAGTAACTCCAGTTTTTACAAAAGTTGGCGTATCTAAACCAAGAACCACCTTGCTCTGTTTTAGCATCCTTTCAGATCATAACCTATTTCTGTTCTTCATATACCAATAAAGGCTACTCCTTGAGATCTTCTAAATAGTGCTAGCAGTGTTGCCAACCTACCATATTGAAATTTACTGGCACAGCCAAGTTTTTACTGGCATTTCAAAAAGTTACCCAATTAGTTTTATAGGGCAAATTTCAGTATTTCTTATATTATTTTCAATCTAGTAAGTTGCTTAGGGGCAGGATTCAGGAGGGCAAGAAATTAGAATGGGCAGCGCACACACATTGACTCTGACAGAGACATTGACAGCGGTGTGCAGCAGCACAGATGATGATGACAACGACACAACACGTCCTCTTCTTTGTCACAGTGACCGTCTCTCTCCACGCCAGGTGGTTCCTTCAGTCCATACAGCACTGATAGTCCCGCTCCCGGCTTGCCTTGCTCCCTTCCTGCAGACCCGCACGTTAATCGTATAACTATGACATCACATGACTTGCACAGGCACTGCCCCCCCCCACCGAGCACACTGTAGCAGGCACTTGGTTGGTCTCGAGTTCTGAGCAAAGAGTCGCAGGCATATTTTTTACTGGCAACCTTTTCCTGTCACTGCCATTTACTGGCAGGAGAAAAGTGCATTATTTACTGGCTGCCAGTAAAAATACTGACGGTCGGCAACACTGAGCGCTAGGTAGATTTTTTTTCTCTAGAGCAATGTAACTGGTCCCGAAAAAAAAAAAAGCCCCTATCCTTTTTAGATGTGCAGCATTCTTTTTAAAGCATGGACAAGCAGTGCATGAATTACATCTGTGTACCAAGCTGTAATCCAGGCAACCCTGCCAGATGGTGCGTATAAGTCCTGGATGTTACTGATCGCTGCACTGCAAATGAACAATGCAATTGGTCCCAGACCCCACTCCAGCCTGTGATTGGACAATTGAGAAGCAGCTGCACACTGTTTAGGTTGTTCCCCTGAGACAGTCAGGGTTCTGTGTCTTTCAAGAGAGTGCTGCCCTCTAGCTTAGTACTGTTCTGCTCATGATTACAGTAGCATTAGGTACAAGAAATGTATTTATTTATATATATATATATATATATATATAATAATATATATATATATACGTTTATATTAAATCTTTTTAGTCCTGGAAATGAAATATTTATTTTTGTACATGTCATAATTGCCAGCCAAGAAGTGGAATGCCGATTTCCTCTTCATATCTTGTCCAAATTATGATAAATTGCTTTACTAGAAGGAACAGACCTAAGTAGCTCAACACAAATAAATCGGCTAACACAGTAGACACATGTATTGAATGTACCAAGTAGAACCTTTTTAGTTCAGCTTGCAGATAGCATAACATGTGATATGATGGATACTTGGATCAGCAGTGAAACTTCTTCAGCATTACAAATTGCGGCCAATTGAAGGTGACTAATTTGCTGCCAGCTACCACCCATGTGCAGCAGGTGGTCACCTGCCCTACATATTGACTCATTGCATCTTCCTACTGTTAGAATTAGGAAACCACCTGCTGTACATTGTACAGCATCTCTACATGCTATACTTCAAAACTGGGTAGCACAGCACAATGGATGAACCTGATCTTTAGACTATATTCAAGCGATTGGCTCAGATCCTGGGGAACGACAGGTTGGGTCTGTTAGAGCGAAGTGGGGAATCGCATAACTATAATCAGAAACCTTTATATTAAAAGTTTAGTTTTAAAAGATAATGCACTATTAGTCAGTTTCATTACTTCATCATTGTTTGAGCCGGGAGCTTGAGGCTATCCAGAGTTCGAAAGAGGCAGCCATAGGGAACAATGTCTTCCTCCGTTGTGATCATCCACTTCACGCTATTAACCCTTTCGGGTCTGGTAAGAGGCCATTTTTCACTATACGAGCTCGGTGGTGATGCACTCAGTGCTTTTGAAGGCCATCATACTTCACCTTCTAGGCACCATACAGCATATTTTGGGACATTGATTGGTTTTCACTCACTACATTCATTTTTTTTTTTTTTTTTTCTGTGTGCAATTTTTATGGTTTCTTATGCTTTTGATGTAAGAATTTATGTAATGGATCTTCATGTTTATGTATTCTGATTTATAATGCATATTTGAATGTACATGCATATTGACTTGAGATATATTATTTAATGTTAGCGTGTGTTCCTTTTTTAAAGACACCACCTACAGTAATCGCCTTGTTCACAGGCTTTGGCCGGTTATCAGCATTGTGCAGATTTAGAGATGGCACATCTTGCCATATTTCATTATAGTCAAGTGGTAGTAAAGTCTTATACTTTTGTACCTACAGGTAAGCTTATAATCGAAGACGTCACAGCCGGTGATGCATACTAGCACATTATGGCATTAACATGCAGGGGGCCTAGCTAATTTATTTTTTTCCAGAGAATATACTACCGCTTTAAGGTTGCCATATTTTCAAAATGAAATCAAGAGACGCCCTACTGACCACACCCACAAAACCAAACTTATTTCAGGCCACACCCACAATTTCACACCTTTTTTTTAATGCTCTGTGCTCAGACTTTTGGAACAAGAGGCAGGCATTGAGTAGAAAAACACATCATGAGAAGGTGTGGCCACATTGCACAGTGGGCAGGGCTTAAAATGGTATAGTTCAGGGATATGCAATTAGTGGACCTCCAGCTGTTGCAAAACTACAAGTCCCATCATGCCTCTGCCTCTGGGTATGATGCTTGTGGCCCTCAAGGGTCTTGCTATGCCTCATGGGACTTGTAGTTCTGCAACATCTGGAGGTCCGCTAATTGCATATCCCTGGTATAGTTAAATATAACCTGAACCTATGCTGCTATGGCTCAAGAGAGTTTAAAGCATAGAGTGCAGGGGTCAGGATTTAAGTGGTTCTAAAGCCGAAACATTTTTTACCTTAATGCATTGCCCCCGAGGCCCCCCTTTTACTTACCTGAGCCCTCATTCCATCCAGCCCCATTCACGTCTGCAGCTCTTCTCTCCCCTTACTGGCTGAGTGTATTGTATGTCATGGTAATGTTCCAAATAAAAGCCTTTTTAGTTCAGTTTACATGTAGCATGAAATGTGATACCTACAGTTTTCAATCCCATTACTAGTAGGATCGAATCCTCTTCAAAAGATGGTTCAACTGTCTTTTGTAAGTGATAGCTGGAAAATTGAATTGAAGACCTGTATGGTATATTTTGTTTTTTTTTGCCATTAGACCAACAATGTTGTCTGATTTTCCATCAAGAAACTTCCACACACCTGCAAGATGATGAGAGATGGAACAAATGGTTACTTTTTATTAATGATCCATTGTTTAGAGAAATGTGTAATTGGCCACAGCTCTTGATGTCAGTGGACTGTTTCCCTTTAAATTCTCGGTGGTCCAGGTGGTTATAGATTATAGATATTTACAACCCAAGAGCTCATCACATCAGATCAAAAGCGTCTGCTCAGCACAATTGGCTCCTAATGTACTTGCCAAGATCTCCTTCACAAGGCGTAATAGTGTGTGGGTCTGCAGTAGGCCAGACTGCGCTGGTAATAAAAATTGATTGGGAAGCACCAAGTACCACACTGTTTTGTGTTGGGTTCTGGGACTTGTGCCAGGACTGAGATAGGAAGCTCATCACAATCTGTAGTCAACGTTCCAAGCCAAAGTCCAGCCAAATCACTAAATAGATATACGCTCACCGGCCGCTTTATTGGGTACACCTTGCTAGTACCGGGTTGGACCCCCTTTTGCCTTAATTTTTCATGGCGTAGATTCAGCAAGGTGTTGGAAACATTCCTCAGTGATTTTGGTCCATAGTGACATGATGGCATCATGCAGTTGCTGCAGATTTGTTGGTTGCACATCCATGATGTGGGTCTCCCGTTCAACCACATCCCAAAGGAGCTCTATTGGATTGAGATCTGGTGACTGTGGGGGTCATTGGAGTGCAGTGACCTCATTGTCATGTTAAAGAAACCAGTGGTGAGATGATTGGAGCTTTGTGACATGGTGCATTATCTTCCTGGAAGGAGCCATCAGAAGATGGGGACACTGTAGTGCAGGGATCTCCAAACTACGGCCCTCCAGCTGTTGCGAAACTACACGTCCCATGATGCATTGTAAAACTCAGACATAACTAGGCATGATGGGAATTGTAGTTCCTGAACAACTGGAGGGCCATAGTTTGAAGACCCCTGCTGTAGTGTAAGCAAGGTCCATAAAGATGTGCATGAGCCAGGTTGGGGTAGAGGAACTTGACTGGTCTGACCTGAACCCGATAGAACACCTTTGGGATGAATTAGGGCAGAGACTGCGAGCCAGGCCTTCTCGTCCATCATCAGTGTCTGACCTCACAAATGCACTTCTGGAAGAATGGGCAAACATTCCCATAGACACTCCTAAACCTTGTGGACAGCCTTCCCGGAAGAGTTGAAGCTGTTATCGCTGCACAGGGTGGGCCAACTCAATATTGAACCCTACGGACTAAGACTGGAATGCCCGTTCGTTCATCTGTGTAAAGGCAAGTATCCCAATAGTTTTGACAATATAGTGCACCTTTCAGCATTGATAGTGCCTTTCCAGATGTGCAAGTTGCCAATTTCATGCGCACTAATATGCCCCCCATATCAAAAATGCAGGTTTTTGAACTGAGGGGGCGATAAGCCTGAATACTCTTTAGTCTTGCGTTTTTTTTGGAGGGCACGGCGACCTGTGTTCAGACAGTGATATTTGGAAGTATTCTAGAATGATGGCTGTTTTCAATGCAGTGCCATTTGAGGGAACGAAGATTGGGAGTATCCAATATTGCATTTCAGACTTGTGCACAGAGATTTCTCCAGATTCTTGGAATCTTTTGATGGAACATTATTCTGAAATTGTCTGATAGGTTTTAGACGCAGCTTTTCACAGATTGGTGAACCTCTGCCCTTCTTTAATTTTCAGACACTCTGACTCTATATGATCTTTTTATGCAAAGTTCTCCCAGTTCCTCCATGTTGGTATCGCTTACTTTGCCAGCTTTTTGATTTCCTGTCCTAACTTTTTTGAGACGTGTTGCTGCCATCAATTTCAAAAAATGTTTTTTCTTAAAATGGTACATTTTCACAGTTTAAACTTTTAAATGTTTTCTATTGTGAATAAAATATGGGTTAATGAGATTTGCAAATTGCATTCTGTTTTTATGAAGATTTTATGAAGCCTCCAAACGGTTTTGGGATTGTATGTCCACTAAAAGAAAATATTTAGTTTCACAAAGGGGGAAGTAATCTAAGGCTGGCCATACAATATACAATTTTCTTGTAAAATTTTCCTTTTAGAGTTACTAAAACCATATCATAGGGTGTCAAACCTAAACACTTTCAATTTGTATGCAATTAGGCACGCTCTTGCACTACATAGTTGAAGGTAAATTTAAAGGAAATTGTATACAAAAATTGCATCCTATATGGCCAGCCTAAATAACCCATTTCTTAGATCAATGAAGACTTTCTGACTTTTTTTTTTTTTTTTATATATTTTTATTTTTAATTTTTAGTATTTGATAGGGCAATGATGTGTTAGGACCCCTGTCAGGTTTTGTTGCAGTCTTGTGCAGACACAATGGGAAGCAAATTTAAATTTGCCCCAATTCCCTCTTTAGACATTTGAACAGGTGTCTCCAAGAGAAGATCTCTCCTTACCTCCCATTCCCCAAGAGAAGATCTCTCCTTACCTCCCGTTCCCCAAGAGAAGATCTCTCCTTACCTCCCGTTCCCCAAGAGCAGATCTCTCCTTACCTCCTGTTCCCCAAGAGCAGATCTCTCCTTACCTCCTGTTCCCCAAGAGCAGATTTCTCCTCTACCTTCCATTCCCCAAGAGAAGATCTCTCCTTGCCTCCTGTTCCCCAAGAACAAATCTCTCCTTGCCTCCTGTTCCCCAAGAACAAATCTCTCCTTGCCTCCCGTTCCCCAAGAGAAGATCTCTCCTCACCTCCCTTTCCCCAAGAGCAGATCTCTCCTTGCCTCCTGTTCCCCAAGACAACTGTCAAATGTTAGATTTCTCATCACTTTCTAATCCAGTGATTATGGTCACCAGAACAAAGATTAAATCCCTCCAGAAGGGACACATCCTACTAAGGTTTGCCTAGTTTTTTTTTACTTAACTCTTATAGAAAATGGATGAAGGAATATCCTTGGTTAGTGACAGTACCTCTTTAGGAAGAGCATTTGTGTAGTAATACATGCTCTTCCCTTAGCGGAGCCTCAGCACATGTGTCAGAAAAGCACATGACGGGTGGTCATACATCAACCGCTGAGCTGGCACTTCTAAGGGGCTTTGATCTCGCTCAGAAATATGAGGTGGTCAGCATAATAATCAGCAGAGGATTTCCTGAGTACAGTGGCTGCAGGAGAGGAGAGGGTTAGTGGTGACTGTAAATATTCCCGAGACAGGAACGCGGGAGAATTCAGCATCAGCAGGCAGTGTACCATTCCCAGATCTGTGTTGCTTTGTGTCCCCTTAATGAAATTCCTCCTCCCTTCCTTTGCCAGTGACAATCGCTTCTCCTTCCATCCAAACGCTAATATTTTTACAGCTGGTCTCCTAAGTGAATATCAACACATTTTGTGTAGTTGTGTGAGTGTGTAGTTGTGTGTGTGTGTAGTTGTGTGAGTGTGTAGTTGTGTGAGTGTGTAGTTGTGTGAGTGTGTAGTTGTCAGGCCTCATGCACACAGGACATTTTTTGATTGTTTTACAGCAGCTGTTTTTAGCTGCAGATGTTTTTTTTTTCTATAGTCAATAAACCCTCCATGTTATCCTATGTGTTCATGCACACATAGGCTGTTATCAGCTGTTTTTAGCAGTGACTTTTTTGAGCTGTAAAAAAAAACAAACCAAGACCTGAGGGTTTTTTTTTTACGTTTTTCAGATGTAAAAACGTTCAAACTCTTAAAAACATCCAAAAACGTCAATCCCCAACATTTTTGGACATTTTAGACGAATTGAAAAGAAAAATGCTGGCCCTTTAACCACTTCAATACTATGCACTTGGAACACTTTACTACCAGACCAATTTTCAGTTTTCAGTGCTGTTGCGCTATGAATGACAATTGCGCGATCGTGCGATGCTGCACCCAAACAAAGTTTTTATAATTTTGTTCCCACAAATAGAGCTTTCTTTTGGAGGTATTTGATCACCCCTGCGGTTTTTATTTTTTGCGCTACAAATAAAAAAAGACCGAAAATTTTGAAAAAAAAAAAAAAATTCTCTATTTTTGTCACAACTTTGTAAATAAGTAAATTTTCTCCATCACTGGTGGGCACTGATGAGGCTACACTGACGGGCACTGATATGGCAGTACTGATTGGCACTGATGAGGTGGCACGAATGATGAGGCACTTATATGCAGCAATGATGAGCACTGTTAGGCGGCACTGATAAGCAGCACTGACTGGTACTGAGAGGTGGCACTGATATACAGCACTGATGGGCACTGATATGCAGCACTGACTGACACTAAGTGGCACTGATAGGCACTAATAGACAGTACTGATTGGCACTCATAGGCGGCACTGGGCACTGATAGGTGGCACTGATGGGCACTGATAGGTGGGCACTGGTAGGTGGCAATGGTGGGCACTGATGTGTGGCACTGGTATGCATTGATAGGGGCACTGATAGGGGCACTGGTGGGCATATACGTTAATAGGGGCTCATTCCCTGGTGGTCTAGGGTGGCATCTGAAGGTGGCACTGAGTGAAGGTGGACCTGAGCAGTATGTCACTTACCTGGTGGTCTAGGGGGGTCTCCCTGGTGGTCCAGATCGGCTCCCTGGTGGTCCAAATCGGCTCCCTGGTGGTCCAGATCGGCTCCCTGGTGGTCCCTGGTCGGCTCCCTGGTGGTCCTGGGTGGGCGCATCCCTGGTGGTCCCTGGGCAGGCTCCCTGGTGGTCTAGGGTGGCGATCCAAGGGAGGGCTGTGTTGATAAATCATCAGCACAAACCCTCCCTGTCAGGGATGCAGCCGATCGGCTCTCCCCTCATCAGGTCTGCAGACCTGAGTACAGGAAAGCCGATAAAGACCTGGTGGTCCCTCGGCTAAACCTGGTGGTCCCTCGGCTAGACCTGGTGGTCCCTCTGGGGGGATCTGGTGGTCCATTCACTGTATGACGAGTCCAGGTGGAAGTGAGTCACGGTGGAAGTCT
>BLSH010046898.1:546048-559844 GCA_018402905.1 Glandirana rugosa | reverse complement strand
ACAGCATCTCACAAAAGTGAGTACACCCCTCACATTTTTGTAAATATTTTATTCTATCTTTTCATGTGACAACACTGAAGAAATGACACTTTGCTACAATGTAAAGTAGTGAGTGTACAGCTTGTATAACAGTGTAAATTTGCTGTCCCCTCAAAAGAACTCAACACACAGCCATTAATGTCTAAACCGCTGGAAACAAAAGTGAGTACACCCTTAAGTGAAAATGTCCAAATTGGGCCCAATTAGCCATTTTCCCTCCCTGGTGTCATGTGACTCATTAGTGTTACAAAGTCTCAAGTGTGAATGGGGAGCAGGTGTGTTAAATTTGGTGTTATCGCTCTCACTCTTATACTGGTAACCAGAAGTTCAACATGGCACCTCATGGCAAAGAACTCTGAGGATCTGAAAAAAAGAATTGTTGCTCTACATAAAGATGGCCTAGGCTATGAGAAGATTGGCAAGACCCTGAAACTGAGCTGCAGCACGGTGGGCAAGACCATACAGCGGTTTAACAGGACAGGTTCCACTCAGAACAGGTCTCGCCATGGTTGACCAAAGAAGTTGAGTGCACGTGCTCAGCGTCGTAGCCAGAGGTTGTCTTTGGGAAATAGACTTATGAGTGCTGCCAGCATTGCTGCAGAGGTTGAAGGGGTGGGGGGTCAGCCTGTCAGTGCTGAGAGCATATGCCACACACTGCGCCAAATTGGTCTGCGTGGATATTGTCCCAGAAGGATGCCTCTTCTAAAGATGTTGCACAAGGAATCCTGCAAACAGCTCTCTGAAGACCAGCAGACTAAGGACATGGATTACTGGAGCCATGTCCTGTGGTCTGATGAGACCAAGATAAACTTGTTTGGTTCAGATGATGTCAAGTGTGTGTGTGGCGGCAACCAGGTGAAGAGTACAAAGACAAGTGTGTCTTGTCTACAGTCAAGCATGGTGGTGGGAGTGTCATAGTGTGAGGCTGCATGAGTGCTGCTGGCACTGGGGAGCTACAGTTCACTGAGGGAACCATGAATGTCAACATGTACTGTGACATACTGAAGCAGAGCATGATCCCCTCCCTTCTGAGACTGGGCTGCAGGGCAGAATTCCAACATAATGACCCCAAACAAATCTCCAAGATGACCACTGCCTTGCTAAAGAAGTTGAGAGTAAAGGTGATGGACTGGCCAAGCATGTCTCCAGACCTAAACCCTATTGAGCATCTGTGGGGCATCCTCAAATGGAAGGTGGAGGAGTGCAAGGTCTCTAACATCCAACAGCTTTGTGATGTCGTCATGGAGGAGTGGAAGAGGACTCAAGGGCAACCTGTGAAGCTCTGGGGAACTCCATGCCCTAGAGCAGGGGTGCCCAATCTTTTGAAGCACAAGGGCCACTTCAGTGACTTGGTAACCAGTTGTGGGCCACAATGAGCGAAGCGGGCGGATGACAGCTCTGTGCCCACACTGCATATGCAGAGCGGACACGGACATAGCCCACCCTACTCTATAGGCCCTTCAATCTACTCACATGGAAGGGGACGGATCCTTTTCTGTTTTTTTTTTTTTTTAGCATATCGGATTGGAGGTAGGTGGGTGTAAATGGACACAAGTCCTTTTACATCTGCCGCTCCATAGAGATGAATGGAGGGTCTGATCCACATTGATGCGCAGCAGTTTATCTGCACCACGGGCACAGCACATTGCACCTGTGGCTTTCCTGCGGGTTAGGTACACTTTGCCTTTAGACTATTATATCCTGTAAGTGTGGTGAATTTTCTGAAAGCGCACCAAATCTGCAGGTAATAACAGAAGTCTGACTCAGCACAGGTTACTCACAGGTGCACTGCATCTGTGGATCAGTTTGAAAGCAGCCCAGTAACCAGTGCAGGCCATTGCTGTCCTAGGTGTGCATTTGGTATCACTCCGCTTGTCACAGAAACTGCTGCTATACAGGAAGCATAGACTTATGCGGCTCTGCACCTGCCTTCATTCACAGCACTGATGCTTTTGGATTGTGGGTAAGCAATCCACATTCTAGGCTTGCCAACCCACTATCCCAGAGCAGGAGGTCGCGGGCCACTTCTGAGGGCTCCGCGGGCCACATGTGGCCCCCGGGCCATTGGTTGTGCACGCCTGCCCTAGAGTGTTAAGGCAGGGCTGGAAAATAATGGTGGCCACACAAAATATTGACACTTTGGGTCCAATTTGGACATTTTCACTTAGGGGTGTACTCACTTTTGTTGCCAGCGGTTTAGACATTAATGGCTGTGTTGAGTTATTTTGAGGGGACAGCAAATTTACAAGTAAATTTACATTTACTGTTATACAAGCTGTACACTCACTACTTTACATTGTAGCAAAGTGTCATTTCCTCAGTGTTGTCACATGAAAAGATAGAATAAAATATTTACAAAAATGTGAGGGGTGTACTGACTTTTTGAGATACTGTAGATTCTATGTACCCTGTACACACCACAATGCTGTGTTGTGATTGGTTGTGGTGCATTGCGTAAAAATGCACCACAAGAAATATTTCCTTTCTCCTTTTCTTTTTTGCTTGCCTCTTCTCTCTTTTCTCTCTTCACTTGCCTCTTTCTCTCTTCACTTGCCTCTTTCTCTCTTCACTTGCCTCTTCTCTTGCCTCGTCGCTTGCCTCTTCTCTCCTCTTTTTTTGCCTCCTTGTCTTTCTTGCCTCTTTCATTCTTAACATTGTCTTCAATGAATGTTTGATCTAACCCCATTAAAGTGGAAATAAACCCTGCAAATACGTAGCTGTGCTTAAAGGGGCAGACTCCTGCCATCTTCTGGGTGCTGAGGTTAGACCATTCTGATTGCCCGTGTGGGATGACGTCATTCACAAGCATGGAGTGAAGTCATTCCACTGTGCTTGAATGTAAACTGAGCTGTCCATGCGCACGAAGACTGTAAGCAGGAAGGTAGGTTTATTGCAGAAGAGATTGCATGTCTCGCCTCTGCAATAAATAAATCGTCTGCTTATAGCTTAACATTCGAATTTAGTAATGCTTTAATGAAAACTATTAAATGTTTCTAACCCCTGTGATAAATTTATTTCATCCTCAAAATATTACCTTTTTAATTTTACATCTGATTAAAGCATTTAAAAATGTTGAGGCTTATTTTTTTTTAATTTTTATTATGACATATTCATACTGTTACCTTGTGGCGTGTAGAGCAGACAAATGGGTGTATGCCAAGCATATGCAATTAGCGGACCTCCAGCTTTTGCAGTACTACAAGTTCCATGAGGCATAGCACGACTGACAGCCACAAGCATGACACCCAGAGGCATGATGGGACTTGTAGTTTTGCAACAGCTGGAGGTCCCCTAATTGCATATCCTTTGTGTATGCAGATGAGTATTTTAGGTCTAAATCCCCAATTAGCTTCAAATTTGCAGGAAATGTGGACTTGGAATAACACAGGTGGGATCTAGTATGATCCATGGTTCGCCATGGAAACTGATCATGAAACCCATAAAAATAAGGAAAAGTAAGGATGGGAAATTCAGGTGTTCAGCAAGCAATAGTGAAACTTTGATCATAGGGAAAAAAAGTTGGCTTGTACTTTATTAATTTGACAATCTCCAAAGGTGTACAGTCATTTGCTACTTCAATAATTTGCTATCATTAAAGGAGGTCCTGATTCCTCTGTATATATCTTTATATAGATAGGTCAACAGCACAGGGAAGGATGTGCTAATTTTCCTGTATAGGTCTTTAGTTATCATGAGCGGAATGTACAACAGAAGAGAGGAGGTCCTAATTCCCCTAAATAGAGCTTTAGTTCTCACTTAGGGGTCACAAACAAGAGGAAGGAGGTCCTGATTCCTCTATATAGATCTTTAGTCATCAATAGAGGGATCCTCAACAGAAGGAAGGAGGTCCTGATTCCCCTATATAGATCTTTAGTTATCACTAGAGGGATCACCAACAGGAGGAAGGAGGTCCTGATTCCCCTATATAGATCTTTAGTTATCACTAGAGGGATCACCATCAGGAGGAAGGAGGTCCTTATTCCTCTATATAGATATTTAGTTGTCACCAGCAAGAGGAAGGAGGTCCTGAGCCCCATATATAGATCTTTAGTTATCACTAGAGGGGTCACCAGCAGGAGGAAAGTTCCTGATCCGCTATATAGATCTTTAGTTATCACTAGAGGGATCTCCAGAAGGAGGTCCTGAGTCCCCTTTTGTAGAGGTTGCAGGAACAGTCTGAAGGAAGGGGTGAGGACATTACTGAAACCTCTAAACACATGAAGGGTGTTCATAATGTTCATGAGGGCAGTTTATTCAATATAAAGCCAAGATCAAGTAAACTGGGGACATGACCTCAAACTAGCTGGAGGAAAGAACTTACTGTAGAGCAGGGATATGCAATTAGTGGACCTCCAGCTCTTGCAGAACTACAAGACCCATGAGGCATAGCAAGACTCTGACAGCCACAAGCATGACACCCAGACGCAGAGGCATGATGGGACTTGTAGTTTTGCAACATCTGGAGGTCCGCTAATTGCATATCCCTGCTGTAGAGTATTGTATTTCTGGAAGAGAAGTTGATGCTTGAAACCAAGCAGAGTTAAGAAATCAGTCAACATCAGTGGTGGCTGGTGCTAAACATTTTTGGGAATGTGCAAACAAACCCATCCCAGCACTCAGCAGAGGACACCTTGACACTTGCCTACAAACTGAGCCCTCCAGTGGTCACGGCTCCCCTGATACCCGATGGCTTCTGTGTTAACCCGGTCGTCTTTCCGGGTTACAAAACTGCAGCCTCTTGATTGGCTGGGATGAGAAGCCAGAAACTGGAAGTGTCGCAATGTGGCTTGGTTTGGGGAGAGGACAACCTAAAGCAAGCCAAGTAAAGCCTCAGGCTCTAATTGCATGCTTTAAAAAAAAAAAAAAAAAAAAATGACGGACCTAATAGAAAACCATTAGCCCGCTGCCCCGCACAGTGCACACAAACGATTTTTAAATAAATGATCTGACTAACATTTTTTAACTTTAAGACTAAAAAATGTTGGTCATATCAGTTGTTCAAAAATAAATCGTACTAGGATTAGCTTAATTTGCAAACAAACTTTTCGGGGGCCTCTTATGGACCGGCCGCCACTGGTCTACAGTATGTGAATGTAAACGTTTGGGACAATCATAGATCTCAAGCAAAAAGGAAAAAAATAAAATTTGATGGCACCACTTGCTCCTTTCCTACCATCACTCTTCTATGTTCCTATGTTTCTACATTATAAATATGTATATATATGTATAGAATACACACCGATGATTTACTAAATATGAAGAAAGCTGTTCCTTTTACAGTCATTTTCTTTTTACCAGTAGCTTTACAGGCATGCTTATGTAGGCATAGTTTTTTTGTTTTGTTTTTTCATTGCTCCTAAATTTCTGGCAGGTCATCTCCTCTGCCCAAAGTTGCGCTGTTCTCCTGACTCAGCGCATTCTGCTAATTAGTTATTGGCTGGATGGGGCACTCAGCTGTTTCCAGCTCTTTGCTGTAGTCTGTGGATCTGCAGTGTTCACAGTTTGAAGTGAAGTAATTGTTCAAATGGCTTTTAATTAAAAATAAACTTTGCCTTCGATAACAAACAAAAAGCAGCTTTTTAAAGCATCCTTGGCTAAAGAGACCGCACGCTGTCCCGATCTGTCTTGTTATTAACAGAGTAATTCATTTAAAGGCCATTAGAACCGAGATAGTGTAGCGGAAATTGGGCACTTGTGTTATTTTAAGCCGTAATAGACTTGGTTATGCAGATTAGCGGCGCTCTGTAGCCTGTTTAAAGGGAAAGCTTTATGTATGTTCAGTTAGTCTGTCTGAAAACAATAGTGGTCTTTAATGCCAGAAAGTGCATACAGTTCTTCGTGTGACCTTTACTTAGGTAGACATAGCCAAGGCTTTTTTTTTTTTAATAAAGAGAAAAAATAAATAATTGATCAAGAGTTGACCTTTCAGTAACTTTGTAGCTCTGCATAAATACATTTTTGATGTGACAATGTACAGCAGTAATATATAAAAAAAAAAAAAAAAAAAAAAAAAGCTCCACCAGGATTTACACGACTGTCATCTGACATCTCAGATCAGGAAGTAGTTGGTGACTCCAGATGATGCCTTAACAAAGATGGAGCGAAGAGAAGAATGTTGGGGGCACTATGATCTCTGTAATGGGTATTAAGCATGCATCTAAATCCAAACATGTGTAATGATAGGTTCGCTTTAACAACTGTTTGCTTTAAAACATTCCCATGGTTAAAGAATGTTGAGTTTAGTGTAGACCTCAGTTTACTGTCGTTCTGCAGCAGCTAACTGTGCAGATTGGCGTACCGTGACATCTGTGAGCTCTCGATGGAGGGGCTAGGCTCAGGATCCCGCTATTCAGCCCACTAATTACAAGGAATGTGCTGCTGAGCCGGAAAGATCACTGTAATTCTGGAGAGGATTTTTCTTCTGTTTTTGGTGCTGTTGCATTCATTTTCTTTGATTAGAAAGTCATTGTGCTGTGCAGCATCTGTTCTTGCCTTACTAAAGTCATTTTTGTTTCCTGGATTATAAACTTCTCTTGTTGCCTTTATAGTGAGACTGTAATTTATATTGAATAGGTCTATATTATAGGGTATTATTTTGGAGCAGGGGACGTGCTCACTGCTGCAAGGGTTTTTTTTCCTTAAGCCCAGCTTTTTCCTTTAAAGTCTCATGTCAAAAGATGCGTTTAATAGATATTGCTAGCCCTGGTAAGGTTGCCCTCATAATTTGGTACCTCTGTGCACCTCTGAGAAAAGTAGGTTTAGAAGGCAATGGGATGGCCTCACCAATATTTGTAGAGTACAAAGATTAGAATTCATATTAGTATAGCACAACCCCTTAACCGTCCAAAGATTAGAATTAGTTCATATTAGTATAGCACAAGCGCTGGTTGTATTATTCCAGGTTCAAATCCCTTTTAGATGCATGGCAGTGAGGAACACCGCAGTTTCTCAGTCTTCCCCCCCCCCCCCCCCCAAAATAATCAGGTAGTGTCTTTGAGCCTTGGGAATTGTCATGTACCTGGTAGGAGACTGAATTGACAAGGTCAGCCTCTCTTGCATCTCCAGCCCAGGCCCCACTGAAGATGGAACAGATTGTACCAAGGGACAGGAGGAACACGAGTGCCAGCAGGTGTTGATAGTAGAACTTGCAGCAGGAGATACAGGCTTGAGAAGTCAGGCAGGACATCAGGCCAGGAGCAGATGTGATGCTGGGTCAGCCGAGGTTAAAGATGCACTTCGCATTTACTGCAGGTTCTGGAAGTATGGCTTGTTAAAGGTCTCGGCAGGCTTTAGGTAGGAACGCACAGAAATGCCTGGATCGGTTATGAAGGACAGCTGAAGCAGGCACTCAGAAGTGGTATGAAGCTGGGTTGGAAGCAGGAGCAAGGCCAAAGAGGTAGCCGAGGTCCATGGCAGATGGGGCAGTAAGGTACAGAAGCGTAGGCGGAAGCATGGTCAGGAATGAAGCCGAAGTCAGGAACAGGTGTGCAGAGCTACAAGCAGAATCCAGAATTGGGTCAGTAACAAGCTGGGTCATCAACAGAAATAATATACAGGATACACTTAGGACACAAGGAAAGCTGAAGAGCAAGATCATTCCTTAAATAGCCCGTCTGGTGCCAGAAACTGTAGGCATGTTCCCACATGTATGCGCGCATGCACATTCCTATGAGCAATGCGCCTATACTAATTTCTGAGCAATGATATGTGCATATCTAATCGGCAGTTGCCATACTGGAATTCCTTTACAGGGATACTCAAGGATTAGAGCAAATTTAATGGAGGACTACTAACATACAGCTTCAGGGAGTTCCCACGTTGGACACAGCCCTGAGCCAGCGATCTGCAACAGTCTCTCAAAGAGGTAAAGCACGTTGATCCTAAGTGCTCTGTTTTAGATATCCTGGGTGATCTAGAGGTTGACAACTTAGAGAAGCCATTACTAGAACCCTATTCCAGGCCCGTAGAATTATCCCTATTTATTGCAAAATCTCTTGAACCCCGGGTGAAATGCATAGGTAGTAGGCTCTACCAGCACAGGGGCTGTCCTGATTTGAAAAGATTTGGACCTTTTGGCTGGACACACTGGGGCCTTAGTCCTACTGACCTTATTTATAGATAAAATATTATTCTGAGGATGCATGCACTAATGTCTCTTCTGCTCTTGAAATGCCGTCCTCTCATTGCCATGATACTGATGGTGACTTTGTTTCCTGCCATGTGTACTAATTTTCCTGGATTGGTGTCACTGTGTTATTGCTTCCTTGAACTTTTATTTTTTCAATAAACTCCAGTTTGAGAAGAAAAAAAGGGGTAAAGCAGCATTATTCTCTCTAGGATCTCTCAACCTTTGGCCTCTATGCACTGTGTTCCTGTATACATGGATGTTTTTTTTCCAGTATCAGACCGAACCTACTTCTTGATTCACCAGGCCGGATCCTTGACACACTTTCTCTTGACTGTTCTCCACGCTTTAGCAATAGGCCTCAAGCTCTGCCTGATCTAGGTCCTCAAAAACCCTCCTGCAGGCCACAGCAGATAGCCCAGGAGATCAGACAGCCCCTCCAGGTCGTGTCTTTCCAACAGGGCAGAGGAACCTGCTGCTCTAGGCTCCAGACGATTTATGCACACTTCAGCCCCCTGCTGGTCACTCTCTCGATCAGGGATTGGCTGAGGCTGCATGAAAATTCAGCCAGGGTCTGCCCCTCCGAACCCACTATATTCCAGAACTTGGAATGCAGGGGGCTACTTGCAGCCAGCCAAATGCAGAACAGCCAGCAGCAATCAAATACAGCTCCACTGGCTACAGAAGAGCCAAAAACGAAATGTATTTAACCCTATTAGCAACCTAAGAGGGAATTGCATTAAATGTTTTGGGGGCTTCAACAGTCCATCAGGCTAAAGTTGAAGTAATGAAAATTACAATTCATAGTGACTTCATATATATTTTATGTTTTTTGCTTGTAGCCCTGATGAAAGGGAACTGTTGAAGCCCAGAAAACACATTTTTTACTCCACTTTTTAAACCAGCCATTCTCTGGCAGGGTTTCTATAGTGGTTGCTAGGGTTTCAATGAGCTGTGGCTGATTGACCTCCCATTTGATGGTAGCTGCATAGTCCTGAGGCCAATGCCATGTGAACTTGAGTTAGCCGGGGTTCCCCTAGACCTGAAAATTCTTTCAAGGGTTCCTTGGGGGTAATAAGGTTGAGAGAGACTGCTTTAAAGCTCCTATTGGTGGGGTGCTCTTATTTGCCGCTGTCACCTTTTTTATGTTTATTATTTCTGACTGGTCCCATTGACATCTGATTCCCATGGCCAGGTAGTGGGGAGGATTCTTCCCATTGGGGTCATGGGCTGCAACAAAACTTGACCAAAATATGTACACTTTCCAAGCATACTTAAAAAGTAAAAATTATTCTAAAACCTGAGCATAAAATATGTACAGCGGCACTATATATTCAGCAAAGTCTTTTCTTTATAAAGAGGTCCTCCTAATGGAAAGTAGTAAGCTCTGACAGTGGGTGGTTGTTCCCCTGACATCTCATGTGGTCTGGCTTTATTTTTCTACGCTAACCTATTTAAGTCGTCTTAGGCTGGTGCCAGAATCTTGAAGGGGTTGTGTTGGTAAGAGAGCTGTGTGCCATTCTATGCAAGCGTGGCAGCTTATAATATTCATATCCTCAGCCCGGTACTTGTCGGGAGATCAGTGTCATGAGTCAGACTCCCGGAGCTCTAAGGAGGCCTTATTCCAGTACGATGTGACTAAGCGCATCTGTAATGCAAACACACTTCAGAAAAAAACTTCCTTTTTGTATTTTGTTCCAAAAAAAATCTGGAGTGAGACATAGGATTCAGATATTGCGGACTTCTCCTCCCTCGGCTGTTATTGCATCAAGTAATATGTTGTCCTTGCTAAACAATCAGTGAGATCAGAGCTAACTGTATAGTTCTATTCCATCAGAGCAGACTGGTGGACTTGCATTGATAGAGAAGAGACACTCACATTTTAACACGTTGGCATGACTAGGGTATTAAAGGTGATTTGTCTCAATTCTGCTCTGGCCATTACTGCCTTCCTCTCTTAAAAATAACCACATGTTGGAGTTAAATGGCCACATCAGCCTTTTATTAACAAACTGTATACATAACAGGTAAATAAGACATTAAACCCAGTTGTACTGGAGCCTCAAGGTCCTGGTAGGCATCTAAGAAGAAAGTACCTGCGTCCAACTTAGGCCTCCAGCTGCCACTGTGCCGACTGAGACAACCAATCGCAGATACCAACATACCTAATACTGGGAGCCGCACCTCAGACTGGTCCCCTACCAAGTATGTTTGCCCAATACAAACCTGCCAGGACCTTGTACCCCGCATGCTGCCATGACAAAACAAGAAAACTTCCTTAAAAAGAGGAGGGGATGGGGGACCCCAGAACCAAAATCCAGACAAAGGAGGGAGGGTGGGAATTTTTTCCCAACATAGCATACCTCCTAGGACCCCCAGCTTGGCTACTCCTTGTAGCTCCACTTGTTCCTGTCCTAGGCACCAATCAAATGAGTCACAGTTCCTGTCAGACTAGGCTGAAACCCCTACTTGACCCAAGCCCCTTTAACCCCTGTCATGCCGGCCCTCCGTCCATGTCTTTTCTCTCCATTACTCCGGTCCTCCCTTTGATGGATAAGATTGTTTACATGAAAGCCAACCTGAACCAAGACCTTTTACCACCCACTATGATCAGCAGTGCGACACCTTCCATGGGAGCCTCTATCCATCCAGCTGATGAAAAAATGTAGCCCTACACCACCATTTTGGCATCTAAGGTGGTTGGTGTGCAGGATGCCAGTGCCTCCCTTTAAAGTGTTTGTAAACCCTGTAAAGAACCCTTTGTAAAGAAGTGACTGCCCTCAGGTGATACACAGAGGTGAAACAAATCCTCCTGCATATGCTTTACCTGTTTATCTACAGTCTTCTCTTCTGTACATCCCTTCAAAGTTCAGAATTTGTTATGCTTGTCTGAGCTTTCAGAAAAAAGGAGACAGAGATGAATTTACACTCTGCGGAGCTTAGGGAGGAGAGCTCTGAGAGCTGATTGGAGGGAAGAGACACACCCCCTTCACACAGCTCACAGGGTCTGAGCCAAGGTTGTCAATCAGCTGCAGCTCCCTTACCGTCACCTTTTTTTTCTTTTGGCATCATGAAAACTTGTCAGAAGTGATTAAAGCGGATAGCAAAGGAAGGAAGCAGCAGACAGAAATTACACTTAGGGCTCGTTTACACTTTCATTGGCTTCAACGCACATTAAAGCCCCTACTGCTTCAACAGCTTTTATGTGTTTTTGAGGCTTCGGTGGTGCTTCAATGAGGCTTTGGTGCTTTGATGAGGCTCTTTTGAAGCTTTGTTGAAGCTTGGCTGATGCCCTGCGTGTTGAGATCTCACACCTGCAATTTCTCAAAAACAAAGCAAAGCTAAAGCTGAATTACAGCCTCTGAAAAGCTGCAGGTGCTTAAAGCGAGCTTCAAACAAGCTTTGTCATAGACTTCTATGGAGGCGTTAAAGAGGCTTTGAAGCATGGCTAAAGCTACATGAGGTATACATGTTGGTGCAAAGCCAATGCAAGGTGTAAACAGGGCTGTAAGCTAACCATTTTATTTAGTGACAGGAGCTTTGACTGGCGTTAAGAGAGCTGACGCCCTGTTTTGAAGCAAAGTATAAACGAGACCTTAGGGGGTTATCTACTAAAGGCAAATCCACTCTGCACTACAAGTGCACTGCAAATGCACTACACCTGAAATAAGGGGAAGCTCTGCTGATTTTATCATCCAATCATGTGCAAGTAAAAATGCTGTTTATTTTCCTTGCATGTCCCCCTTAGATCTACAGCGACTGCACTTTTAGTGCATTTGTAGTGCAGAGTGGGTTAGCCTTTAGTAAATTAACCCCTTAGTGCTCTGGATTGAGACAAGCACACACTCTAGAGCAGGGATATGCAATTAGCGGACCTCCAGCTGTTGCAAAACTACAAGTCTCATCATGCCTCTGCCTCTGGGTGTCATGCTTGTGGCTGTCAGTCTTGCTATCCCTCATGGGACTTGTAGTTCTGCAACAGCTGGAGGTCCGCTAATTGCTTATCTCTGCTCTAGAGTGTTCATTTCATATCTGAGGTTTACAACCACTTTGCTCCCACCCATTGGCTTTAGAGATGTGTTGCTCTGAAATGGCAGGCCAGTAGAACAGGGGTGAACAACCTCATTCTTACAAGGTTTGGATAACGATCTTTGCAATTAACATTGCATTCTAGTGTTTTATTTTTTTCAGATTTTGCACTCAGTTTTGCTGCTAATTGCACGCTCATTTTGTAATATACATTACATTTTGTTTTGCTGGTACACACGAAAAACATGTTCAGCCCCAGTACATGCACCTCAGACCTCAAACCAGCCCCAATGCATGGACTTCAAACATCAGATCAGCCTCAGTGCATACACTTCAGACTGCAGACCAAAATGTACACTCATGGGTGTGAATGGGCGACAATGGTTAGACAGGTGTTTTAAATTAGACATTTTTTTTTTAGACCTGAACATAGCAAATGTATTCATTAATAAACCATTAAATCTGCTTTTAAAATGCAAGCAATGTAATTAAATAAATTTGACCGGGTAAAGCAGAGCTCAGACTGGGGAAGGAAGAAGCGGCTCCTGCAGCCAATGCTAATAAGTTGAGGGCAGAGAGATGAGCTCATCCCTCTGTTTTTGTTCTCAGTTCACTGTCCAGTCAGTCTAGGGAGGGACAAGACCTGTAAGTTTTAGCAAATTACAGCAGAGAAAATCCAGTCCTCTCCCCTACCAGACAGGATTGTGCTAAGTGACAAAACTGTGTGACTGAGGACTGGACGGACAAATACAGACAGCTCCCATATATTAATCGGCATGTTTAGCAGTTTGTCTAAAATTCAGCTGAAAATATGGTGTCCTCTGAGCTTTCTACCTTCACATAGTCGGTAGCAGGAGCAGTCTTTAGAAAATAATGTCATTTCCTACAGGATGACCTCCAGATAAGAGCGTAGCTGATTTCCTATCTGTGTTCAGGGAAGGATACCTCTACCAAGCACTGAACACGGTTCTTTTATGGTGGCAGAGCTCATCCATATATCCTCTGCAAGCCCAGTCCAAGGTAGGCGGAAGATTTTATCAATGTCTCCTCTTCTGTATATCTCATGCAAAAATTATCTACAGGTTCTGGTAAATCTCACTCCCTTACACAAGGTTCATGGGTATCTATAAGATCAGATGCTGGTTAACCACTTCAGCCCCGGAAGGATTTCCAGCTTTAGGACCGGAGCACTTTTTGCGATTCGGCGCTGCGTCGCTTTAACTGACAATTGCGCGGTCGTGCGACGTTGTCCGTCTCCACTAGTTTATGGTGGTTTTCTTTCGAGACAAACACCCTTTTTTTCCTGCGTTTAAAGCAAACCCACGTTGCAGCGTGCTGGCGCGTTAACAGTCAATTTCGCTGCGTCGCGGCTTAGCGTTTTTCACGAGGCCAGGATTTCGACCTTTAGGAAGGCCCCGACTTCACCAATTGGTCGTAGACTAGAATATCTATGGGTACTTGGAACACATTCCCTCACTCTAAATGGTCTTGGACATCTATTAAAAACGTACTCTATATGTCTTCTCCTCTGTAACTATTTTAGAAGGCGGATGGAACCTGACCCGAACGTCTCCTATATACCTACTCGAGACGGTGGTATTTT
>BLSH010046898.1:527542-541714 GCA_018402905.1 Glandirana rugosa | reverse complement strand
GTAGAAAATAGCACAGTATGTTGTAAGGTGCATACAGGCGTATCTCCTCTCCTCTGTAGAAGCTGCTCCCTACTCTACTGCCTGTAGGAAGTGCCAGCCCTCCTGCCTGTCCACCATTCCACCTGACTTCTCAAAAGAACTCCCAGGGCAGGGGATAGGAAGGGTTCAGGAGCCCTGTTCTGAAAGCTTGCTATATATGGCAGTCTCCCCTCTTGTGACTCTCTGGGTGTGCTGATCTACTCACACTGTCCCTTTTGTTCCCTGCTGCTCTATGGGCAAGATTCCGCCTCAAACTGAGACACTGATGGGATCTCTCCCCCCCAAGACACAGGTGTCCCCTCAACATTACAGCTTCTACCCGACTCCCTGCTAGCATGGCTCTACCATTTTTAAGGGCTGGCCTGGCCACCCTTCCAGAACATCCTGCCTGGGGATTGGCCAAGTTATATCAAGTATTCAGGTCAGCCCTCCTTGCTACCGTCCTCTAATTTCTAGAAGTTTCTCCAAACTTCCAGATCCAGGGGGAGGTACCAGAGACCTGCCTCTGTGGAGCCATCCAGGCTGACCTGCAGTAACCTGACCCAATTCCCCAAACTAACCATGAGTCATACTTTTGCCTGCACTAATACTAGTAGCACAGTAGAGGGTGCTAAAAATGTTTTGGGTTTAAAGAAGTGTCACTCAATGAGTACATTTTCATTTTCTATTTTTGAAAGGTGTGTTCTTTTAACATCTAATAGGGATCTGAGTTCTTTACTGAATGTATTATTGTTTGTCAGGCACATTGTGTCTAATTCACGGAAGAGCAGATTTATGTCTCCTTAGGGAAAAGTGGAACTTCAGGCAGTAGAATTGCTCAGTTATTTATCAAACTGTGTCTTGTTTTCTGCTTCACGTTACCCGCTATCCTTCACGTCTGCTAGAAGAATAATGATGCTAAAGTGAATGGATCGCTTGTCAAAACAATATAGCCCCTAACAGGAGAGACAGATTCATGGACTGTAGCTGGAGACGAAGTTACTGGAAATTCCACGAACTGACAAAGTGTCTAGAACAGCACAAAGTATTGCCCACGTCAGCTTTTCTGTATGCATAAGGACTGGGCTGTATTTTTAAAGGTGTGTATGTATGTGTGTATGTATATATATATATATATATATATATATGTATGTGTGTGTGTATATACATACATACATACATACATACATACATACGGTTGTTATTGCAAAGAAAAGTTTCTTTTAAAAAGTTGTGCTTTATAGTCATAGTATTTTGAACCTCAGAGGTTTTCCTCCCAGACTTCCTTGTATTTTGCTGTAGTCTACCCTTATAAGCCTTTCCAAAACCTGCTACAGAGAAGCTTGAGTCAGCCACCTCAATGCTTCACAGTAGGGATAACAAAACTATGTAATTGGGTATGTTTCCTTTAAGGTCTCCCCTCCCTCACCCTTTTTCTGCCAGTCTGGGTTAGCTGCACCTTGCCACTTTTTGGACTATATTAAGGGGGTGAGGCCAGCTAATGGAAGGGAGTGGAGTTGAGAATTGGTTCCAGCAGGGCTGGCTAGATTTAAGGTGTGAAGAGAGTGGGGTTAGTCTGAAGGTGCAGAACACCTTGATCTGAGTTTTGGAGGTACAGGATTTGGGGCTGATCTTCGATATAAATGTCCAGAAACCAGGGCCGATCTGAACTGTGAAGGCGCAGAAATTGGGGCTGATGTGAAGTATGAAAGTGCAGAAATTCAGGCTGATCTTTCATCTGAAAGTGCTGGAATTGGGGCTGATCTTGGATATGAAGGTGCAGGAATTAGGGCTGATCTAAGGTATGAAGGTGCAGGAATTTGGGCTCATGTGAGGTATGGGAGTATGGATATTTTTAAAGGACTCTTGGGTACATATCTTGTAGAACATAACATACAGGGATATGGGAAATAGTAGACACTGACACGCATATACACCTACACAGGCTGAAAGTGGTTGTCAATAAGGTTATAATAAGGCTTACCTGTAGGTGCCCTGCATATCTCCCAAACCTGCCATGGTTCAGGAGATATGCAGTGTACTAGCTGTGCCGATGGCATTTCTGAGGTGTGAAGATGCACAAATTGGGGCTGATCTGAAAGTGCTGGAATTGGGGCTGATCTTGGGCGTGAAGGTGCAGGAATTGGAGCTGATCTTGGGGGTGAACGATCAGGAATTGGAGCTGATCTGAGGTGTGAAGGTGCAAGAACTGGGGCTTAGCTGAGATGTGAAGGTGCAGGAATTGGGTGTGATCTGACATTTGAAAGTGCTGGAATTGGGGCTGATCTTGGGTGTGAAGGTGCAGAAATTAGGACTGAGCTGATTTCTGAAGGTGCAGAAACTAACACTGCTATACGCTGCCACGCAAGTTGTTCAACTGTCGTAATGATGGCCCTTTGTGTGGGAAAAGGTTGCAGACCCCAGCTGTAAAATATTCAAATATGAACATTTGATACTTTGCCTAAAACAATTTATACTTTGGCATGTAGTACATTGTATGCCATTGCTGATTGTTGGCCCTTCACACAGAGGTCAGAAATTCTGCTGAGAGCTGGTTAATGAGGACCAGCCTGGAATATATCATGCGTTTTGCTTGTTTATAAGTGATGATCCAGCACTATGTTCTGCCCCTCACTTCTACTGGAACATCACATGAATATTCATGGATCAAGGGAGATGTTAATCTTATTTTCAGTGTAAAGGGAAAAAGATGGAGGTGATGTCAACTGATTTTCTATAAAAAGTGTTGCGTCTTTAACCACTTCAGCCCCAGAAGGATTTCCCATGCTAGGACCAGAGCACTTTTTGCAATTCAGCACTGTGTCGCTTTAACTGACAATTGCGCGGTTGTGCGACGACGTACCCAAATGAAATTTGCGTCCTCTTTTCCCACAAATAGAGCTTTCTTCTGGTGGTATTTGATCACCTCTGCATCATTTCTGATTACCGATATAAACAAAAAAAAGAGCGACAATTTTGCAAAAAAAAAAAAAAAAATATTTTTGCTAAAATACAAATCCAAAAAAATATATGTAGCGCCCTCCTAGTTTGGGTACTAGTGAGTGTATGTATATAGTTTTTGGGTCTCTGCTTAACAGGAAAGCAGATAGGCAAATTTTCATATGCTATCTGCTTATCAGAGAGCCTGGATTTGAGTAAGGTCTTCTTGGTGGCTGTTATTACAAGTGGCGGGAGGTGACACCCCCGCCAACCTCTCGCTACCTCCCGCGACTTGCCTGGGCTCTCCCTTCCCACCAGGAGGCCTGAGCTACCAGCCGGCACGTCCGCTAGCTGGCCGGAGACCAGAATGAAGCCAGTTTTGGCTTTGATGAGGTCCTGAATCTAGTAACCTGGCAGCAAGGTCATGACATCACTTCTGTTTTACTGAACACTTAAAAGCGCCAAATTAAAAAAAAAAAAAAAATTACAGCATCCAAAGCAGCCAAACTACGCGTCTTAAGTGCAAAGGGGGGATTTGGGGTTCTATAGAGCCTAGATCTCTCCATTATGTATACTGGATAATATGTGAGGCCCTTTAATGCTTTCAGGGGCCACAGATGAGGCCCCAATGGCAAGGAGGAGTGGGAGGCCTGACCGCTACATTGGGGCCTGAAGCTTGCAGCTCTTACATTCAGATCAGCCAAGAAGTACTGAGAAAGCTGTACTCCTCCCAACCTGTAAACAAAGTAGTTGGAAATAGAAGTAATAGAAGCAATATTTGGTTGCTGATAAGGTAAGTGCCCAGAGGAAGGATTTCCAGCTTTAGGACTGGAGCCCTTTTTGCGATTCGGCGCTGCGTCGCTTTAACTGACAATTGCGCGGTCGTGCGACGTTGTACCCAAACAAAATTTGCGCCTTTTTTTTCCCACAAATAGAGCTTTCTTTTGGTGGTATTTGATCCCCTCTGCGTCATTTCTGATCGCCGCTATAAACAAAACAATTTTGCAAAAAAAACCCAAATGTCTTACTTTTTGCTAAAATACAAATCCCAAAAAAAAATATAAAAAAACATTTTTTTTCATCGTTTTTGGCCGATTTATATTCTTCCTCATATTTGCGATAAAAAAAAAATCGCAATCGGCGTTTGATTGGTTTGCGCAAAAGTGGTCGCGTTTACGGATGATTCATTTTTGGGGTGTTTATTTTATTTTTTATTTTTTTTGCTATTAATGGCGGCGATCTGCGATTTTTAGCGGTACTGCGATATTTCAGCGGACATGTCGGACCATTTTGACACTTTTTTGGGACCATTGGCATTTATACAGCGATCAGTGCTATAAAAATGCACTGATTACTGTGTAAGTGCCATTGGCAGTGAAGGGGTTAACCTGCAGGGGGCACTCTAAGGGTTAAGTATGTTCCCTGGGCGTGTTCTTACTGTAGGGGGACTGCCCTGGCTGGGGAAGGGAAGTGGTCACAGCCTTCGTATAAAGGAAGGCTGTGATCACAGCCCTTCCCCCTTCACAGAACGGAGGTCCGTGTCTACCCATCGCGGGTAGCCGGCGGCAATCGAAGCCGCCGCACCCGCTCCCTGGCCCTCCCCGGACACAGTGAGCGCGCGGGCTCACTAGGCGCGATCACGCGGCCGCCGTCAGATGACGGCGATCCGCGTTACAGAGCCACTTTGCCGCCGTCAATTGCCGATTTGGCAGTCGGCAAGTGGTTAAAGGGTTACTAAACCCACAACAGTAAAATCAGTATGTATAGTTAGGTCCATATATATTTGGATATGGGTACAATTTTCATACTTTTGGCCAAAACAAAATGATCCAAATGAATTTGAAGTGCAGACTTTCAGCTTTAATTCATGGGGTTGAACATAAATATCAAGTACAAATTTTAGGAACTGCAACCATTTTATGCACAGCCCTGCACCCCCACCCCCCATTTTCGGGGGCTCAAATGTAATTGGACAAATGAATTTAATCATAAATAACATGTTCATTTTTAATATTTTGTTGAGAATCCTTTACTGGCAATGACTGCCTGAAGTTTGGAATCCATGGGCATTACCACAGACTGGGTTTCCCCCTTTCTGATGTTTTGCCAGGCTCTCAGCGGTCTTCAGTTCTTTGTGGGTCTTTCTGCCTTTAGTTTTGCCTTCAGCAAGTGCAATGCTCAATTGGGTTGAGATCAGGTGATTGACTCGGCCATTGCAGAATATTCCATTTCTTTTCCTTTAAGAGCTCCAGGGTTGCTTTTGCAGTGTGTTTTGAATAATTGTCCATCTGTACTGTGAATCGCCGTCCAATTAACTTTGCTGCATTTGGCTGAATCTGGGCTGACAGTAAATCTCTAAACACTGCAGAATTCATCCGGCTGCTTCTGTCACATCAATAAACACCGATGACCCTGTGCCACTGGAAGCCATGCATGCCCATGCCTTCACACTGCAAGCTCCACCATGGTTTACAGATGACGACGTGTGCTTTGGATCAGGAGCTGTTCCAAACCTTCGCCACACTTTTTTCTTCCTTTCATTCTGGTACAGATTAATCTTGGTTTCATCTGTCCAAAGAATGTTTTTCCAGAACTGGTCTGGCTTTTTTTTTTTTTTTTTTTTTGGAAAAGTCTAATCTGGCTTTTCTATTCTTGTGGTGAACCCTCTGTATTTGCTCTTGTGAAGTTTTCTCTTGATTTTAGACTTTGACAATGATTGCCCAACTCCTGGAGAGTGTCCTTTAGTTGTCTGGATGTTGTAGATTTTCTTTACCATAGAGAGGGTCCTGCGATCATCCACCACTGTTGTCTTCAGTGGACGTTCAGGCCTTTTTATGTTGCTGAGCTCACCAGTGTGTCGTTCTTTCCTCAATGTACCAAACTGTTGATTTGGCCACTCCTAATGTTGCTGCTATCTTCCTGATGGATTTGTTACATTTTTAAAGCCTTTAATGGCCTATTTCATTTGCATGGACAGCTCCTTTTGAAAGCATGATGAAGGTTCACAGCAATAAATTCCAAATGCAAATACCACACTTAGAATCAACTCCATACCTTTTAGGCTTGGTTCACACGCGTCTTTGGTAGGCAATTGCAGCGCGACTTACAACATGACTTATGCCAGGCGACTGTCTGTGGCCAATCAGAGAAGTGAGAGAGGGGGTTGCCCTAATTAAAGTTCTATTCTTTTTACTGTAAAGTCGCTTGCATTAAGATGGGAATCTGACATGGAGGCAACTTTCATTGACTTCTATGGGCACAAGTCGGATAGTCGACGTGGAGTCGCGCAGGAACCTTTTTTTGAAGTCTTAATGACTCAGTAGTGCACATTAGGACCGATCCCATTCATTTCAATGGGATTTGACGTGTCAAGCGACTTGGGGCGACTCAAGTCGGAGAGCAATACACCACTGTGTGAACGGGGCCTTACCTGCTTCATTGATGAAGAAATAACGAAGAAGTAGCACACACCCGGCCATGAAACAGATTTTGATTCAATTGTCCTATTATTTTTGGTCCCTTGGAAAAGGGGTGGGTGGCTGTTCTCAAGAGCTGTAATTCCTAAACCCTTCCTCCGATTTGGATATACATACCCTCAAAATAACCCAGAGTGTGCGCACTTTCAGCCGCTATCCATTATAGAACTATAGATTCAATATGCTATAGTAAATGCCTGAAAAACTTGTTTTAAATTGTGATTGTGTCCAAATATATATCGACCTAACTGTATATGCAGTAAAGCATTCTTGTTATACTCACTGTGGAACCTAAGGGGTTAATCCTTGACGTGTATAAAGACTGATTTTGTCTTGACTGATCCTCCCCTTCTAACACAGTCCAGAATCCGTCTGCTCTTAGAATAGAGCATTAGGGGCACTCTGTACATGCTCAGTTTGGTGTTTTTGTTTTTGGTCTCTCTTCTTGGGAGGGTGATGTGATCAGCACAAGGCCAATCAGCACGGTCTAGACAGAGGATCAGGGGAAAATGAGAACAACTCCAAGCTTTAACCAGACACTGACAGGAGTCACAAGACTGTTGTATACTGATTATGAGAAAAGATATTTAGCAGTTTCTATTTACTAAAATAATTGCATTTCAGTGCCATGTGTACTGTGGGAGACCAGATATAGTGAGTGTAGGCTCCTGGGTTTAGTAACAATTTAAGGTCACTTGAAGACCTGGTTATACCAGCAAGCTTCCTATTCGTGTGAATTTAAAGCGGTACTAAACCCAAAATCAAAAATGTAAAATATTGCAGCTTACCAATCTTTAGATGTGGCAGCTGAATTTTTCCTTTTGTTTTTTAGGCTGTTTTCATCCGGCAATCTGGCTAGTAACACTCCTCCTGTATTAGAGTGCCCCCCACTCTGGATGAAGGAGCACAGGGGGCACATTTGGAGAGCGCCATTGCCCATCTGGGGAAGGAGTGCTAGGTGGACTAGCAGATTTAGATACATTAATAGAAGCAATTACAACATTTTTTTTTTTTTTTTTTTTTTTTGGGGATTAATTCATTTTTAATTTTCAAATATTACTACACTATAATAACTGAAGTAATGAATATTTACAACATTTAAATTATGTATTTCAAATCCATAAATCAAAAATTATTGTGCGTATCTATGTATATGTGTGTATGTACAGTGGGGCAAAAAAGTATTTAGTCAGCCACCAATTGTGCAAGTTCTCCCACTTAAAAAGATGAGAGGCCTGTAATTTTCATCATAGGGACACTTCAACCATGAGAGACAGAATGAGAAAAAAAATCCAGAAAATCACAAAGTCTGATTTTTAAAGAATTTATGTGCAAATTATGGTGGAAAATAAGTATTTGGTCAATAACAAAAGTTAATCTCAATACTTTGTTATATACCCTTTGTTGGCAATGACAGAGTTCAAACATTTTCTGTAAGTCTCCACAAGGTTTTTACACACTGTTGCTGGTAGTTTGGCCCATTCCTCCATGCAGACCTCCTCTAGAGCAGTGATGTTTTGGGGCTGTCGCTGGGCAACACGGATTTTCAGCTCCCTCCAAAGATTTTCTATGGGGTTGAGATCTGGAGACTGGCTAGGCCACTCCATTGCTCGGGTGGTGTGTTTGGGATGATTGTCATGCTGAAAGACCCAGCCACTTTTCATCTTCAATGCCCTTGCTGATGGAAGGAGGTTTTTACTCAAAATCTCACAATACATGGCCCCATTCATCCTTTCCTTTACACGGATCAGTCGTCCTGGTCCCTTTGCAGACAAACAGCCCCAAAGCATGATGTTTTCACCCCCATGCTTCACAGTAGGTATGGTGTTCTTTGGATGCAACTCAGCATTCTTTCTCCTCCAAACACAAGTTGAGTTTTTACCAAAAAGTTCTATTTTGGTTTCATCTGACCATATGACATTCTCCCAATCCTCTTCTGAATCCTCCAAATGCCCTCTAGCAAACTTCAGATGGGCCCGGACATGTACTGGCTTAAGCAGGGGGACACGTCTGGCACTGCAGGATTTGAGTCCCTGGCGGCGTAATGTGTTACTGATGGTAGCCTTTGTTACTTTGGTCCCAGCTCTCTGCAGGTCATTCACTAGGTCCCCCCCGTGTGGTTCTGGGATTTTTGCTCACCGTTCTTGTGATCTTTGTGACCCCATGGGGTGAGATCTTGAGTGGAGCCCCAGATCGAGGGAGATTATAAGTGGTCTTGTATAATAGAAGAAATAAAAGCGAATGGAAAAGCTAAAAAAAAAAGCTGAAATACTTATCTGTTGCACCATTGAAGTTTTCTCTATTGGTTGATAAAAGCCAAAGCCCAAAAACACAGCAGTCGCCTGAAAAAACGCCGGAAAAAAGGTCAGAGGCTACGCTAGGTGTGAATGCAGCCTAAGGCTTGACATGTTTGGGACCCATTTACTCGATGCAACCCCATTTATGTTTTACCAAAAATTTGGCATTCTGTTATTTGTGCACTAAACTTGGTGTATTTTCTCCGGGAAAAAATATGAATTTGATTAACCGTTGCGCAGATATCGTGTGACATAAAAAAGAATTGCAACTGCCACCATTTATTCTACAGGGCCTCTGCTTACAGGAAATGTACACTCACTGGCCACTTTATTAGGTACACCTGTTCAAGTGCTTGATAACACAAATTGCTATTTAGCCAATCACATGGCAGCAACTCAATGCATTTAGGCATCTAGAGGTGGTGCAGATGACTTGCTGAAGTTCAAACTGAGCATCAGATTGGGGAAGGAAAGGCATCTAGCCTTGGCTCACATTGGTGCTACTTTAAAATCGTGCTACTTCACTTGAAATATCGCAATTTCAAAGTAGCAGGTCAGTGGGATTTCAGGTGCTACTTGAAAGACATCCATGTGGCTTCATGCACAGATATCTATTGAAGTCGCACCTGAAATCGGCAAAAGTAGTGCAGGAACTACTTTTGCAAATCAGTGTGGCGCCGCAAAGTCTGATTGGAACGGTGCCATTGCTGGCAATAGGCTGTGACTTGTCATGCGTTTAGACCTGTCAAATAGCATTACAAATCTCTCCATTGTGAACGAGGGCTAATGTGACTTTGAACGTGGCATGTCTGTTGGTGCCAACTGCTGATCTACTGGGATTTTCACGCACAACCATCTCCCGGGTTTACAGAGAATGGTCTGAAAAAGAGAAAATATCCAGTGAGCAGAAGTTTGCAGGAAAATGCCTTGTTGATGTCAGAGGAGAATGAGCACACTGGTTTGAGATGATTGAAAGGCAACAGTAACTCCAATAACCACGCGTTACAACCAAGGTATGCAGGATACCATCTCTGAATGCACATTTCGAACCTTGAAGCAGATGGGCTACAGCAGCAGAAGACCACACCGGGTGCCACTCCTGTCAGCGAAGAACAGGAAATTGACTACAATTCGCACAGGCTCACCAAAATTGGACAATAGAAGATTGGAAAAATGTTGTCTGGTCTGATGAATCTCGATTTCAGCTGCGACATTCAAATGGTGGGGTCAGAATTTGGAATAAACATGAAAGCATGGATCCATCCTGCCTTGTATCACCAGTTCAGGCTGGTGGATATTTTCTTGGCACACTTTGGGCCCCTTAGTACCAACTGAGTATTGTTGCTGACCATGTCCTTCCCTTTATGACTGCAGTGTCCCCATCATCTGATGGCTTCTTCCAGCAGGATAATGCACCATGTCACAGAGCTCCAATCATCTCACCACTGGACAATGAGGTCACTGCACTCCAATCATCTCACCACTGGACTATGAGGTCACTGCACTCCAATAGCCCCACAGTCACCACATCTCATCCAATAGAGCAAGGGAGATCGGCATCACGGATGTGCAGCTGACAAATCTGCAGCAACTGTATGATGCTATCATCTCACTATGGACCAAAATCTGAGGAATGTTTCACCTTGATGAATCTATGCCATGAAGGATGAAGGCAAAATCTGGTCCAACCCGCTGCTAGAAAGGTGTACCTAATAAAGTGGCCGGTGAGTGTATAATGGCTTAGAGTTTCAAAATACTTTTCTAACAAAAAAATGCTGATTATTAATGTGTGTGGAAAAAAAATGCCGTGGTAGACAGGTGATTTAACTACTTCCCAACCGCGCGCAGTATATTTACTGCGGCCGTGTGGCGCTGTCTCGCGAATCGCCATAAATAGGCGTCGATTCACAGACACGCAGCTAGGGGGCGCCCGCCACACTCTGGAGGAGTGTGCCCACGGCTTGGGCGGACCCGATGTCAGCTGGCGAGCTGCGATGAGCTGCCAGAGGGAAAGAACGGGAAACGCTGATGTAAACGCGGCGGTTCCCCGTTCTGACAGGCGGCATCTAAGAGATCTACTGATCCCTGTCACTGGGATCAGTTCAATCTCTTATGTCCATGGTAGCCCAGCCCCCTCACAGTTAGAACACACCTAGGGAACACAACCCCTAGATCACCCCCCAGGTTAACCCCTTCACTGCCAATGACATTTATACAGTAATCGGTGGATATTTACATTTCTGAACGCTGTATAAATGTCATTGGTCCCAAAAAAGTGTCAACAATGTCCGACCTGCCCGCCCCAATATCAAAGTCCCGATAAAAATCTCAGATTGCCGCCATTACTAAAAAAAAAAAAAAAGTGAAAACGCCATGAATTCTCATGGTGTGTAAACGCAGCAACTTTTGCGCAAACCAATCAACGCCGATTGGGTTTTTTTTTCCAAAAATGAGGAATAATATAAATCGGCCAAAACCGATGAATACATTTGTTTTTCTTTTGGATTTGGATTTTAGCAAAAAGTAAGAAATATTGTTTGTTTTTTTTTTTTTGCAAAATTGTCGCTCTTTTTTTTGTTTAAAGCGGTCGTAAAAAAGGACGTAAATTTCTTTTGGGTACAACGTCGCACAACCGTGCAATTGTCCGTTAAAGCGACACAGTGCTGAATCACAAAAAGTGCTCGGGTCCTACAGTGGGAAATCCTTCCGGGGGTGAAGTGGTTAAACTGTGGTGAATGTCTCCTAATAAAACCGTTGAGGTTCTGGATCTTCCTTTAACCTTTCACTGAGATGTGATGTACAGAACTTCTCTGTTTCTTGTCTTGTTCTGTCTCTGAACGCAGTATGTGTGGGGGGGTGACCTGGCTCTCTCTGCCTTGCTTCGTTGCGTCTGCTGACAGGCTTCTCCCTGCGATGGCTCCGCCGCTGTCATCCGTGTCAAGGTGAACACGGCGCAGTCCTTCATGTGCTCTTCTCTTTTGTGTATTTCTGGTCCAAAGTCTGCTTGTTAAAGAAAAACCCACTTTTTAATATGACTTTTTGCTTTTTTGAAACCCGTATCCTACACATTCCAAAAACTTTGTAGACCCTGTTCACACCTTTGCATGTGCAGGGGTTCTAGGGGTGCACCTGTTAATTCTTAATGCATCGTCCTCATGCGTTCACACACCAAAATTGCACATGACCCTAAAGCATTGCAACATACACCTGAGAGGGGTGCCCAAATAACAGCTGGCGTCCATCTCAGGCGCTGTGTCAAATGGAGCATATCTTCACTACCGGGGGGGTTGGGGGGCCAAGATGTTTCTGCTCCTTGCTCAGGGAACCCCCATTCACTCCTTAGCGTTTTTTTAGGTCGAAGCTCCAAAACACTCAACATCCACAATGCCATATATTTTAATGGTGGCTATTCATGTGAGCACTCGGATGCCTGATGCTTCAAAAAAACGTCCACTTCTACCTACTTTTCAGGCACAATTAGGCTTTTTTGGCCCCATAGACTTGAGCATTTTCACAACGTTCCACAGCCGATTTTTAGCCTGTAAGAAGTTGTTCCATTGGCTAAAACAAAAACGCCTAAAGCTTGAATACACATGTTAAAGGTTTGAAATGCACTTCTAATTGACCCAAAGATCTGGATAAGGTCTGGTCTTGGGTGGCAAAGTGTTCTTTTTAATAAGACAACCCTGGAATAGTCCTATAAAATTCTCCTCCTGTGATAGGGGGTCCCAGCTCAGACCGCCCTAGTTAATCCCAAACTACTCTGACAGATGCTTTTTCCAAGGTTGTGGTCAACGAGGTGGCGTACTGCATACCTGGTCGTCCTGCCCAAAACTCATTGGCTTTTGGTCCAGACGTTTTGGACTCAACTCTTGATTAATTTAGCTGTACCCGGGGAAGCTCTGCTTCATTACCCAATCCCAGGCCCTCTGTACACAGACTAGCCATGTACCTCCTCCTAATGGCCACACAAACGATAGTCAAGGCAAGAAAGAAGCCTTTGGTTTCTCTACAGGTAGTTCATGCCTGTATGACTCAAAGGCTAATTAACTAGAAACGTTCTAGTATCCTTAACCACTCCCAACCTTGATTTTTTTTTTTTTTCCAGACTTGGGAACTATGGCTTAATTATATCCGACCCTCTTTAAACCTGGAAAGCCTATCCTACCTTTAGCCACCTATTTGGACAGTGACCTAAGTTTGTGGGGACCTCCTCCCCACCCCTCTGCCAACCAGCCCCTATCCCCTTCCTACCTGAACCCCATATCCCCTCCCACCCTAACTAATTCTGACTATTCAAACTTCGAGGCATCCCGTTATACCATTAGTCTCCTACCTATCCAAAGCAAGGTTAAAGGCAATCTATAATGTTTCAATTATGTAGGCAGCCATTGCTGACTTTCTGGAAATGCCAGTTACATGGTTCTTAGTGGCTTCAGTACTGAGTTACTAATCCACAGCAAGCAAGTGGAGTCAGGACGCCTGATCTGCATAGGCTAGGACAGGTGTAAACAAGTATACTTTGCATTTCCTCTTCTTGCGATTTTTGATCCATTTTCCTGCTTTGTGTTGTCAGTGTGTTGGTATGTTATACGGGTACGGCACTTTGTCTTGGCGCACATCTTATTTCTTTATTGTGCCATCTGACTTTCTTTTCATCCGAACTTTGACTTTCCAATTTTAGATTTTCTTCTGGCGTGTGTTAGGAGCGGAGGACAATGAAAGCTGCCGGCTAATTTGCCTTGTTGATCTTTTCATGCATTTATTGGCTATGTGTGGCGGCTGTCCCTTGCAGCGCTGTGTGCACTAGAGAAGAGGCATGTGTCATATAAATAGACATATATCATCCATCATCCCAGCTTCATGGGGGTGCACAAAAAAATTGTACATATGGGAAGGTGTATATGTGAGAATGCATATATATATTCAGGAAATGGAAAACCATTTTAAATTAAAATCAGCGTTGCTGATGGAGACCCTGATGTAAGGGGCAACTTTGATGGGGGCCCTAATGTAAGGGGTGACTTTGATGGGGACACTGATGTAAGGGGTACGGCTGATGGGGACCCTGATGTGAGTGCAAACTCTGATGGGGACGCTGATGTAAGGGGTGGATTCGATGGGGACGCTGATGTAAGGAGCGAGGCTGATGGCGACCCTGATGTAAGGGGCGAGGCTGATGGCGACCCTGATGTAAGGGGCGAGGCTGATGGCGACCCTGATGTAAGGGGCGAGGCTGATGGCGACCCTGATGTAAGAGGCGAGGCTGTTTGGGACGCCGATGTAAGGGGCGAGGCTGATGGGGACCCTGATGTAAGGGGCGAGGCTGATGGCGACCCTGATGTAAGAGGCGAGGCTGTTGGGGACGCCGATGTAAGGGGCGAGGCTGTTGGGGACGCCCAACCCGCAGGGGTTGTCGGAGCGGGGAATGTAGCCGCAGG
>BLSH010046898.1:499710-524444 GCA_018402905.1 Glandirana rugosa | reverse complement strand
GTGGAGAGGTAGATTTGGGTATCATCACCGTAGAAATGATATTGAAAGCCGTGGGAGGCTATCAGCCGACCCAGGGAAGAGGTGTATATTGAAAATAAGAGGGGTCCAAGAACAGAACCTTGGGGGACTCCAACAGAGAAGGGAAGAGGAGAGGAGGAGGTAGAATTGTACGTTACGCTGAAGGTGCAATGGGATAGGTAGGACGAGAGCCACTGAAGAGGACAGTCATGGAGACCGAGGGAGTAGAGTTTTTTGAGGAGGGGGTGGTCAACCGTATCAAAGGCAGCTGAAAGGTCCAGGAGTAGGAGTACAGAGTAGTATCCATTGGTTTTTGCGGTTAGTAGGTCATTTGTGAGTTTAAGAAGGGCAGTTTCTGTGGAGTGTTGAGGGCGAAATCCAGATTGAAGGGGGTCCAGAAGGTTATTCTTAACAAGGTGGTGACTCGGTTGTAGACGAGGCGTTCGAGGAAAAGGGGAACAAGGAGATAGGGCGCAGATTAAGATCAGTAGGGTCCAGGGATGGCTTTTTGAGTATGGGGATGACCAATGCATGTTTTGGAGCATTGGGGAAGATGCCAGAAGAGAGGGAGAGATTGAAGATGTGAGAGAGTGTAGGATAGTCACAGGGTGAGCGTAGTATTTGAGAGGGAATAGGGTCCAGGGGACAGGTGGTTAGGTGGGCGTTAGGAGTTTAGCAATCTTGTTAATAGTAGCAGGTTTGAATAAGGATAGTGTCGAATGAGCTTGTTGACATGGGGTGTTAACTGGGGAAGATGCCTGTAGAGTGGAGATTTCGTCACGAATTGTGTCCATCTTGCTTTTGAAGTGATTAGCAATGTCCTGGGCAGTGAGTGTGTTAGTGGGTGGAAGTGGGGGGAGGACGAAGTAGGTAGTTGAAGGTACAGAAGGGTTGACGGGGACTGGATGAGAAGGTGTTAAAAAGAGTGGTGAAATAGGTCTGCTTGGCAGTGTGGAGGCGAGAATTGTATTTATGGAGTGCAGATTTGTATAGGTTGTAGTCTTCGAGAGACTTAAGCCTCGAACACACGGGACGACGATCGTATGCAACAGGTCGTATGCGATATCGATCGTTCATATGCGCGATTAGAACAGTCGAACATACGACAGTCGTACAAGGGAGTTGTATGAGCAAACTAGAAAACTTGGTTGTACCAACAAGCGCTCATACGACCGTTGTATCGTGTGTACAGAGCAGTTGGTACAACAAGTTGTATTGTGCATAACACGCATGCTCAGAAGTCAGGAATGGCCGGATGCTAATTACATGCACCTGAACGTTCTTTCTGTGCTCGTACGATCATGTAGTGCAGTCAGTATGCAAGTTACATTATCCAACATACGATTTGCGACGATCGTACGTACAATCGTCGTCACGTGTGTACGAGGCTTTAGTCTTGTGCCACAGACGCTTAAGGGTGCGGCGACGCTGTATATAAAAAAAAAAAAAAGTATAATTTGGTTACTTCTAGTCTAAAGCTCCATGTATGCAGGTCAACCGTTTACTCTGTGATGTCTTATTGACTGCAATTAACCAAAACTGTCATGGGTATGGCAGTAAGGAGCTGTGGCTGAAATTGACATAAATGGGCAGGTAACAACTGGCCTTTTTAAGGGACCCTGGTAAGAAATGTAATACTGAGTGAAGTGTCTGTCCTCTTCCTGGTCGAATGACGTCCGGCATCATTTAATGTCTTTAAGTAATTGCAGGGTGTAATGGCCTCATGCTATAACTACAATGCTGCAGATAATGGAGCTGATGCAGTCATGTCTGTTATGCTCTTTGCTTTGAGAACCTCTCATAGCTGGACAAGGTAGGGGGTAAAAGACCTCTCAAAAAAGGTAAGCATAAAAAAACGCTTTAAAACTACATGCTGATGGAGGGGCGCCCTTCAGGAGGCGAGGTGAGGACTAGGGGCCGAGGGAACTGGGCAACTTTGAAGTACAACATTTGATGATGCTGGTTGGTCTGTTTCTGTGCACTAAGTTATGCCATCCTATGATAGGAAAAATTATGACCAGGCCCACGACCGTCCACTGGTCAGCCATGGATTTTTTTTCTTTCACATTTATTTACTCTTTCTGTGCTATTTTATAATCATTCTTCCCAGGAGGGATATCAAATATAGTGATAGAGGTGTGTTTTTTTTTATGGGACTGTAAGAGGGCACTTGAAGGGATTGTCATTTCAAAAATGAGTTGAACCATTTCAAACTTTATTTTCGGGCATGGCCAAACAAAACGGGAAGTTCACATAAACATCTGTTGCCCACGCAGCCATTCTATCACATCAACATGAATAAACTGAAAATGCCGAGCCACCTTGCTCCCTTGTTAGCCGCACCTCAGCTCTTCTTACCAGTCCCTCTTCTGACTGTTGCCCAGCTTTCCTGGTTCTCTCAGCTCACTCAGCCTTTAGTCCCAGCGCCCTGCTGCATGGCCCATTCCTGGCCTCTGGGTAGGGGTTCTCATGACATCCCGATAGGTCCCAACCTGACTCCTAAGATGAGACCTCCAATATGGGACCTGTCTCTAAACTGGAAGCCCTGAGCTATCCTCAGGCTTGAGTATATAATGACCCCACACATTGCAGGCATCCAGGAAAAGCCAGACATGGGATTGAAGGTTCTGTCCCACCCAAGACACTTGGAACCTTCAAGCTCCAGGCCCAAATCCAGGTTTATAGAATCTAGAGAGAGACAAAAACATAGCTTTCTCTGCTCAGAAACAATAGTCTGGAACCTCGCATTAGGCCTTAATGTGAATCCAGTGTAATTTTCTCCTAAATTTTCACAATGGTAGGGTCTCGCATTGCCACAATATATAGACTATAAATTCCTTATAGGAGCCAACCTGACTCCTGGGGGTGAGACCCCTTGTCTCCAGTATGGGAGCTGTCTTTAAACTGCGAGCCCTGAGCTGTCCTCTGGTTTGAATATATAATGACCCTGCACGTTGCAGGCATCCAGTAAAACTCCGACACAAGATTGAAGGTTCTCTCCCACCCAAGATTCTGTGGAACCTTCAAGCTCCAGGCCCCAATCCAGGTTTATAGAATTTAGAGAGAGCCAAAAACATAGCTTTCTCTGTTCAGAAGCAAGTCTGGAACCTCGAGTTAGGCCTTAATGCAAATCCTGTAATTTTTTTTTCCTACATTTTTTATTCAACGGCAGGGCCTCACATTGTCACAATATATAGACCAGGGGTGTCAAACTGGCAGCCCTCCAGCTGTTGCCAAAATACAAGTCCCATCATGCCTCTGCCTGTGAGAGTCATGCTTGTAATTGTCAGCCTTGCAATGCCTCATGGGATTTGTAGTTCCGCAACAGCTGGAGGGCCGCCAGTTTGACACCTGTGATATAGACTATAAATTCCTTATATAGTAAATGGTAAGGCTGCTTATGTGCAGGCCCCATCTCGTAAAAAAATCACCTGCTGTTGATAGGTGCAAAATGTACCTGTAGAACAAATAAATGAAGCATACTTGCGTTACCTGTCTCCCACCTCACTGGACAGAACAGCGTCTTTCTAAAAAAGATTCCCAGAGAATTCAGAGCAAGCAAAGTCACATAGGAAGACCATAGAGTGTCAATTGCAAGAGCGTCATTTTGAGCTGCTGCATGTTCCCCAGGATCTCACCAGGAATAGTGTGCCATCCCTCTTGCCTAGGCTCTACAGGTGAAAGAAGGGGCATGACTTGGGTATAAATAGAACTTTATTTTTTCTTCTTCAGGTACATTTTACACCTATTAATAGCAGGATTTTATTTTTTATTTTTTTTACAGTGGCAGGGGACTCATCTGTGAGCAAACCCTGCATTGTTCACAGTGTAAGGCCTGAGACTGGGTAACAATCGGGTCATATTGATTGGAACATCGCTTCCAACAGGCATGACTTTATAGTGTGTGGCTGATTCGGTGCACATTGCGGTTCGTTTTTTATCTTCTTTTTTTTTTTTTTTAGTATATCGTTTTCCTCTAAGAAGATTAACAAATAGCAATTTTTGGTATCTGACTAGCCATTTTGTTCTAGACATTCATCTTCTCTTCGTTGTGTCTGCTCATGTATTCTCCGGACACCTTTGACGAAGGTCACTGATAAACATTTGAGACAAGAATGTTCACAAGGCGACCTTCATTCCTCGTCTTAATGAAGTTGTGCTCCGATAAGATGGATATCTGATGATTGTAGGATCAGAATAGAATGCTAATTCCAGGCTTCAGAAATCATTCTCTCATTCTGTTATCAGGCAAGATGCGTGTTCACAAGGAAATGGACCATCCATTTATCATCCTTTTTATAAGCTCCTTAACCTAGATTTTCAAGACGTGTGATTATTTCCAGATGTTCCTTTTATCTATACACAGGAGCCATTTTGTGACCTAGTCCAGTAATTAGCCTACTTATTCACTGGAAATGTGTGACACGCAGACATAAATACAGGGTCTCGATTTGGTACGAAAATCTGATGTTCCTAAACCTTTGTAAGACTACAGCATTACAAAAAAGCATTCCCATTTGGGGTGCTGAAAAAACTTCTTCCTCCAGGACACATCAGTTTACAAAGGGGTCCCCTTTAAGCTCCGTTCACACAGTGCGTTGAAGAAATGTGCTCAAAATCATGATCTATCCCACAACGCACGAAAACGTGCTGCTCCTTTTCAGACATGCAGTGGTTCCTTTTAATACCGAACGGCACCTTCATACATCTTGCAAACACGTGTGCTTTTTTTGCTTGCTAAAACATGGTAGTGCAGACCAAGCTGTGTGTGTCTATGGATGCACCCAGCCCAGCTTGGGAGCGAGCAAGCGAATTGCTATGAGGGTACACACAGAAGAGAAGCTTGGAGAACTGGCGGGGGCCCTAGAAGAGGCGGTCCGGGGCCAATCTGAGCAATACCATTGGACAAAGCAGATAAGTACAACTGTTTATTATTTTAGTAAAAAATTAACCCTTACAACTGCTTTAAATTATAGTTTCTTAACCTACCCTGATCTTTCCCTTTGCTTCCAATTTACACCATGCCTGCTCTGTACCCTACCCTTCCCCCTTTTATGAGGGACCAGCTTCACTGGAATTCCTCTTTTTTTGCCCTTCTAAGGACATGCAGTGCATTATGATTAAAAAAAAAATATCCTGGGCAAATCTGCACATACATTTGCAGGGGCTGCGAATCTCGAACCTGCAGGATTAACCTGGAACCCAAACCTCATCTGTAGTGTTAAGAAAGCCCCCATTGGTGTTATAGATTTTCCCATTGGTAAGATAAACTCCCTCAAGGATTTCAGTTGACACTTGGGGGTTGATTTACTAAAACTGGAGAGTGCAAAATCTGGTGTAGCTCTGCTTGGTAGCCAATCAGCTTCTAACTTCAGCTTGTTCAATTAAGCTTTTAAAACTGCAAGCTGATTCGTTTCTATGAAGAGCTGCACCAGATTTAGCACTCTCCAGTATTCGTAAATCAACCCCAGTATATCTGACAACAGGTAAGACCAATGCCCCACTGGAAGGATGTGGGTTCTGGGCAGGTGGCGTAGGTCCTGCTAACAGATGAGCAGAGCTGAGGCAGCCTAGTTTTGGAAATGCAGATAAACCAAATGCAGTGGAGCAGTGCAGGTGGATTAAGCCAAGCAAGAAACAGACTAGTGGAACTTGTTGATCAGGCAGAGGATTTGAACACCGGGCTTGCTTTTAGGCCTCATGCACACAGGATGTTTTTTGACTGTTTTACAGCAGCTGTTTTTAGCTGCAGACTATTTTTTTCTACAGGCAATAAAACCTCCATGTTATCCTATGTGTTCATGCACACATAGGCTGTTATCAACTGTTTTTAGCAGTGATGTTTTTGAGTTGTAAAAAAAAACCCAACACCCGAAGGTTCTGAGAGACGTTTTCAGCTGTAAAAATGCTCAAACGCTCAAAAACGGCGATCTCCAACTTTTTTGGACGTTGAATTTGCGTCCTTTTTTCCCCCACAAATAGTGCTTTCTTTTGGTGGTATTTGATCACCTCTGCGTCATTTCTTTTCGCCGCTATGAACACAAAAAGAGTGACAATTTTGCAAAAAAAAAAAAATAACCTTTCTTTTTGCTAAAATACAAATCCAAAAAAAAAATTTTTTTTTTTCATCGGTTTTGGCCGATTTTATATTCTTCCTCATTATTTTGGTAAATAAAAAATCTCAATTTGCTTTATTGGTTTGCGCAAAAGTTGCTGCTTTTTACAAATGATTTCTGGGGTTTTTATTTTTTTACTAGTAATGGCGGTGATCTGCGATTTTTAGTGGCACTGCGATATTGCAGCAGACATGTCGGACCATTTTGACACTTTTTTTGGGCCCATTGGCATTTATACAGCGATCAGTGCTATAAAAATGCACTGATTACTGTGTAAATGCCATTGGCAGTGAAGGGGTTAACCTGCAGGGGGAGCTCTAAGGGTTAACTGTGTTCCCTCAGTGTGTTCTAACTGTATGGGGCTGGGCTGGCAGGGGGAGGGGAGTGATCACGACTTCCATATACAGGAAGCCTGTGATCACAGCCCTTCCCCCTCTGTCAGAAGGGAGATCCATGTTTACATACACACGGACCTCCATTCTTTCACTGCGGGGGGGGGGGGGGCGCATCGCGGGTAGCCAGCGGAGATCGAGTCCGCCCTACCCGCTCCCTGGCCCCCCCGGAACACCGTGAGCGCGCCTCGGGCTCATATTGCTAGTTATCGCGGCTGCCATCGGGTGATGGCGGTTTGCGATAACGAGCCACTTTGCCGCCGTCCCGCTGTGGTGGGCAAGTGGTTAAAATGCGGAAAAATGTGCAAAAACGGCGGTAATTTAATGCTGGTAAAAGCTGAAAAAAATCACTGATAAGCTACTGACCTTTTTTGGATGTTTTTTTAAAGTCCTGTGTGCATGAAGCCTTAAAGTTCACTAATATGATCAGGTGTGCACAAAGGTCTGAGCTGCACTGCAGAGAATTGACCACCAGATAACAAAGGTTCAGGACTGTTGTAATTGTGTAGGGAAGCCCCCACTATGCCATGTGCAGAGATTCTATCTCCACCATCCTCATGTAAGATCTTTTCTTTGCTACCGAATTCTGTTTTCTACTATGAAAGATGAGGGTGCTTTGATTCTCCCAGTAACTCCTATAGCCTCTAGCTTAGAAGGAAACTTCATATACTTCCTGTCTTTCACACAGAGGAAAGTACCTGTGTTTTTGAGTGCAATACCCGGTAATCTATCTGGCCACCTTGAAAGAACCTGTGATTTAAAGCAGGAGTTTTGTTTCCTGCTCCCTGGGGACATAAAATACAAAGTTATACATTGGGGCAGCCCCTCTATTGGCATTAAATCTTTTTCCTCCTGAGCTTTTCCTCCTTTTGGTCTAATGAATAAACCTATTTAAAAAAATACAAAATGTTATACTACACTAAACCTTTCACCCAACCTCTAAAGCAGGCATCCTCCAACTATGGTCCTCCAGCTGTTGCTGAACTACACATCCCATGAGTCATTGTGAAACTCTGACATTCACAGACATGACTAGGCATGATGGGAATTGTAGTTCCTGAACAACTGGAGGGCCATAGTTTGAGGACCCCTGCTCTAAAGTATTGCATGTGTTATTTTGAAAAGCCTGTATAAAAGAAAAGTATTAGTGAAAAAATAACTTTTGGATTTATGGAATCATTTTTTGGTTATGTATTCTTAATGGTCCATGTAACTGGGTAGGTGGCAGGGTGTGCCTTTTGCCTACATACATTGTGCTATAATGTGTGCCAAATTCCATCTCGGAAAGTTAGAGGGTATAGAAAATTAGATCAGGTTTGTACTGCCGTCTCACGAGAGTCCTCATCTCAACCCTACTTGAATACCTTTGGGGTGAATTGGAATGCCAATTTTGAGCCAGATCTTCTTGTCCAAAAAAGTACTTTACCTCTCAAATGCTCTTCTGGTTGAATGGATAAAAATTCCAAAAGATGCACTTTAAAATCTTATGGAAAGCCTTGCCACAAGTGCAAAGGCTGTTCTAGGCCAAAAGAGGAGGAGTGGTACCTCATATTAATGCCCATTATTTTAGAATGGAATGGCCAACAATCTCATATAGGTGTGATTGCCAGGTGTCTCAAAGTTTTGGTCATATAGTGCAGTGTTTTTCAGCTCCAGTCCTCAAGGCACACCAACAGGTCATGTTTTCAGGATTTGCCTCAGATGAAACAGCTGTGGTAATTACTAAGGCAGTGAAACTGATCAAATCACCTGTGCAAACTCATGGAAATCCTGAAAACATGACCTGTTGGTGTGCCTTGAGGACTGGAGTTGAAAAACACTGATATAGTGTAACTATCCTGTGTTAAGTACACTTTGGTGGAACATATCCTTATTGGGGCATCTAAGGCATTTTTTGTGACAATTGGAGGCTCTTGGGTGGTTTAGAGTTTCCAAGAAGGAAGGACTGATGGAAGCGCACATATCACACACACAGGTATTTGGTGAATAGTTGGGTCCAGTACGGCCAAGGTAATGTTCTGCCTTTCCTTCATTGGTTAAGCTAGCAAGAAAAGCATGACAGAACCTGACAGGTGATTAGGAGAAAACCAGCAGTTGTCCCACCACCCATCATTCTCATTATGACCTAGTTCCTTAGTTTGGAATGGACACCACAGTGACTTCTTTCACTTGCTGACTTCTTTAAATCTTGAGGATTCCTAGGGAAGACTTTCCTTTTTAAGCTTCTGACTCTTCTGCTCCATACTGCCTTAATGCTGAATTTCCAGTGAAATGGCTAAATACACAGTTGAAAGCTATTTGAACGGTTTTACCTGGCAAAGGATTTATTTTCCTGTCGGTTCATTCCTGAAATTTACAGAGCCAAGCCAGATTTAGACATTTGCACTAGCTGTTTAAAAATGTACCTAATGATTTTTTCTTTAATTATTCAAGACACGTTCAAGTACAAACACAAGCAGATTTACATCTCCCATACAGGTTTGCATACGTCAACACATTACATTAGGCCTTCTAGGTCAGTATTAACTATGTCTAAGAAGCAATTTGTATTCTTTTTGTGCATTTGTCATTTTTAACTTTGTGATTGACAGAATGGTTGTTCAATATGGTAGCCATAAAAAGAGGTGGTTTGCACTTGTGTTTTTTTCTTTATTTAAACTCTAGAAACTACTAAAGTAGGTGAAGGGATCTGGTGGTATCGGAGACAGTTGCTGGTGCCAATAGTTCAGTAGAACAATGGGACCCATCATGTATTCTAAACAATCATTAAAATCATTTTAAAACATGCCATTACAGACTTCCATAGCTATAGGTATTGAGGAGAAATTCATCTTCGAAATCCAGAAGAAAAATCAGTTTTTCCTCTTGCCTTTTATGTAAAGCAGCATCTTGACAGGCTAAACAGACAGCTGGTGTTTTTATGCTGTTCCATGTTCTGATCTTTGAAAATGAATAGCTTCACAGTACTTGCAGCTAATAAGGTCAGGAATTGCTTTTTTTAAAGCTCCTTTATGGTTTAAGAAAATGTGAAAACAGACTGGGTGCAGCACAGATGTACCTTAAGACTTCTTACTTGGATTTCTATTGATCTATTAACTTGTCACCTGACCCCTGGTGGACCCTTTGAGAGAACCTGATGAGAAAACGGTACACATTGGGTGATCGCTCAGCATAAAGGCATGAGAAATGTGTTTGCCAGAAAGTTCTAGTTGTGTTTTTGGGAGGCTTTTAGGAGCCAATGAATGGCCAATAGCATGACAGAAAGGTCTGCTTTGTGATCATCTGTATCCACTTACTTGAAATGGCATTTGTGGTTTTACGTTGAGAGTACTTGTACAAGTTGTCATACAGATGTTTCTTGTTGTGGCTTTTTGGAGCATTTATATGTGCTGTTTAGGCTTTTAAGATTCTGCCTTGCATAAAAGGTAAGGGGAAAGAAACAGATTTATTTTCTGGATTATGAAGATTAATTTATCTTCACTGTCTATAGCTATGGAGGTGAGTGTAAGTTTGTTTTAAAGTGATTTTAATGATTGTTTGGAATGTGTGAGTGGCCATGGAGCACCCAATGACAAAATGTATTTAATAGCGAGCACCGAGGGAGACAGATTCTGCAAAATAGAATGTTTGTTTATAATTGTATTTGATGCGAATTGCTAGCATCTGCTTTATTACAGAATTATTTTATTACAGGTTTTTTTACATACATGGTGTATGTAAAGCCAAAACTTTAACATTTTGTATAATTTAGAGAATGGTTAAAACCCATCGTGTTTTTTTTTTTTTTTTTGGCAGATTTTAATTCCCATCTACGATACAGGACAGGAGTTGAGAGAAATCTCCATTTGGGCACTTGTTCCTTGAACGCGCATCCCCATTTGATGATTTCTCTTCTGTGAACTGTAAAATGTTTTATTTTCCCTCATTTTCAGTTCCAGAACATATAGAGACCAACAAGTATCTAGTGCAAGGGCCTGCCTGTTTGCATACAAATTAATTGGATAGTATGGGTATGTTCTCCATAAAGTTTTGGTAAATGTAATGTTGATTTGTAAAGAGATTGTAGAGTAAAATTGTATGGTGAGCCTAAAACATATGACTTCTGTACAATATGATGCCAAGCGTTTGGAAGTGCCACTTATTATTTATAGACAATCAGATAATCAGTCAAGGATGATTTGTTAAGGCCTTGCAGACTGTAGAGGTATAGCCAATTGTTTCCGTCCATTTCATTCATGCTCATTGTCATCTCTTTGTGCCAACAGTGGGAACTGCTATGGTTTGCGATCCTCACCTTCACCTTCTTCCTCACCCTCACCTGGTTTTATTTCTGGTGGGAAGTTCACAATGACTACAATGAGTTCAACTGGTGAGTACATCAACTGTTTTCTCCAGTCTGCAAAACCATTACTGAACATCTATGATAGCATTCAAAACCAAGTCAGTTTGTGTATTACAAGGCCAAGTATCCAGATCCAGGACAGTATACTGCAGACTTTCCCAACACAGAGGAACCCTTAAAATAACTTTCCGATCTCAGGAAACCCCTGTAAAAATGACTATCTACAACTACATTAGTGTGATGGTCAGTGGGAAAAAAGCTCCTTACACTTGTGGTCATTGGGAAGATTTACCGCCTTACTGATAGCTAAAAACATCAATGGTGTCAGTAGGAACTGTGGGGGGTTAGCTGAAATGGAGACCACCTTCCCTGGGAAAAAAACAGTCCAGACGGCAGGTCTTTCTTAAAAGACTGACTTTTATTTAAAAGGTTGCATGGAAATTAAGCAAAACAAAACAGAAATCAATCCTTGCCATTCAGACACTAACTAAACAGTAGAGATTCCTGTTGCACAGGTGAAGGGCTTCTCCCAGTCACCCACAAAACAAACATGGTGCAAACCTTTCTTTCTAGCAATAAAGCAATCTCCACACCCATAGCTCTCTCAGGTTTGTTTTGAGTCCCAGGTCAAGAGCAACCTCTTTCTCCAGCCTTTCCTTATACCACCTACTGCTGGTCACAGGTGGTAAGAAAAATCCGGGTCAGAACCCAGATTGCCAAAGTGGTCCAGGAAACCTGGACCGGATTGCACCAGTTTCCCACATATGAAAGCATGCAAGGTAATACATAGCATCCCTCAATCACCTCGCCTTTAATAATGTCACAGAACTTATCTGAGAGGCTGAAATTGCTTAAAGCGGTTGTCAACCCTTGACAACCATTTTAACATACAGGTAAGCCTATAATAAGGCTTACCTTTAGGTTCCCTGCATATCTCCTATATACAGTGTACACGCATGTACCCACGTCACCGGTCACATGCGCAGTGAATAAAAGGCCTCCGTGCCATTTTTTCACTGAGATTGTGCCGCGATTGGCGGCTCCCGCACGCACGCACGGGAATGACGTCATGCGACTCCAGCCAGTGAGAGCCGGAGTCCGTGGCCCCAGAAGAAAGAGGAGCAGAAGATGGATGCGGCCTGGAGCGGGACATCGCGGGCTTCCAATGCAGGTAAGTGCCACATAATGGGCTACTATACAATGCATAGTAGCCCATTATGCTTTTATATTGCAGGGTAACAAAGAGGAAGCAAAAACCCATCAAGGTTTACTTCCTCTTTAAAGAACCCTGTTTGAGAAACCCTGCTCTATTGCAAGGATGTCAGTAAAAACTTCACAGGGGGCTTCAAGGAAGGTGGGAGGGTTGTTGAGAGACTTGAGTTCTTTACATCTGTAGTCAGCTGTTCAGTGTATATAAATACAAGGTCAGCGACCTTACATTTTCCAACAGATAAGGGGAAGTTATTCACAGCTTGACTGCTCACTGTCTTCTGTAGCATTTAAAATGGTCCATGTCATTCCTTATCACCTGCCACTTGGAATGGGTCACATGACTGCTCATCACCTGCCATGTAGTCCTAAAAATAGGAAATAGTATTGAAGGGCCTTTATCTGTAACTAGTTTAACTGAGACAGAAAGTCAGCGTGCTTCCTTTCAATGTCTGGGTCTTGCTTTCGAGCGATTCTGTAATTGAGTTTGTGGCGCTCCTATTAGAATGAGATGTAGTACCATGTCAGAGATGTTACCAGGCGGAGATGGCGTTCATTCCAGATGGGCAGCCATGAGATGGATGGCCTTTTTAATATTCAGACGCTGCATAACAGTCATACCCTGTGAGTGATACCCAGCAACTCTGAATGTCAAGTGGTAGACGGGGGAGAGCTCATCATGGTGATGCCATCAGGACACCTCCTGTAATGGGCATAAAACTGACTGCTCTGTTATCAGTGCTCTATTTTATTAAAGTGAGACTTAAGCAACTCTGGCCTTCTATCCTAGTCATTTATATATATATATTGGTAGGTTTCTAGGGGTGTGTGTGTGTGTGTGTGTGTGTGTGTGTGTACAGGTTTATATATACTGTATAATTAAACATTTGAAAACCTTGCTCTTATGTATATTTTTTAAAGTGTGTAAAAGCATTTTATGTTTATAGTGTAGCATTATCCTAAATGGGCTGGTTATTGTAGTTCACAAGCTCAAATGATAATGACTCCTCACAGGTGCAGAGGCTGTCAGCATACACAGCGCACAGTTCAAGCACACTGACACAAGGATCAGTCTAGGGCAGGGGTGCCCAACCAGTGGCCCGCGACCACCTGCTCTGGGATGGTGGTTGTGGCAAGCCCAGGCCGCAGGTTACCGACCCGCCATCCCAGAACATCAGTGTTGTGAATGAAGTCGGCGATATAGTAAGCAAGCAGCTGCACAACAAAACTGCTTAAGCCGATGCTCCCTGAATAGCGCTGGCTCCCGTCACAAATGATACCAAATACACTCTGCTTGGGGCAGCAGCAGCTGGCAATACCTGAATGGAAGATTGTTATTAATGGTAAGTTTATTACGGAAATCACTGTATATATTGGCAAATCTGTTCTGCAGAGGTTACTAGGCTGCTTTCAAACTGATCCACAGGTGTAGTGCAGTGCACCTGTGGGTTACCTGCACTGAGCCATAGACTTCTGTTATTACCTGCGGGTTTGGTGCTCTTTCAGAAAGTGCACCACACCTGCAGGATATAAGAAGTCTATGTCAAAGTACAGCTAAGCTGCAGCTCAGCCACAGGTGCGTGTGGCGCATCAGTGTGAAAGCCGCCTTAGGCCTCTTTCACGCGATCAATTTGACCCAAGCGGACCCTGCATTCACCTCTATGCCCATTTACCCCCGCTTACCTTTAATCCGCTAAATAAAACAAATGAAGAGGATGATCCATGCCCTCCCATCTGGGTGGATTGTATTGGAGGGTCCATAGATTATTGTGGGCTGTGTCCGTGTCCACTCTGCATATGCAGCGTGGACACAGACCTGTCATCCGCCTGTTACGCTCATTGTGGCCCGTGACCGGTTACCAAGTCGCTTCCCTGGCCATCGCTCTTCAAAAGGTTAGGCACCGCTGGTCTAGGGCATTGGTCCTCAACCTATGGCCCTCCACTTGTTGCAGAATGCTGACTGTTACAAGCATGACTCCCAAAGACATAGGTGGATGGGACTTGTAGTTCTGCAACAGCTGGAGGGCCACAGGTTTGAGCACCTATGGTCTAGAGCAGGGATATGCAATTAGCGGACCTCCAGCTGTTGCAAAACTACAAGTCCCATCATGCCTCTGCCTCTGGGTATCATGCTTGTGGCTGTCAGTCTTGCTATGTCTCATGGGACTTGTAGTTCTGCAACAGCTGGAGGTCCGCAAATTGCATATCCCTGGTCTAGGGGATATGTTTTTTGGTGGTTTTTATTTTTGCAAACTTGGATAAGGTGTAGGGATGTTTTATGGGATACTCCAGAACTATGTACAAGCAGGAGGACACTCTTCGCAATAGCTGCACGTCTTCAAATGGTTCCAAAGGCGGCAGTCAAACAGTTAAGCCAGGAATTAGTCCCTATAGGAGCAGTCTCCGTCTAGAACGACTACATGCTTCTTCACTGAAGAACAGATCTCTGCTAACAGTCATGAAAATCCCCAGGTCAGATCAGTACTCACAATATCCCTTGGGTATTTGGATGCTTCCTTACAGTACTGCACAACATATTCCAGTGAGGGATAGGATAGCCAGACTCCTTAACACCCCCCAACAACTCTGCTTACAGGGTTCTTGAGCAGAGTTCCAGATTGGCTCAGAGAGATAACCTGAGAGTAGGCCCCCAGCTAACCTAAGCTGCAGGGGTGGCTCTAAGTCTTGTGAGGCCTTAGGCAAAACTGACATGAGGCCCCACTCCCATAATGGGAAAAACAATTCAAGCAATAGTCTGTCAGCTACGTAGCAGGCCTTCCCTTAAAGAGGAAGTAAACCCTGATGGGGTTTACTTTGTTACCCTAGAATGCAAAAGCATAATGGGCTAGTATGCATCGCATATTAGCCCATTATGTGCCACTTGCCTGCATTGGAAGCCAGCGATGTCCCCTCTCCTGGTCGCATCCATCTTCTGCCCCTCTTCCTTCCGGGGCTGCGATCTCCGGCTTTGTGACTGGCTGGAGTCGCGGGACATCACTCACGCATGTACGCGGGAGGAACGGCGCAGAGGCCATTTCTTCACTGCCCATGTGCCAGGTGACGTAGGCACATTGCAGTACACTGTATATCTTATAAACTGTGCAGGTTTGGGAGATATGCAGGGCACCTACAGGTAAGCCTTATTATAGGCTTACCTCTAGGTTAAAGTGGTTGTCACGGGTTGACAACCACTTTAACAATGGATGAATCATTAGCTGTCAGCAGGCTTCCCCCTTTAACCTGGAAGCCCCCCTTTTTTACATTCAGCTGTCAGTGAGGAACCCTGCTGATAACGGATAACTCTTCCGTTAGGAACACTGTGGCTACCCAGCCTGCTCCTTATCAATCTTTGAGATGGGAGCATTTAAGGGCAGAATGTTGAGAGGCGTGCAATGTGAGTGTGCGCCCCCTAGTTTGTTGATTCTTGCTCTGAATATGCTTCTAGAAAACTTTTACACCATAATTCATAGAAAAGTATAAGAAAAAGAAAATCCTGTTTATTATCTAAAACCCTGGGAAATGAGTGGTGAATGGGGAGTGGGTGGGGGAACGGAGTGAGATTATTATTAAATGGGGGAACTAAATCCCTGTTGTGTGTGGTGTTGCCATGGAGTGAGGTCTTTTTTACACTATATAGCAGGACTAGGTTAACTTGTCATTGCCTGGGGTCACACATTATTATGTATCAGGCCATGTAACCCTAAGACGGAAAACTATCCTAATTTTGTTATATATGTGTGTGCTAGCATGTCCACCGCACTACATAACTTAGATGCAGGATGCTATAGAGGTATTAACTTGAAACGCCATATGATCTATAATGTAATGGGAAGACTGTGGTTATTACAACTGCATATGAGGGGAAAGGATCATATGTATACATACAAACATATATATACACACACACACACACACACACACACACACACACACACACACACACACACACACACACACACACACACACACACACACACACACACATACATACAGAGGGAGAGGGGCTTTCCTATCGTTTATAGTGGCAAGGATATTGGTGTTCTATCTGGATTTCCATGTATGAGGAAAAACTCTCCGATGTGATTAAGAATTATTATTGTTAAACGCCCAATGATATGGAGGGCAATAAGTACTGATAAATCTACATATGTATATACCACTTATCCACCCACCTTACATATAGGAAAAAGCTGGATGACCCCCGGGTATGAGCGAAAACAGATCTAGAGGGCTCATTACCTGGGGTTTCCGGTTCTCCTGGGGGTTGATGTAAAATTACCCACCACGGAGACCAGGGGGAGCACCGTTGGGGATAGACATGGATGTGGAAGATGTCCTCAAAGGAAGGTGGGCAAAGGGTGGACCCTGATAAAGAAGACCGAGGGGTCACAGATGAGTAATCTTGGGTATATGAAGCTGTGGACAACTGGAAAGTATATGTCAGTTGAAAACATTGCTATCAGTTTCCCCATTAGGTCCCCCCGGCGAGAGGAGGTCTAGGTGGTAAATCCAGTACCTCTCTTGTTGGCACAGTCTCTTGAACCTCTCAGCTGGGGGGAATGTGTTGGGTATTCAATAATCCATACTTTTAGACCTGCTGATGCTTGGCTATGAAACTCCAGAAAATGTCTGGGTACACTGTGTATGTCACTCCCGCCTTCCATGTATCTGCGGTGCTCTCCAAACCTTTTCCTTAGTGGCCTGATGGTTCGCGGTCAGCCGGCTTCCCCCTTTAACCTGGAAGCCCCCCTTTTTTGCATTCAGCTGTCAGTGAGGAACCCTGCTGATAACGGATAGCTCTTTCGTTAGGAACACTGTGGCTTCCCAGCCTGCTCCTTAACAACCAGCTATTCACTGGTTAAGGACGCTGTTGTCCCCGCTCCTGAGTGAGTCAGGGCTCTTTAGTCTGCCTGAGCACAGCAGCGTTAAGGTCCTCTGACCAGTCAGGCAAATTAGGCAGCCGCTAGGCCCCTTTGAGTGCGAAGCCTTAGGGGACCACCTAATTTGGCTAGTTAGAGTTGCCTTTGCTTAGCTGTGACCTTGATAAGCAACAATTTGGGCTGAGTAGGAGGGCTCGGCGTAGGGAGTAGCCAACACCCCCCCCACCTGAACAGGTGGAATCCCCTTGCCGGAAGCTCTTGCTCTTCTGCAATTCAGGATATTTATTCCCCATCCCAACCACCATCTGGGCCAACTCTCCCAGGAAATGGGTGAGACAGTCTAAATATTCATGCTGCCTATTTACCTTGCTCCACACCTATGTTCCAGAACAACCCTCAGTTTTATTGAAGGCAGGGAAGAGCAATCAAACCCGCAGCCTGTGAAAAAAAAAACAGAACAGCCAAGGGCAATCAACATTTCTCCACAAACTACATCTTGGAGGGTGCTGCAATAGAGGAATATTTAAAACTGTAAGTAAATGGAAATCAGACAGAGCTCCTCACCCTTCCACACTTCAAATAAAAAAGCCACATTTATACATTGGCGTGTATTTATAGTGAAACCCCCTTTTTTTTTTTTTTGGGTGGGGCAGGAGGAGGGGAAACCTTTTATCAGTTTTAATTTTTTGCTGCCTCTGTTCATTTGGGGAGATTTCCCTTCACTTCCTTATCCAAGAAATACATCCGAATGATAGTGGAAAATCTTTTCAAAGGGAAAAAGACAGTTGTCACCAGAACAGATGTCCCCATAGGAAGATTTTTCCTCGTCTCTCATTCTGGGGACAGCTTTCAAATTTTAAATTCCCATCACTTTGACTCAGTGACACTGGCATGGTTATACAGAATGTAGGCTGTATAGGCCTAGAAAGCCCGTTTGCAGGTGCCTGTAACATCATTTGCCTGGTCCAGATGCCTAGGGTCAGATAAGAGAACATTGTATATCTGTTGGCTTCATCTGATGTCTCCTGCTAGAGCCTGCTCAGGAGAACAATCAAGAATGCTACTTCCCCACCCTCTCCTAAGGCACAAACATGCATAGTCAACAGCTGGATTGTGCATACACGGTTGGGTGCCATCCAAAGTCTGTAGGGACTTCAAAACTCTAGATATAAGACTCAAATGAGTGTAGTCAGTCCATGCCTGAATTTGACTTGGTATCAGTCACTTGCATTCTGTACAGCAGGGCTCAGACTGGAGGTAAAAGTAGCAGCACAAGGCGTCCATCAGTTGTCCTGCCGTGTTTATGTACTTACAACAAACCTGCTGATAGGAGGAGAGAGCAGAATGACGGCAAGAGAACTCATTTATCAGTCTGCTGCTTCTCCTTTCACGGTCAGGTCACAGGTTGGGTAAGGCACTAGACCCGTAAGTGCTGCTGAACTGCAGCAGAAAAAAAAAATCAGGTCTCCTTCCTTGCTAGATAGGGCTGCATTGATAATCTTTGGATAGCGTGTCAGGTTTTTATTGCTAACTATGCCCCCGTTGGAGAGACTCACTCCCTCGATTTGTCCAGTTTACCATAATCACCGACAGTGCAATAATTATTGGTTGCCCCCCAGCACAGGGATAGAGGGGAGATCTTCTAATGGGACAGTAGTTCTGAGGACAACCAGGGATTCCCTCATTTTGAAAAGATTTCCTCTCACTTCTAGTTTTGGCTATGAGACAGGAAGTGAAGGGAAATTCCTAGAGATGCACCGAAATTTCGGCAGCCAAAAATCATCGGCATTTTCGGCCAAAAACTGTGTTTTTCGCATTCGGCCGAAAGAAGGAAAAAAAAAGATACCGAAAGGGGGCAGGGTCCTCCCCGGGTACCGCCCATTGCGGGAGTGTCTGATGTGCTTATGCAGGAGATGAAAAGATTAACATTGCACAGCGCGGCTCTCACAAGCCGATCTGTGCATGAAACGGTCATGTATTTACAGTGCAAGCAGAGCGAGAAACACAAGCTGTCAGATCTCGACCCTGATGTCTGAGGTGGGCGGGGCCGAACAGCTAGCAAACACCAGCCAATGGGATAGGGGCTGGGCGGGTGTTAGCTGTTCGGTCCCGCCCACCTCCGACATCATGGCCGAGATCTGACAGCTTGTGTTTCTCAGTGTAAATACATGACCGTTTCATGCACAGAGCGGCTTGTGAGAGCCGCGCTATCTGGAATGTTAATGTTCTCATCTCTTCTATCAGAGCCGTCCAGTGCCACCTACAGTGCCAACCAGGGCCACCTGCCAGTGCCATCCAGGGACACCAGCTGGTAACATCCAGTGCCATCTGCCAGGGCCACCAGCCAGTAACATCCAGTGCCAATCAGTGCTTCTAATCAGTATGAGAATTGTATATAAACATTTTTTAAAAACTGTCATTTTCGGTTTCAGCTCCAAGATTTCCATTTGGTGCACCACTAGAAATCTCCCCAATGGCACACAGATGGCAAAAAAAACCTGACAGGGGTAATAACCCTCCCGCTTCTATGCAAAATGAAGAAAAAAAGTGTGCCTTTTTGGTTCTACTTTTACAACAGCTTTTTGTTGCTATTTGTGTCCCCTGAAAATTGTCACCAGGAAATATCTGCCCAATAAGAACTTAGGCCGGCCATTCACGGTTCGAATCTTGGATGGTTCAGCAGGAACCAGCCAAGATTCGAACAGTTAATAGACTGAATCTACCCAGTTGATCGCTCAACTTTGGTACAACCAAGTACCTGCCAGATTCACTTATGATTATTGCTAGCGGCTACTATAGCCTGTAGCAATAATCACTGTCTTCTCCTGATGGGGACAGCTTCCTCTGCCCCTCCGCTGGGAGAAGACAGTTGCTATTTCCCTGTCACCACTGTCTGGGTTGATGGGGTGAGAAATGGCAATTTGGTTCCTGCAACCCGTGTATTGCCGACCCCACAGACCTTTAAGACATGAGAGAGGTCCTTGCTAGAGATGAGCTTGGCTGTCCTTTGAACTAATATCTATCAAATTGTGCTTTTTTTTTTTTTTTTTCTTTAATCCAGTCAGCTGCAGGCTGGGTCATTGAGTAAATATAGACAAGCGTCCATATAAGGAAACTGCATCCCACCCCTTTGTTTACATTTGCTGTAAGAGCGATTTGATCGTTTGGAGAGCGATTCGTTTGGAAAACGCCCAAGCCCATCTCTAATCCTTACCATTCCCTGCTCCTTTAAGTAGAAAAAAAATATAAATACATTTTTCTGGAGTTTAACACAATCTGATAAAAGGTGTGCAGGCAGTGCTGGGCTTTCTTATTATTCTTTGCAAACCATGCCTTGGATGTACCTAGTAATTAATATTTATAGTAAAGACCAAAAATGCACTTGCAAACACTTTAAAATGTTTATAAAATTTTAATCTTCTTATTTTACAGGTTTTTATACAATAGAACAGGACACTGGGATGACTGGTCCATTCCAATCCTTGTCACTACTGCTGCGGGATTTACTTATATTACAGCACTCTTGGTGAGTCACTGCACACAGAATGGCGACTGGGGGCTCTGTGACTGTTTACAGACTAGAAGTGTCCTATTGGGTCAGGTGTACCAAAAGTAGACTGGCATCTTAACTTAAGAACAGAGCCTCTTTTTTAAATCTGTTTAAAAGTTCAAAAAAAAATATATAATTTTTTTTTTTTTATCAGACACCCTAGGGAATATTATTACTGGAGATCGTCGCAATACTTTGTCACACCGTATTTGCGCAGCGGTCATGCAAACGCAATTTTTTTTGAAAATGTACACTTTTTTGAATTGGAAAGATAAGTAAAAATTAGTTAGCCCGAATTTTTTTCTATATTGTGAAAGATAATGTTATGCTGAGTAAATTGATACCAAACATGTCATGCGCCTGCTTGTGGAATGGCGACAAACTTACTTAACCACTTCAATACTGGGCACTTAAACCCCCTTCCTTCCCGGACCAATTTTCAGCTTTCAGCGCTGTTGCAGTTTGAATGACAATTGCACGGTCATGCGACACTGTACCCATATGAAATTTTTATCATTTTTTTCACACAAATAGAGCTTTCTTTTGGTGGTATTTAATCACCCCTGGGTTTTTTATTTTTTGCGCTATAAATTAAAAAATGACTGAAAATTTTCAAAAACAATGCATTTTTTCTGTGTTTCTGTTATAAAATTTTGCACATAAGTAATTTCTCTTCAGAAATTTTGACCAAAAATGATACTGCTACATTTCTTTAGTAAAAAAACCCAAATCGGAGTTTATTTGGTGTTGGCGGACAGACAGATGTCACGGGAACATATAGATGTTTTGTGTATGGTGACAGATGTTTGGGGACGGTGACAGATGTTTGGGGACGGTGACAGATGTTTGGGGACGGTGACAGATGTTTGGGGACGGTGACAGATGTTTGGGGACGGTGACTGACAGATGTTTTGTGTATGGTGACAGATGTGATTGGGGACAGGGGTATCAGTGTGCTTGGTGCACTGTGTGGGGGGCGATCTGTGACAGCTTTCTGCATGAAATCCTCATCATGCAGAGAGCTGTCACAGAGCTGCAGCTCCCCCCTCCCCCCCCCCCCCCACACTGTGCTTGGCGGGGGGAGAACTGTCACAGAGACAATCGTCTCTGTTTACAATGTGACGGCTGTGATTGGACACAGCCGTCACATGATCGGGAGGGCCAGTCACTGCGCCCGTATCCCAATCTATGCTCAGCTGGATCCTGTGATCATAATGATCACAGGATCCAGCAGCAGCGCGGCGCGTGGCCGCACTGCGAGCTCCCGTTCTGCAGGACGTAAATACACGTCCTGTCAGAACGGGGAAGCTCCCACCCGGCCGTATATGTACAGTGGCCGGGTGGGAGGTGGTTAAAAATCTCCATAGGCGACGTTTAAAAATTTCTACAGGTTACCAGTTTTCAGTTAGAGGAGGTCTAGTGTAAGAACTATTGCTCTCGCTCCAAGGATTGTGGCGATACGTCACATGTAAGGTTTGAACGCTGTTTACATATGTGGGCTGTTTACATATGTGGGATTTACGTATGCATTCGATCTGTGCGGAGGGTCGGGGTGCTTTAAATTTTTATTTTTTCTTATTTATTTTACTTTTTATTTTATATTTTTACACTGTCCTTTAAAAATGTCTCTAATGTGAGGTCTAGGGTCAAAAAGACCTTAGATCTCACATTTACACTTAAAAGCAATAAAAAAAACAAAAAAGGAAAAAAAAAATCATTAAAAAAAAAAATTGTCCCTTTAAAGGTGGTTGGGCGGAAGTGACATTTGACGTCACTCATGTCCTCCAAGGTCAGAGTCGAATGGGGGCCATCATGCCCTCGCTCTACTTCCTGTCCAACACTGGAAAGGACCTGATCATCTCTGCTGCTACCGATGGCTCTGGAAAGCGGTGGAGACAACCTTGGGCGCTGCGGGAGGTGGGGGCACCTCTCCTGCCGCTGATTAAAAGTGATCCTGAGCCGAATCTGCCGCAGAGACAACTTTTATGCTAAAGCGGACCGCCCTCCGTTTAAAAAAAAAAACAACGGGGTTATGGCAGCTATCTGCTGCCACAACGGTATTTAACGTACAATGACGGTGGGCGGTCCAGTAGTGGTTAAATCAGATCTGTCATTATTGTGATTGTATACAGCGGCGGCTGGAGCTCAAATATTTTTTTGGGGGGGGGGCAGCGGTGGCTAACGCACGCCATTGTTTATAGTACAAAAAATAAAACCCGCAGAAGTGATCAAATACCGCCAAAAAAAGCTCTATTTGTGGGGTACAGTGTCGCACGACCGCGCAATTGTCAGTTAAAGTAACAGTGCCATATAGCAAAAATGGCCTGGTCATGGGGTAAATCTTCCGGAGGTCAAGTGGTTAAGGGTTTTTAAAAAATCTATTGTTGGGTTATTCACCATGTTCTTTAGACTTGGCATTTAGAAAGGGAATTAGGCCTGATTGAGAGCAAAAGGGTACAAAATGTACTCAATGGCTGAAGTTAGGAAAGGCCATGCTAAATGACAGAGCAGCTTTGTTCATAATTGCCGGCTTCCCTTTGAAAACACTAGTTTATTCTTAATTGCATTTGTTCTTATTTGCATCGGTCACCTTTGTGTCCTCTTAATGTTAGGTGGTTTGTATGCGCCCAACATTTAACAAATGTACTGCTGTAATTATGCCGCTTTATTTGCTCCTAGGGCTTTATCGGTGGGCTGGGATTAACCATTCGCTAAACGCATTTTTATTACTGTGATCCATCAGCAAGCTTTTAAATATTCATGGGATAATGGAGGGATCATATAGAGATTGCATAAGCTTAAAGCTCTGCTAGTGCAGGCTTGGGCCCTGCCAAGACTATTTAAAGGTCAAAGCTTCAAAAAATATATATAAGGAATAATAAAAAAAAAAGTTGTCTGTTTCTGGAATAGAAACATAGAAACATAGAAAAGTGACGGCAGAAAAAGACTGAGTAGTGCATCGAGTCTGCCCCTTTTTATTTATTTATTTTTATATATATATATTTTTTTACATTAACCTTGTTGTCTGACTATGGATTTATGTTTATCCCAAGCATGTTTGAAGCCATTTACTGTTGACTGTCTCACAACCTGTTGGTAATTTATTCCAATCATCAACCACCCTTTCAGTAAAATAATACTTTCTAAGATTAGTTTTGAACTTCCTCCCAGTTAGTTTGAGGTCCCCGTGTTCTTGATTTTGGTTTCATATTGAAAAGACTGCCCTCCTGAACCTTATTCACCCCCTTGATGTATTTAAAGGTTTCAATCATGTCTCCCCTCTCCCTTCTTTCCTCCAGACTGTACATATTAAGTTCCTGAAGTCGCTCTTGATATGTTTTATCCCCCAGACCTTTCACCATTTTTGTTACCCGTCTCTGAACTCGTTCTATTTTATCAATATCTTTTTGTAAGTGAGGTCTCCAGAACTGGACACAGTATTCTAAGTGAGGTCTCACTAAAGATCTATATAGAGGAATCAGAACCACCTCCCTCCTGCTGGTGATCCCTCTACTGATACATCCCAGAATTCTATTTGCTTTCCCCACTGCCTGGTCACTCTGTTTACTCATTTTGCAATCATCTGAAATAAGCACCCCCAAATTTTTTTCTTCTGTAGTGCTGGCTAACACTGTGCCCCCAATGCTGTACTCTCTAAGCGGATTCTTTTTCCCTAGAAATATTGAACTGCAGTCTCCACTGCTTTGACCAATCTTCTAGCAATGCCAAATCATGTTCCATGTTACAGACACCTCCAGGGATATCAACCCTACTACACACCTTTGTATCCTCAGCAAAGAGACATACATTGCCCAGCAAACTTTTAGTTATATCACTTACATATAGGTTAAATAGAACAGGACCCAGTACAGAGCCTTGTGGTACCCCACTAGTGACTGGTCTCTCCCACCAAGTCACCTATACATCAACCGATTTCCTATCTAGGGTCTCACACCAACATTTACCCCAAGTGAGTCTTGTCTCTGGTCAGTGATCACCCCATGGTGTTCCGAGACATGACCCAGGACAAGATAAATTGGATATACATTCACTATATTGATTTTCAAACGACCCGTTACATACAGAGAAACGACTCCTATGTTTCCACACATCATCCCAACTATAGGGACCTCCACAGACATTGTACCTTGTACTAAACCGTAACGATCTTCTAACCAGTTTCGTCACCTCTGACGTCAAGTTATAAAGATTTACATTTTATTACGT
>BLSH010046898.1:474223-490503 GCA_018402905.1 Glandirana rugosa | reverse complement strand
AAGATGGCTCTTTTTGCCTTTGTTTAGACTTTTTTTCTTTTTGCCATCCTCTTGAAATTGAGCTTTTTTCCTTTAACCACTTTAGGACCTTAGTGAAATTATGCAAGTTTTTGTTCATTTACATACATAATTCAGTACCTGAATTGGTCTTTCTATTGGCCACCTGTGAGCTCCGGTCATACTGGGAGCGGACACTCTGAGCCAATCAAGTTGTGCTACTAGTCTACCTTTCTGAATATGTATACAGGAATGGAGAACAGAAGGATGAGCTCAATAATTTTATGTTGCTGGGGTTGGGCTGGTGACCAAGTTGTGGTATTTTAAATGAGTGGATGAACAGAATTAGAATTAAAGCAGAACTACACTGCATCTGAGCACCACAAACCAGAAATGCTATTTAATTAATTTTTAATATTAAAAGTAAACTTACTCATCCATCCATGTCTCCATGCTTTATTTTGCTGAGAAATCACTTTAAAAAACACAACTTGGCATTTCTGGTTTCGGCCATCCTGAGTAAGGGCAGATGATTCATGTAGCATTTACTTCCTAGAATCCGTCTGCCCTTAGCTGAGACATGCAAGCAGGAGGGTGTGCTTAGCTGAGAAAACCCCTCCTCCCCTCCTGAAGACTCCTGGGATGTATGATGTCCCTTGTCTAGGCCTATAAACCAGGAAGTAACTGAAGAAAAGTTCAAGTTTTAAAACAAGTAAACATGATATATTTTCCTATCTATTTATTAAGGCTAGCAGCATAAGGATTAGAAACGGGTAACGTTGATTGAGAGAGTGAAGTTCAAATTCAATTGGTTAAATGCAATTATATGCATAACCCTTTCCTTTCTGGGTTGATAAAGGTGCAGAAACACACAACTACTGTAAAATATATAGCATATTATATATTTCCATGTGTTCTTCATCAGAGTGCCTTCCCCCCATTTGTTTTTGTTCAGGGTGGTGCCCTGTCTTTGTATACTGCTTTGACCTGTCAACATAAACTTGCTGGAGTAGTTGGACTTAGCTGTTGGCTGCCTCTTCACAAGACATTCCCTCAGGTAATGCAAGACGTGTTTCAAACTTTTTCTCAGAGTACATAAACATTAAAATTTATGGATACATTTATAAACATATTTTTTTCTACATAGAAATGTCTCCTAAGAGCATATGGGGGTGGGGCAGCAAGGAGATGCTGGAGCTCATAGTCCTCTCTTGTCCACAGGACACCCAAGGAACCTGACAACCATCTGATATAAAACCGGTGAATGCTTCTGCTTTGTCTCAGGTTTTAGAGCCCTGTTAGGAGATTATTTTGAAGTTCGCATACATATCGATCCCAAAATATTTCCAACTCTGCTTTACTTTGTCTCCAGATAGCTTTGTTGGCACACAGAATGTGATGGGTGATCGACTATTCCTTCCACTCCATCTTTTGCTCCTGATGTAGGCTACCCTGATCTCTGCCAGTGCAATGTGGTGCTGCCCCCATATTACAGCCTACAAATTGATTAGAAGTGACTTGACCTCCACTCCTTTGCAGAACAAGTGACCAGTGCTGAAAAGGGGAGAGCTATAAGCATAATTTTCTTCAGTAGCCTGGTTGGTTTTGTTTTTTAGTTTAGAGTAGCAGGGTGGTTAGTATTACTAGTAGGTAATAGGTCTGCTTTTATATGATCCTCACGATAACTCTAAAGAGTCCAGAGTTCTAGTGTGATTAAAGGATCTTCTAGCAAAGGAGAGGGATTGTCTCGCGGTTCACTGGGCTCATTACTCCCAGACCACTAGAACACTCCAGTTGTGTATAATAGGCTTCTCATTTAATTAACATGCAGTTTACACGTGCATCTCAAAAAAATTTGAATATCATCAAAAAAGTAAATTTATTTGAATAATTCAATTCAAAAAGTGAAATTCCTATATTATATAGATTCATTACAGACAGCGCCATAGATTTCCAGCATTTCTTTTTTAATTTTGATGATTATGGCTAACAGCTAGCGAAAACCCAAAATGCAGTATCTCATAAAATTATAATATTGTGAAAGTTCAATATTATAGACTCATCATCTCACACTCTAATCAGCTAATTAACTCAAAACACCTGTAAAGGTTTCCTGAGCCTGTGTCTGGTTCAGTAGGTCAGTGGTTCTCAACCCTCTCCTCAAGTACCCCAACAGGCCATGTTTGCAGGTTTTCCTTTATCTTGCACAGGTGCTTTAAATCAGAGTCAATGGCTTGGTATTTGAGACAGCTATTTTATCTAAGAGAAATTTCTAAAATATGGCCTGTTGGGGGTACTTGAGGACAGGGTTGAGAACCACTGCAGTAGGTTACACAATCATGGGGAAGACCGCTGACTTGACAGTTGTCCAGAAGACAGTTATTGACACCCTCCACAAGGAGGGTAAGTCACAAAAGGTCATTGCTAAAGAAGCTGGCTGCTCAGAGTGCTGTATCTAAGCATATTAATGGAAAGTTGAGTGGAAGGAAAATGGTAGAAAAGGGTGCACAAGCAACAGGGATAACCGCAGCCTTGAGAGGATTGTGATGCAAAGGCCATTCAAGAATTGGGGAAAGATTCACAAGGAGTGGACTGTGACTGGTGGCAGTGCTTCAAGAGTTACCACACACCGATGTATCCAGGACATGGGCTACAACTGTTGCATTCCTTGTGTCAAGCAACTCCTGAACCAGAGACAACGTCAGAAGTGTCTTACCTGGGCTAATGAGGAAAAAGGACTGGACTGCTCAGTGGTCCTCTTTTCGGATGAAAGTGCACTTTGCATTTCCTTTGGAAATCAAGGTCCCAGAGTCTGGAGGAAGAGTGGAGAGCCACAGACTCCAAGTGGCATAAGGTCCAGTGTGAAGTTTCCACAGTCATTGATGATTCGGGAGCCATGTCATCTGCTAGTGTTGGTCCACTGTGTTTTATCTAGTCCAAAGTCAGCGCAGCCCCCTACCAGGAAATTATAGAGCACTTCATGCTTCTCTCTGCTGTCCAGCTTTATGGAGATGCTGATTTAATTTTCCAGCAGGACTTGGCACACTGCCCACACTGTCAAAATTACCAATACCTGTTTTAATGATCATGGTATCACTGTGCTTGATTGGCCAGCAAACTTGCCTGACCAAAACCCCATAGAGAATCTGCAGGGCATTGTCAAATAGAAGATGAGCGACACCAGACCCAACAATGCAGATGAGATGAAGGCTGCTTTCAAAGCAACCTGGGCTTCCATAACATCTCAGCAGTGCCACAGGTTGATTGCCTCCATGCCACACCGCATTGATGCAGTAATTCATGCAAAAGGAGCCCCGGCCAAGTACTGAGTGCATATTATACTGTACATTGACATACTTTAAGCCAAAAATCCTATCAAAAATGCTTCTTTTTTTATTGGTCTTATGTAATATTCTAATTTTCTGAGATACTGATTTTGGATTTTCAGTAGCTGTAAGCCATAATCTTCAAAATTAAAAGAAAGAAATGCTTGAAATATATCACTCTGTGTGTAATGAATCTATATAATATATATGAGTTTCTTTTTAAATTGAATTACTGAAACAAACAAACTTTTTGATTGCCACATAAGCCGAGTTTTTCAGCACATTTTTTGTGCTGAAAAAGCCCCCCTCAGCTTATACTCGAGTGAGTGTCCCACACCATCTCATCTGCGGGCGCCTACAGCCTCTGTGGGTGGTCCAAGAAGTCTTATGTATGTGCGCTGAACAGAGCACATACATAGACTGATTGGCTGCACAGTGACTGCCAGAGATTGGCTTGTCACTGTGCTGTGGGATGGAGGCGGGTCCGGAGCTACTGACACGAGGAGAGAAGAGAAGGTACTGTGCTCCCTGTCCCTGTGTAATGGCTGAATCCCTGCGTAATGAGTGCAGTCCCTGTGTTCTGGCTACAGTCCCTGTGTTCTGGCTACAGTCCCTGTGTTCTGGCTACAGTCCCTGTGTTCTGGCTACAGTCCCTGTGTTCTGGCTACAGTCCCTGTGTTCTGGCTGCGTCCTTGTGTAATGGCTTGGTAATTTATCAGTAGCTGTTGTATTTCCCACCCTAGGCTTATACTCGAGTCACTAAATTTTCCCAGTTATTTGTGGTAAAATTAGGTGCCTCAACTTATACTCTAGTATATACGGGTATATTGTTTTTTGAGATGCACCTATGTATGAACAGATTAATTATGTAGGAGACAGTACAGATATTTTTGTTGCTAAAAAAAAAAAAAAATATATATATATATATATATATATATATATATATAATATATATATAATATATAATATATATATATATAATTAATTATGTTATTCTATAACCAGTTTTTTTTCTATGATCTGATCCAGGATATGCTCTATTCATCTATTTGAGTGAAATGAATCTCTTCCCATTTCTCACAATTCCCCACATTTTGTGAGTTTGTGTTAAACTAAAATATGGTCAAAGCTTTACGTTTGTGTTTTTTTTGTCCTCCTTTTTTTTTTTTTTTTTTCTTCTTTATATGTTTACCTTCCTTCTGCACATTTGTCATTCATTTTAACGGATGGACCACCTGAGCAAATACCGCTTGGCCCTCATCCTAAACTGCTTTCCCTCTTGTAGATCTTGGCCTACACCAGATTTAGAGTTGTTACCCATTTCAGGGTATGACATGCTACCTATGTTTTGGCATTGTTTGACCTTTTCCTTGGGTATAAACCTTTGAATCCACAGATTTAGTGTGGCATCCTGATATTTTTTCCTTGAAATTGTTTTACAGGTCGTAGAAAGAGGACTAGCATGCGATTTGCCTGTTTTATCTAATTTGCCACCCATTTTTGGCACTGCTTTTAGACATTCTGTGTGTCCCAGTGTAAACTCACTATTTTTCTTCTAGGAACATGGTGTTTTGTATTTTATGAAAACCATTTTCCATTAACACTAAGGCCCCTTTCACACTTGTGCGACTTGAAAGTTGTGCAATTTTACAGCGATTTTTGCCACCATTTTGATGCAACTTGAAGCAATGCATGTGTAATCCTGAGGTCTATTAACCTCAAGTCACATCAGTCAGAGCAAAGTAGTTCAGGGACTACTTTGACCACTTCAGCCCCGGAAGGATTTCACACTTTAGGACCAGAGCACTTTTTGCGATTCGGCACTGCGTCGTTTTAACTGACAATTGCGCGGTCGTGCGACGTTGTACCCAAATGAAAGTTACGTCCTTTTTTTCCCACAAATAGAGCTTTCTTTTGGTGGTATTTGATCTGCTCTGCGCCATTTCTGATCGCAGCTATTAACAAAAAAAGAGCGACAATTTTGCAAAAAAAAAAAGTTTCTCTTACGTTCACTGACAGACGCAGCTCTTCTTAAATGACACGTGGGTTTTATGCTCGTCCTATCAGGAGTGACTAGGCAAAACAGATGCAAAAGCATCAGGGATAGGCTGGCCCCTCCCATGGGGGCCGTCCTCACCTGAGCCTATAAAACCCCCTGCTGGCCAATAGCATTCAGTTTTGTTTGCCTAGTGCAAAGGAGTTGACTGGGTTCCCTTATGGGACCTGCGTTTTTTTTCTGCATGTAATTTTTTTCTTTTTTTCTGAAGAAGATGAAGACTTCTATCAAGCAGCCGGTCTTGGAATAGGGTGGATATCACTAATCCAAAGCTTTGCCCTGACCGGCCACCTCATGACGACCTACCCTGAAAATGTCAGGGCAGCATCGCTCAGGGCCCGTTCCGTGCGGGCGGCCTGTGGCTGTTGCCACTTGTGCCCAGTGTCTGGCTTTTGCTTTTCCAGTGGCCTTGGCCAGCAGCAATCCTTCCTGGGACAAGGGGGTTAAGTCTGCTTCGGGTGGCTACCCGCAACGCCCGTCGGACTGGTGAGTGGACCCCTCCCCCGCCCTTAGGACGTGGGGGGGGGGCAACATCCGGGGCAGTATTTAATTTTGGTGGTAGCTTTTTCCCTGTCGGGGGCACTTATTTATTGCGACCTCTTGCGGGCTCTTTTTGTGTAATTCATTCCTAAGGTTACTGCTACGGCCCCTGAGCCCCCCGCTAAGCACTTGGCCTCCCCTGTCTCCTCAGGTGAGGATTCAGATTATGGGGTCGCATTGGTTGCCATGGGGACCCCAGTGGAACTCTGAGGGCGAATTGGTCCTTTCAGATACTGAGGAGGACCAGGGGGCCTCAGTGGCGCGCGACAAGGCAATTGTAACATTTGCCAGGCTCTGTGCCTTGCTCAGCCTGAAGAGGCGCAGACTTCCACTTATGTCTGTGGGTCTATGAAGCCTCCTAAGTCCCCTAGGGCTTTTCCCTATGTTCAATTTTTTCAACGGGCTGTTTTTAAGGAATGGGGTTCCCCCAAAAATTCCTTCACTTTGCCTAAGCGTTTTGCAGTGCGCTATCCCTTTGAGGATGCTTTCCTTACACGGTGGGCTTCCCCCTCGGTGGACCCACCGGTGGCCCGTCTGAATAAGGCTACCACCCTTCCTGTGGAGGGTTCGCCCTCTTTTAAGGATGCGGCGGATCGCCGCACGGAAATGGTGTCTAAGGCTATTTTTCAGGTGGCAGGTTTTGCTATGCGGCCAGCTTTGGCCTCAGCAATGTCAGCGCAGTCCCTTTCTGAGTGCCTCTCCTCAGTGTGCAAAAATTGCAGTTGCAATTGTGCAAAGGATGAGTTGCATAAATTGCAACGTGATGGAAGGCCTCCATTATCTGTGCGACTCCCTGCTGGACATCATGCCCATGCTGTCCAAAATTTCAGCTTTTGCTATTATCAGACGGGTGTTGTGGCTGAGGTCTTGGTCGGGTGATCAGGCGTCTAAGAAACGCCTCACTGACCTTCCCTTCCAGGGGGGTCGTTTGTTTGGACCACAGCTGGACGAAATCATTAAAGATTTCACGGGGGGGAAGAGTCTCTTTCTTCCGGAACCCAAACGGCGGGACTTTCGCCGACGACAGGGCCCCTCTTCTGGGCAGAAAAAGTTTTTTCGTGCCTCAGGTACAGCCGGGGCGGGTTCCAAGTCCGGTAAGGCCCCGGCTGGGTCTGGTAAGAGAACCTGGCAACGTAAGCCCGGAAAAGCGGAGGATAAGCCCTCCTCAGCGTGACGGGTTGCCCCCGCCCATATGTCGGGTGGGGGGCCGGTTATTGGAGTTTGCAGACTGCTGGACAGCTCTCATCTCCGATCGGTGGGTCCTGGATGTGGTGTCCACCGGTTACCGGATAGAGTTCAAAACTCTACCCTCGGACAGGTTCTTTCCCTCAAACCTAAGACTCCCACAAGGGCATCTGGAGGAACTGTTCAACGCAGTCCAGTCCCTCGCGGATATGGGTGTCGTGGTGCCAGTTCCACTGGAGGAGAGGTTCTGCGGTTTTTACTCAAACCTCTTTGTGGTGCCCAAAAAGGGCGGGGTCAGCCGATTCTCTGAACTCTTCTCTGAGCTCTGAACTGCTTTGTCAAAGCACAAAAGTTCAAGATGGAGTCCATTCGCTCGGTCGTTGCTGCCCTACATCAAGGGGAATTCTTGGCATCCCTGGACATCAGGGACGCCTATCTGCACGTTCCCATCTGCCAAAAACACCAGCGTTTTCTGCGTTTCGCAGTGTGAGACCTGCACTACCAGTTTGTGGCCCTACCATTCGGTCTGGCCTCGGCTCCCAGGGTGTTCACCAAGGTGTTGGCACCAGTTCTAGCACTGCTAAGACAGAGAGGTATCGCAGTGGTAGCGTACCTAGACGACCTGCTCTTGAGGGCGGAGTCAGTAGTGTCCTTGGAGGAGGACGTGACCATCACGGCTTCCACACTACGGGACTTCGATTGGCTCATCAACCTGCAAAAGTCCTCGCTTGCCCCCTCATGTCGCCTGGAGTACCTCGGTCTGTTTCTAGACACGGTGCAGGCGAAGGTGTTCTTGCCTCCCAACAAGCTATTGGGGCTGCAAGCGGCGGTGCGGACCCTGCTGTCGCGCAGGAGGTCCTCCCTACGGTTCTGCATGCGGGTGTTGGGACTCATGGTTTCTTCCTTCGAGGCGATTCCTTACGCCCAGAGTCACACCCGGCTCTTGCAGAAGGCAATTCTGTCAAAATGGGACAGATCTCCTCTTTCTCTGGACAGACTGATTCGTTTGGACCACCAGACCAGGGGATCACTAACTTGGTGGCTCCAGGCTCCAGCATTGACTCTGGGAAAGTCTTTTCTTCCCCTCAACTGGTCGATTGTGACGACGGATGCCAGCCTGACGGGCTGGGGAGGGGTGTTGGGTCAGTTGTCTGCCCAGGGCCGTTGGTCAGCTCAGGAAGCTCGACTTCTGATAAATGTGTTGGAACTGAGAGCGATCAAGCTTTGCTTGTCCCGTTGGTCGACAAGGCTGCATGGCCTCCCTGTCCCGGGTTCAATCAGACAATGCCACAGCTGTGGCTTATATGAACCATCAAGGAGGGACAAGAAGTTCCGCGGCAGCCGCAGAGGCTGCTCTGATTCTCCACTGGGCGGAACAACATGTCCCGGCGCTCTCCGCAATCTACATTCCGGGAGTGGAGAACTGGCAGGCGGACTTTCTCAGTCGCCAGACACTGGACCAGGGGGAATGGTCCCTGCATCCAGAGGTGTTTTGTCAGATTTGCTGCAAGTGGGGCACACCAGAGGTAGACCTCATGGCGTCCAGGTTCAATCACAAGGTCGAGACCTTTGTGTGCAGAACAAGAGATCCGTTGGCGGTCGCCACGGATGTACTGGTGGCTCCTTGGGGTCGGTATCAGTTACTATACCTCTTCCCTCCCCTGAAGCTGTTGCCTCGGGTTCTGCGCAGGATAGCTGCGGAGGGTATTCCGACGATCCTGGTCGCTCCCGATTGGCCTCGGCGCACTTGGTACGCCGATCTGGTTCGGATGGTGGGGGACGCCCCTTGGCGGCTTCTGCTTCACGAAGACCTGCTGTCCCAAGGTCCCATCTTGCACACTGCTTTACCCTCGCTGGCTTTGACGGCTTGGCTATTGAGGCCCAGGTATTGAGGGATTGGGGAGTCGCTGACTCTGTAATCCCTACTATGCATAAGGCACGTAAGTGCACTTCGCGCAAAATTTATCACAGGACCTGGAAGGCCTATATTGCATGGTGCGAAGCGGGGGGTTGGAACCCTCGCTCTTATTCGGTGTCCAGGGTGCTGACTTTTCTGCAACAGGGACTGGAGAAGAGCCTGGCATTGAGTACGCTCAAGGGCCAGATTTTGGCTTTAGCGGTCCTTTTTCAGAGACCTTTGGCTTCCCATTCGCTGATCCGCACATTTGTGCAGGGTGTACATCATGTGGCTCCCCAGTTTCGGCCGCCTCTGGCACCGTGGGATTTGAATCTGGTGCTCTCTGTTTTACAGAAGCCACCGTATGAGAAGATTAGGGGCATTCCTTTGTCCCTTTTGTCGCAGAAGGTTGCTTTCTTAGTGGCTGTCACATCCGCGCGGTGGGTGTCAGAATTGGCTGCCTTGTCCTGCAAGTCCCCGTACTTGATTCTGCATAATGACAAGGCAGTGTTGCGACTTCTGCCTTCTTTCCTTCCGAAGGTGGTCTCTTCTTTTCATTTGAATGAGGATATTGTCCTTCCTTCATTATGTCCTCACCCAAAACATCCTAAGGAATTTGAGTTACACTCTTTGGATGTGGTGAGGGCCCTGCGGGTTTATTTGAGTGCTACAGCTTCCTTTCGGAAGTCTGACTCGTTGTTTGTGTTACCCGAGGGCTCAAAACAGGGTTCGGCAGCCTCGCCGGCTACCATTTCCCGTTGGATTAGACAGACCGTGACCCATGCGTATGAGCTTCGGGGCAAGGTTCCCCCTTTTCCGGTCACGGCTCATTCCACCAGGTCGGTTAGCACCTCCTGGGCGTTCAGGCACCAGGCTTCGGTGTCTCGTGTGCAAAGCGGCCACTTGGGCCTCAGTGCACACTTTTACTAAATTTTACAAAGTTGATGTGTCGGCATCTGCGGATGCTGCTTTTGGCCGCAAAGTTTTGCGAGCAGCGGTGTGAGTGCGTCTGGCGCTCCCTAAGAGGGTTCTGTTGGGTACAGTTGTTGTTGTTGTTTGCCCACCCCTCTAGTTTTTTGGCACTGCTTTGGGACGTCCCCATGTGTCATTTAAGAAGGCTGCGTCTGTCAGTGAACGTAAAGAAAAAGGGATTTTATTATAACTTACCGTAAAATCCTTTTCTCTGAGTTCACTGACAGACGCAGCTCCCACCTCTGTTTTTTTTGTTGCACTGCTTGTGACAAACTGAATGCTATTGGCCAGCAGGGGGTTTTATTGGCTCAGGTGAGGACGGCCCCCATGGGAGGGGCCAGCCTATCCCTGATGCTTTTGCATCTGTTTTGCCTAGTCACTCCTGATAGGATGAGCATAAAACCCACGTGTCATTTAAGAAGAGCTGCGTCTGTCAGTGAACTCAGAGAAAAGGATTTTACGGTAAGTTATAATAAAATCCCTTTTTTCTTTTTTGCTAAAATACAAATAAAAGAAAATCTAAACTTTTTTTTCATCGGTTTTGGCCGATTTATATTCTTCCTCTTTTGGTTAAAAAAATCGAAATCGGTGTTGATTGGTTTGCGCAAAAGTTGCCGCGTTTACGGATGATTTAATTTCTGGGGTTTTTAATTCTTTTTATTTTTTACTAGTAATGGCGGCGATCTGCAATTTTTAGCGGTACTGCGATATTGCGGCGGACATGTCGGACCATTTTGACACTTCTTTGGGACCATTGGCGTTTATAAAGCGATCAGTGCTATAAAAATGCACTGATTACTGTGTAAATACCATTGGCAGTGAAGGCGTTAACCTGGGGGGGCGCTCTAAGGGTTAACTGTGTTACCTCAGTGTGTTCTAACTGTATTGGTGCTGGGCTGGCAGGGGGAGAGGAGTGATCACTGCTTTTATATACAGGAAGCCTGTGATCACAGCCCTTCCCCCGCTGAGAATGGAGATCCGTGTTTACATACACGGACCTCCTTTCACTGTGGGGAGCATCGCGGGTAGCCGGCGGCGATCGAGTCCGCCCTACCCGCTCCCTGGCCCCCCCGGACACAGTGAGCATGCCTCCAGCTCACAATGCTAGTTATTGCGGCCGCCATCAGGTGACGGCGTTTCGCGATAACGACCCATCTTGCGTTGTAACACTGCGGCGGGCGGTTGGCAAGTGGTTAAACTAATTCTTTGTTGAAGCACCTTTTGATTTTATTACAGCACTCAGTCTTTTTGGGTATGAGTCTATCAGCATGGCACATCTTGACATGGTAATATTTGCCCACTCTTCTTTGCAAAAACACTCCAAATCTGTCAGATTGCGAGGGCATCTCCTGTGCACAGCCCTCTTTAGGTCACCCCACAGATTTTCAATGGTATTCAAGTCTATGATCTGGCTGAGCCATTCCAAAACTTTAATCGTCTTCTGGTGAAGCCATTACTTTGTTGATTTGGATGAATGATTTGGGTGCTGAAAGATTAAGTTCCCCTTCATGTTCAGATTTCTAGCAGAAGGTTTTGTGCCAATATTGACTGGTATTTGGAACTGTTTATAATTCCCTCTACCTTGACTAAGGCCCCTGTTCCAGCTGTTGAAGAACAGCCCCAAACTATGATGCTGCCACCACCATGCTTCACAGTGGGTATGGTGTCCTTTTGATGATGTGCAGTGTTGTTTTTGCGCCAAACATATCTTTGGCATTATGGGTAAAAAGTTCAACCTTGGTTTCATCAGACCAGAACACATTTTCCCACATGTTTTGGGGAGACTTCAAATGTGTTTTTGCAAAATTTAGCTGGTCTTGGATATTTTTTATTAAGAAAAGGCTTCCGTCTTGCCACTCTACCCCATAGCCCAGACATATGAAGAATACGGGAGATTGTTGTCACATATACCACACAGCCAGTGTTTGCCAGATATTCCTGCAGCTCCTTTAATGTTGCTGTAGGCCTCTTGGCAGCTTCCCTGACCAGTTTTCTTCTGGTCTTTTCATCAATTTTGGAGGAACGTCCAGTTCTTGATAATGTCACTGTTGGGCTTTATTTTCTCCACTTGATGATGAGGGTCTTCACTGTGTTCCATGGTATATCTAATGCTTTGGAATTTCTTTTGTACCCTTCTCCTGACTGATACCTTTTAACAATGAGATCCCTCTGATGCTTTGGAACCTCTCTGCAAACCATGGCTTTTGTTGTAGGATGCGACAAAGAAAATGTCAGGAAAGACCTACTAGAACAGCTGAACTTTATTTGGGGGTCAATCAGAGGCACTTAAAATGATGACAAGTGTGTGCTGACTCATATTTAACATGAGTTTGAATGTGCTGGCACATTTGCTTGTGCTGTTAAGCCATCAAATGGCTGGTGTCATAACAGGTCACATGTGCAGCATCATGGTAGTTAAAGTTCAAACAGAGGACAAGATGGCAGCTTCCTTGGCTGAAAATAAGAGGGTTTAGTTATGCTTTAATAGCACCTACCCATTGGTCCTTTAATATGATAGGTGAGCTTCAACTACCTATTTATTGGTGAGCCTACCATTATGGAGGCCAGTTAGGCATAGGAAGAGAAGTATTTTACAGGAGGATTAGTCAAGATCTGCATGTTTCTTCAGCTGCCTGTATATGCTTATTCATTTATATGCTCAGTTTGTACTGCATAGGATTTTTTAAAATAAATTCCATTTCTTAATAGGATTATTGTGTATGGGGATTTTGTGTAGTGATTGTCAAAATCTAAACTTTCAATAGCCACATCCTAAAACCTATAGAAAAAGTATGGGGTGGGTATGCACCCACCCAAACAAAAAAACAGACTTTATCAGTTCAGCATCAGAGACACCACATATACATACATACATACATACATACATACATACATACATACATACATACATCTATATCTCAATAACCTTATTATAAAAGATAAAAACACATGTATAAATCTAAAAACATAGCTTGGGAGCAAGAAAGCCCCAAGGTCTGTGAACCTCTCAATCGACTGGAAGTCTAGGTAGTAGTTACATGATATCAGAATTGGTAAGGTGTTCAGAACGTATAGAACTGTACTCTTCCAGTTGCTGAGGTCAACGCATTTCCCCAATTTATGGCTTCATCAGGACCTAATATATTGAGAGGGCATAACCACATACAAAACAGAATAGCAGAGGATTAACAAAAAATCATGCTTCGTATAGTAAACAGTAATTCATCTATACATTGAGTATATGCTCACACAGGCAAAGCAAATCATGGGGGACCCAAGGATCAATCCTGGGGGTGGACACAAAGATTAATCAAGATATGCATGTACCTTCCACTGCCTGTATATGCCTATTTATTATATGCTTAGTTGGAACTGCACAGGCTTGATTTTTTTTTTTTTTAATAATCCTCCAATTCTATATCCTAATATTAGGAGGGTTATTGTGCATGGGAATTTTGTATAATTTTTTTATGGTTATAGCAGACTTCAGTTCTGCATTAACTTGCCATTTGTTGATTTGCTCACTCTTTATTTGTATGTGTATTATTTTTTTTTCAGATATTAGCACTATGCCACATCGCTGTGGGACAGCAAATGAACATACACTGGCTTCACAAGGTGACTACATAGGCCTGGACGGGATTGTAATATTTCTATTGATACATTATGTAGTCAAAGCTTTGTGGACCTCCTCCAAATGATTGAGTTCAAGAGATTCTAGTGAAGGGTGCTACAGCATTCAAAGCCATATCAGACAACCGCGCACTTCCGGTCTTCTTTTAACAGTTTGGGGAAGGTTATATCTGTTCCAGCATGATTGTTCCCCTGTGTGCAAAGCCAGCTTCATAAATACATAGGTTGATGTTTGGTGTGGAGGAACTTGAGTATCTTGTACAGAACCTTGACCATCTGAACATCTGTGGGATGAATTGGAAAACTGATCGAGATCTAGGTCTTCTCATCCCACATCAGTACCTGAACTCACAATAGTTCTTTTGTCTGAATGAACACAAATTTTCAGACACCCTTCAAAATCTTGTGGAAAATCTTCCCAGAGGAGAAGTAGCTGTTATAGCCACAAGGTCATGTCCATGATTTGGCATAAGATGTCTAAAAAGCTCATACAGGTGTAATGATCTGCAAACTTTGGCCATCCAGTGCCATATAGCCTAATTCAACATGGATAATGTGCTTGTGATAGAAACCTTTAGTTGTACTTTCATCTTAAAGTGGACCTTTTAGTACAAATTGAAACTGTTTCAAATTCTTTAAATTTGATCCCAAGCGTTTGCTTGTACCCAGTGGAGAATAGTTAGGGCGTCGGGTTTTCATTGCTATTGAGGTTTTGAGCAAAATTCTCTCGTACCCATGCACTCCACACCTAAAACGCAGGACTGTGGAACAATCCTAAGAAGCCTAGGGACCCTCCAGACTGTGAATAAAGTGTCTTGGTCAGGTGGACTAACTCTTTAAAAGTGTTTTTCTTCTGTTTTTAAGGCTTTCCTTGCTGCTGTTCTGATCGCTATAGTTGTAGCTATGTCGACCATAGAACAAATGTGGGAAGAAGAATGGAACGTCCTATTCATTTCCTTCCAGGTAACTTGTTACTTGATATTTATATCAGGGAAGGAACTTTCAGGCTTCCTTCCACGCGTGGCTAAGGGTGGTAAAACAAGCTGTTTTACAGCCCCCTGACCATCCACCTTTTGTGTTGCGGCTGCAGAAATTTTTACATGGTGTGTGTAGTTGATAGGCATGTTAAACTTACCCACTCAATTCAATGGGGTCGTGCCACAACTGTGATTGTGGTGCATTAGTGCCATTAAGCATAAAAAAAAATTAACAGACGTTCAGGAGGCAGCAGGACTTCCCAAAACATGTTGGATGTTTTTCTGGGTATAATATATAAAGTCAACAGGATAGTTTGATGGGAGTCACTTTGGGCTGGGGCCCCGTGGAACCCAGCTTATCTTAGAGGGGTCAGGAAACTCCTGGTTCAGCTCCCCAGCCCTTCCTATGTCTATTAGGGGCACAGGGTGACCTGAGAAGCCCAGTCTGGTCTGATCTAACCTTACTCTGTACAACCACGCTGGACCCAGCATTTTGTTTTACCCATGAACCAGCCAGGTTGTTTACACTATGATTCGAATACTGGCATTGTATATTTGAACTGTGTGCAGGCACGCATGCCCAAGTAATAGGAAAGGAAAAGCTACTTTAACAGGTCTCTCCATGAAAGAAGTGGTCTGTGCACCCAGTTAGGCTGCATTCACACAAGGGCGACCCAACTTCAGCGTGACTTGCTAGGCGATTTCAGGGCGACTACAGGTGACTTACACCACGTCTTATGCCAGAGAAGGGGAGGGAGGGGGCTGCTCCAAATAAATTCTATTCTTTTCACTACAATGTCTCTTGCATTTAGATGGGGGATCCGACTTGGAGGCGACTTCTATTCAATTTTATGGGCACAAGTTGGATAGAAGTTGCCTCCAAGTGGAACAGGAACCTTTTCTGAAGTCGCTATGACTTCAGTAGTGTACATTAAGACCGCTCCCATTCACTTCAATGGGATTTCACTTGTCAAGCGTCTTGGGCGACTTGAGGTGACTCAAGTGAGAGTGCAAGTCACCCCTGTGTGAATGGGCACATACTGTTTAAATAGTTAAAAGGTTCAATGTTTCTGTACCACTAACAAAGTTGGCTGCACGCTTAGTTTTTGTTTAGTTATGTTGAAATGTTTGACTGTACCTGGGCCTTGTGATTGGATGTAAAGTTTATCCCACCCTGTGTCTCTATGCCAACAAGGAGGGGGGAATTGTCTTCAGAAATATATACTTGTGTCTGTTCTTAAAGTCTTATGCTGTTATCCACCCTACACTGGTGCATGGACTAGTGACTGGGTGCTCTGAAGGATCTTGGATTTTGCTGGTACTGGGCAAAGGAAGCGAATACGGGCGGACACTCCCCTCTTGGGTACGGGGTTTGTCACAGATGGCTTTCTTTTTTTTTCATATCACATTATTGGCCCCGTTGATGGCTAAGAACTTACCAACATCAATATAGTTAAAATGTGCAGTGAAAACATTGACCTTCATGCACTTGTTGCTCTTTGGCTGGGCGAGGGAGGCGTCACCGCCCTCGTTGGCTGGGCGAGGGAGGCGTCGCCACCCTCGGCTGGGCGAGGGAGGCGTCGCCGCCCTCGTTGGCTGGGCGAGGGAGGCGTCGCCGCCCTCGTTGGCTGGGCGAGGGAGGCGTCGCCGCCCTCGTTGGCTGGGCGAGGGAGCCGCTGCGGAGGGAGCGGGTCGGT
>BLSH010046898.1:440862-459347 GCA_018402905.1 Glandirana rugosa | reverse complement strand
ACTGGTACAGACCTTTGGATGGGAGCTTACACTGCTCTGTAACCTGGATATATCTTTCAGCGTTGATGGTGCCTTTCCCATTCCATACACTCTAATGCACCCCATACCGTTAGCTTTACCTTGCATTTTTGGATGCCACGGTAAACTGTGATTACAGACAGTGATTTTTGGAAGTATTTCTGAGCCCATGCAGTGATGTCCATCACAGAATCATGCCTGTTTTTAATGCAGTGCCGCCTGATGGCCAGAACATCATGGCCATTCAATTTAGAGATTTCTCCAGATTCTCAGAATCTTTTGATACCATGTACTGTAGATGATGATGTCTTTCCAGTTTTACATTGAACATTATTCTGAAATTGAACATTTTAAACGCCGGTTTTCACAGATGGGTGAACCTCTGTCCATTTTTACTTCTGACACACTGACTCTTTAAGATGCTTTAAGATCCTCAGTTGCAAAATGTTCTTCCAGCTCTTTCTTGTTAGTACCACTTACCTTGCCAGCTCTGTGTTGTCCTGTTCTAACTTCTTTGAGACGTGTTGCTGCCACCAATTTCAGTTCCCTTATTTTTTTCTTAAAACATTCTCAGTTTAAACATATGTTTTAGACAAGTGCAATTAGTTTTGTTCCAAATTCGTTTAACAAATGTGTTAATTCGGAAATATCCGAATTAACAAAAACCCGTTTAACAAATTTTTCAGAATATTCAAAAATCCGAAAACCTGAAAATTTGAAAATCAAAAATAACTAATAGCTTAACTATTAAATTGTAGGTATTGGAATTTCCTTTCAAATTTTGGCTGTTAGTGAATATAACGTATAAGAATTTATCCGAAGTTACGAATTGTCCAAAACAATGAATGCTGTATCTAAACAAATGGAACTGAACATTAATAAATAACAATAATTTATTATTATTATTTAATTTATTCCGTTCCATTTGTTTAGATGTGGCATTTGTTGTTTTGGATAATTCGTAACTTCGGATAAATTTGTATTCGTTACGTACATGAACAGCCAAATCTGAAAGGAAATTCCAATACCTAGAATTCATTAGGTTATTATTGGTTAGTTATTTAGAATTTTCAGGTTTTCTTTCTTTTCAAATTTACGAATTTCGATCATAACGAATGACCTAATTTTTCGGCAGTGGACGTCTAATATGTATTCTACTTTTCTCTTGTGAATAAATTACAGATTTATGAGATTTCCAAATTATAGATTTTGCACAGCATATCAACTTTTATGGGATTGGACATTTCCCCAAGATCTTTCCCTACACACAGTGGGAGAGATTTACTAAATCTGGTGCAGCTGTGCCTAGCAGTGTTGCCAACCATCAGTATTTTTACTGGCAGCCAGTAAAAAAGGGGCACTTTTCTCCTGCCAGTGACAGGAAAAGGTTGCCAGCAAAAAAATATGGCTGTGCCCATCGGATTGGAACTGCGCATACAGAGCCGGCTGAGACCATCTAAGGTGGGGGGGGGGGCGTGCCTGAGTGTGTCATGTGATATTATGGTGCAAGGGAGCCCAGCGGAGCAGCCTGAGCCTCATGTGCAGGACAGGAGCAAGGCAAGTGGGGAGCTGGACTGTCAGTGCTGTTTGGACTGGAGTGGACTGAAGGGACAACCTGGCATGGAGAGAGACTGTCACTGTGACACAGGAGGGGACGTGTCATGTTGGCGAGGTGTCCTCATCTTTACTGCCGCAAACTGCTTCAGTGTCACTGTGAGAGTCAATTTGATGTGTAGGACAATTCACCAAAGAGTAAGCGATGGCCACATCGTGAAACGCGCCATGTCTTTTGCATGAAGGATCAATAAAGGTGAAGTGTTGCAGTGAATTCCGTATTTCTTTCAATTGCCAATTTCATGTGTATGAGCCGCCTGTTCTAATTTGTTGCCCTCCCAAGTCCTGTCCCTGAGCTACTTACTGTATGGAAAATAAGAAATATGTGTTTTGCCTTAATCACCTTAAATCACATTGCTAATTGCATATTGTACTTGTCTGTAGCCGAAATACTGAAATTTGCCCTTTCAAACTATAATTTTATAACTTTTGGAAATGCCAGTAAAAATGTGACTGCAAGCAAATTTTGGGTGTCATGTCAGTAAATTGCAATCTGGAAGGTTGGCAACACAGGTGCCCAGTAACCAATCCGTTTTCAACTTCAGCTTGTTCAACTAAGCTTTGCCAATAAAACCTGGAAGCCAATTGGTAACTATGCACCAGATTCTGTGCTCCTGTTTTAGTAAATCTCCCCCAGTGTGTGGTCAGGCTCTTATGAGTCAAGGCAGCAGAGAGAAGTTCAGAGATGGGAGGGGTGATAGGCAGACTTCTAGCGGCAGCCCATCCATTAGGTGTGCCTAATGGATGTGCCATCCGGCCCCCTGATCTACATAGTAGGGCACCGGACTGTGGACTCCAATGGGGGGGATAGTTTCTTGAAGCACTTGATTAGAGCCAGAGGCTCTGATAGGCTTCAGAAAGGATGGGCACGGGGCACATTCACTATCGCCACGCTGATCCTCCTCCTGGCCAATCAGGAAGCAGGTCGGAGATCCGTCACCCGATTGGCTGAAAGGACAGGCGATCCTATTGGACGCCTAGGAGAAGGAGGGAGGAGCCGCACAGCAGAAGCGGCAGTGTTACGACACAGGAGCCCGCAACCCACCCGCCGGACCCCAGCCGCTACCCGCAGCCGTGGGGTAAGTGCCGGGGGGGGGTTGCAACCAACTGACCAATGGCCAACACTACAGACTTCTGTAGTCCAGTAGACAGTGCCTAGAATACTGCTTGAAATTTAAGTGCAGGAGATAGTGGTTGGCTCTATCAGGATGTTGGGAGCGCACTGGATTTCTGACAGATCATTATATCAGTTCACAGTAACACACTTTCTGTTCTACGGTGACAGCGCTCACTATACTGTACTATATCTATGGAGGCGCAATGTTATCACCCTGGGAAAGAGCGCGTTAGGACTGCAGAACCCCTCCCCCTACCCTAATCTCTAGAAAACAAGGGGAGGTGCTTTGAAGTCAGAGGTGGCTAGAAACAGTGGTAGTCTGGTATATTTAACAGACCAAATGATGGCAAATAAGAGAATTTTTAGGGTTTATATATGTTTCATTAATAATAATGCGTCATGTTTTTAATTTCAGCTTGCACCAGAAAACACAATATTGTCTTTTAAAAAGGCGTTAGAACATAAAACGTATGGCCTGGAGGCAGATGTCACGGTAAGGTAAGGAAGTACAAAAGGAAAATGTCTTTATGTATTTGAATCGTTTCCAGTTTTCACAGAAGCATGGTCATGGCCAGCACCATTGTCTCTATTTAAAGATCCCATCTCTCTAGAGCGTAAAGTGCTAGCATGGCCACCCCCTGCACTGACAGCCTCAATCTTCACTTAGCCGCTCACCGACTGTATAACTTACATTAAGGCGGCTCTGCTACACAGGATCGTGTACATAGTACGTGATCATGCACTTCCAGCTGATTATACACAGCAGGAGCTGATCTGCGGGTACCACGGACTCTGCCGGCACCCGCCAATCATTAGGCAGAGAGCCAGAATGGCGATCTGCCTATGTAAACGAGGCAGATCACCATTCTGTCAATAGGGAAGGCATTGATCCCGTGTTCCTGCAAAGGAACATGAATCAGTGCCTTCCCCTAGTAAAAGCACCTTCTTCCCACACTGTACACAAGCTCTCCCTAAGAACACAGTTAACCCTTTGATTGCCCCTGATGACCCCTTCCCAGCCAGTGTCATTAGCACTGATCACTGTATTCGTGTCACTGGTTCCCAAAAATTGTCAGTGCCCAGCGCAATATCACAGTCCTGCTATAAGTTGCTGATCGCTACCATTATTGGTAAAAAAAAAAAAAAAGGAAGGCTCTATTAATGGGAAAAAAAGGACATACATTTTATTTGGGTACAGCGTCACATGATTGTGTATTTGGCAGTTAAAGGAACGCTGTGCTGTATTGCAAAAAATGGCCTGGTCAAGGGAGGTCAAGTAGTTAAAGGGAATCTAAACCCAAGAACATAAATGTAAAGTATTGCAACTTGTCAGTCCTTAGATATGGTAGCTACAAAAAATACAGAAAATTCAAACCATTTTATTTTTCTTCTGTACACTGCTAATTAACTGGCAATGCCTCATATATGTGGTTCATTCACTGTTTACATATGCGTGCGCATTTGCATGTGTGCAAGGTTTGGGGGGGTGCTTTTAATTTTTTATTTTAAATATTTTTATTTTATTTACATTTTTATTACACCTAATTTTTACTTTATTGATCTTTGTTGTAATCGCTTTGGGCAAGAACTCTGCATGGAGACATCATATATTTCCCCTGCCATTCAAATCATCTTCTCAAAGGGCCAGGGAAATGCCACAATGAAACCGGGAGTGACTTAAAATCCTCGTCGCTTCCGGCTTCTTCACAGAGGAGATCCAGGAAAGAATGCTCCTCCATCTTGTCTGTGGGTGGCCAACCCAACCGCTTCCGGCTTCTTCACAGAGATGAGGGAAAGGATGTTCTTCCATCTCGTCTGTGGGTGGCCAACCCAATTGCCTAAAGCAAACCTTCACCCTCCCAGTGAACTCTTCTCTGATTTATCCCACCTCCTCCTTCTCTGTGTTACTTTGTGTTTACTTTTTTTTTTATTTTTTCTGGCTTCAAAGACTCAACAGTTCCATTCAGTAAGGGGGAGGTGGGGTGGGCCTAGTGGTGTCCACTAGTGATGGGCTTGGGCATGTTCAGATCTAACCCACCATGAAGGCGGCACTGCACACCGCCGATCATAGGCAGCGTGTGTATGTGCAGATGCCGGTCGGGAAATGCCTCACTGCTTATGATTGGTGGTGTGCAGTAACGGCTTCCTGTCGGGTTTGATCCAAACACGCCCAAGCCCATCACTAGTGCCTACACCCGGAAGGACTGGCAGCAGTTGCAGAGAGGGAGGATCCCAACAACTCAACAATGGGCCTGTTGGCTAGGTGAGTATCATTATGGTGCGGAACACCGTATATCAGGTAAGCAGGGGAAAAAAAATGGCAGAGGAAAGGCTGAAGTTCCTCTTCAACACAGTCCCATGCACCCTGATAGAGCAGGAGAAAAGAGAACATGTGAAGCTGGGAATGGCAGCGGGGGGGTGTGAGGGACTGATCACCCACAGGTAATCACTTTGAGTGATTACTTGCAAGCACCCTTGATTAGCTGCCAGAACTGTCAGGCTCGGTTCACACTGCCATGACCTATGGTGCGACTTTGCTAGGCAACTTCCTGGCGACTTAAGTGTTACTCTGTGACTTTGCAGAGACTTTGAAGAGACTTTTGGGAAATGCTTGGGTAATCTTTCTATAATGTTGGATCCAAATTACATCAATCTAGATTGGGAACCGACTTGGAGGCAACGTCCATTAAAGTCTATGGGCACAAGTTGGATGGAAGTCGCCTTGAGGTAGCACAGGAACCTTTTCTACAGTCTGAGCGACTTCAGTAGTTAATCACAAGTCGGATCCCAATTTGTGGCAGTGAGAACCAAGCCTGAGCCTCCCGTAGCTTTCAGTAGGGGCTGCCGTCCACAGCTAATTGCCCGGTACCCCGCTGGGTCTCCTGCATATATTCCCCGACGACAGCATACAACTGAACTTTGTCTTATGGCCTGAGAACAAGATTCTGTTGAAATAGAATGTAATAAGAAAAGAGCCAAGATTTCTGTGCCTTTGTTGTGAACCTGGAAGACAATAGAGACCATTTTATCCATAATGCCTATACCTACAGAGGGATTTTTTTTAAGTGCTTTTACTGCTTGTTCAGAATAAGTAGGTGTTAGTGTGACAATCTGGAAACGTTCATTTGCACCACCTTGTGGAGAGAAGATTTAATAGAAAGCATAAAACTACAGATGGCAGGGTCTTGGGCGGAGGGGTGGTGGTTTCAGGACAACACAGAGCCTGGGGTTGGGCTCTAAAGAATCCTTTTTCATGAATCGGCCATGACAAGTGTTATGTCCTTTCCTCCAGCCATGACGGAATTCCATTTCTCATGCACGATGGCACTCTCCGACGAACCACGAACATCGAACGAGTCTTTCCTGAGTTGGCCTCAGAACCATCATCCATGCTTAACTGGACCATCCTTGAGAGATTGAATGCTGGGGACTGGTTTCTGAAGGTAACAAGACAATGTGTTTATTATTTCTTTACTTTCAATACTTCTGGTGCCAACCCCTACATTTTTTTTTTTTTTTAACAACTTGCTGAGCACACTATAGCAGAAAGACCGGTACAGCGATGTCATCCAGTTCTGGGAGGACGCTCTTCCAGAACCCTGCCCCCCTCGCGTGTCCTCTGTGATTGCTGTGTCTTTCGAACACCGCTGATCAGATTGAGGTAAACAACCAATCACAGCGGCCCTTTATCATGTAATTAGCTGTGTCCAATCACAGCCCATCATATGTAAACAAATGTCGGTCATCTGCATTTCGTTTCTTCAGCGCTCACTGTGAGGAAAGGAAATGCGATAACCGACTATCCTGTGACAGGGGACATTTACACTGATAATCAGGGAAGTGAATACCAGTGCAGCCTCAGCCAGCGCCCATCAGTGAAGAAAAATTACTTATTTGCAAAATTCTATAAACTAAATCATGAATCCACCCCCCCCCCCCCCAGTTATTTAAAAAAAAAATAACCCAGTGATGAATAAATGCCATCAAAAGCTGTCTCAAAAAAAGCTAAAAATGTAATTTGGATACAGTGTCGCATGCATACCCACACAATTGTCATTTAAAGTTTGACCATGCTGAAAGCTGAATATTGGCCTGGGCAGGACAGGAAGGGGGTGAGAGTGCCCAGTAGGCAATTGGTTAATGAGGTTCTCCTCAAATGAGGGCAGTAATAATGTGGAGCAGTATTAAACCCAATTCTTACATGTAATGTCTGCATTCGTTTTCTTTTTTTTTTTTTTTTTTTTTTTTTTTTTTTTTTTTTTTTTTTTTTTTTTTTTTTAGCTTTTCTTTCCTTTATATTCACCTGATGATCTGGCCAGTAATGCGCTTTCTGCCACAGGGTAACAATGCTCACTCAGTGTACTGTGTATATGGAGGAACAGTGTTTTCACCCTAGGACAGGAATACAGAAGACACCTCCCTCTCCTCTGATCAGTGGCGGCTGGTGGGTTTTTCTTTTGGGGGGGGCAACCCCCCTCATTGACACCACCACTTACCCAATCTAGGAATCTAGGTGGCGGCTCTGGTGTCCCCTCCTCCAGCGGCTTCCTCCGCCGCCTCTCCTCTCTTCCGCCTAAGCACTAGCCATCCAATAGGATCACCTGATGCTTTGGCCAATAGAGAAACAGATCTCACAACCTGCCTCCTGATTGGCAAGGAGGAACTTTAGTGTGAAAATAGCGAAAATTTATTCGCTACCGCCACACAACTGGATGGGATAGAGCCCACCCTTTTTTTACAGCCTATCAGAGCCTCTGGCTCTAATCACTTGTTACAAAAAAAAACACTACCCCCCCCCCCCCAATTGGAATCCATAATCCGGTGCCCTAATATTTAGGTCAGGGGGCTGGACACATAGATGGGGGGAGGTGCCCTGTATGGATGGGCCGGCACTGCTTCTCATCTTCATAATATAGGGAGGAGGGGTTTTTTTTTTTTTTTTTTTTTATTTTTTTTTTGCTCAATGTTGACATAACATTGCAACGTGCACATGACAGTGCTAGATTTCAGGCAGAATCAACAATTTTTTTTTTTCTTTTATTAATCCTACAACAACATTGTAAATTTAACAGACCAAAAATAGGCAAATACGAACAGTTCAATGTAAATGTTTTATATACACTTAAACTGCTTATTGACCACTGTATGTCAGTGGCCCTTTATTAACACCGCGCCGTCACTGGATATACAGACCTTGGCCGACCAATCTGCTGGATGATTGCTGTGTACCCAGCCATCATAAGAAGGCTGGGTACAAAGACACAGTATCCAACTGATCCAAGAAGCTGGTTACCATGCGATCGCTGTGATTGGTGCAATCACATGAGATTGTTTACAAAGCTGATCCCTTCACTAAGGGGAAGCCCTTACAACAGAGAAAGGAGACATGTTAGTGCATGTGAATGAATGGATCGGTGGCTACAGCCTCATACATTCATAGGCCTAAGTTAACAAATTTTGTTTTTAATATCCTGATATAAAATAATTTTTTTGTGCCTAGTAGTAGTTGGCCACATTCAAATGGTGGCAAGAGCAGGATGGGAGGTTTGAAAATTGTGGAACTACCCTCTTCTACTTGCATAATCCCAACCTTGATGTCAGTAAGTCTGCATAGATGTTAATCCCTTGATTAACAGATATAAAAGTTTTAATTGTTTCAAATCATCAAGGTAGAGTTGCTGAGATGCTAAACAGCGTATGTGGAAGGCAGATGGTGGCAAAAGGCTCCACACTTGTTCAGGGATGGTTGTTCCAGTTTGACATAGATGACCTTTTTCCTGCATCTTGACAATCAGATGTCTTCTGTTTTCAAAATGTTACCTCACTGTCCTCCTCTTGTGCTTCTCCGAACTTTAGAACGACCCCTTCTGGACAGTCGGCTCCCTTCCTGCCATTGACGTCACTGTGGCTGGGAACCAGTCCGTCTGCAGGCTAACTGAACTCTTGGAGTTGGTGAAGGAAAGTAACACGTCCATCCTACTGAAAGTCCACTCGGTCCCATCTGACCATCCTCACTATGGGGATTATATTAACATTACTGTTAACACCGTCCTACAGTCTGGAATTCCACAGCAGCAGGTGAGTGTCATTGTGTATCATACTGTCCATAAAAGACCTACTCAGCCTCAAATCAGCTTTAGGTACAGACCATTTTAGCTGACAACATGGCTTTTGTAGACTAATGCTGCTTTCACACTGAGGCGTTTTACAGACGCTATTTAGCTAAAAATAGCGTCTGTAAAGCGCCTCAAAAGTCCCCCCCAATCCACCCCAATGTGAAAGCCCTGAGTGCTTTCACACTGGGGCGGTGCGCTAGCAGGACGTTGCAAAAAGTCCTGCAAGCAGCATCTTTGGGGCGGTGAGGGGAGCGGTAATATACCGCTCCTCTACCGCCCCTGCCATTGAAATGAATGGCAAGCGCTTCCGAAGCGGCTGCACACCGCCTCGGTAGCGCTGAGCGCCGGCACTTTTAACCCCTTTTTAACCCCTTGTGGGGGGTTAAGCGTGGCTCTCCAGCCCGCATAGCGGAGCCATATCGCTGGTAAAACTGCGCTAAAACTAGCAGGGTTTTACCATGACCGCGGGTACCGCTTCAGTGTGAAAGTAGCCTTAGGGATTTCTGTCACTGCCAGTTTGAAGGTAAGTGCTAGGCTGGTCATAGACGGTTTGAATCTCAGCCGGTTCAGCAGGAACCGGCTAAGAATCTAATCCTGTATGGGCGAGCTGAATGTACCCAAGTTGACTGGCCGAGATTTAAACAGTCTATGGTCGGCTTTAAACTGAATGGGTATGGGTTAGTGAAGTTGATTTTACAATCTCTTCTAGATTTACCAACAGCTATATAGGCCTCTCTAACAGGACACACACTTTAGGAGATACTGATTGCTGTGCTTTACAAATGTGTTTTGCGCTCTGCTTGCTTTGGGACCTCAAAGATGGAGTGCTATTCCTGTAAATGGAGTAGTGTGTAAAAAAAAAAAAAAAAAAAAACCGAGACTGGTCAAACAACCTCTCAACCCCATGGCCATCTCTCTCCCAGTCATAAAGTTCTCTGTTGTGTTAAGTTGAGAGAACTTCATGACAAACCACAGGCTCCATTCTGTGGCCTGCTTTTTGTCAATGGGCTACAACCTGCAGGCCATGGTCTGGAGTAACCTGATGGGGTTTATATCAGAGATCAGAAATAATTATACAGTAAAAGGGCCCTATAGAATAGATGGTTTTAGTGATCACACTACATAGTTTTAGTCAATCTAATGGATATTGTAGAGAGTTTGTGCAATCAGATCATAACCTGTAAGGCCATCTTAATTAACCTCTTCAGCCCCGGAAGGTTTTACCGCCTTAATGACCATGCCATTTTTTGCGCTACGGCACTGCGTTACTTTAACTGACAATTGCGGGCCGTGTGACGTTGTACCCAAATAAAATTGATGTCTTTTTCCCCCCACAAATAGAGCTTTCTTTTGGTGGTATCACCTCTGCGGTTTTTATTTTTTGCACTATAAACAAAAATTGACAAATTTAAAAAAAAACAATTTTTTACTTTATGCTATAAAACACATCCAATAAAATTAAAAAAAAAAAAATTTCTTCATCAATTTAGGCCAATATGTATTCTGCTACATATTTTTGGTAAAAAAAAATCCCAGGCGTTTATTGATAGATTTGCGTAAAAGGTATAGCATCTATAGGTATAGCGTGTTTTTTTTTTTTTTGTTTTTTTTTAACTAGATGGACTTGTCTTTTTTTCAACCTGACGAACTATGTAACTATGTCTACAAACTGTGGGATAGATTTAGGGAATTTTCTTTTTTACATTTTTTTTTTTTTTTACTAGTAATGACAGAGATCAGTAGTTTTTAGTGAGACTGCAGCGAACAAATCTGACAGGAACACTTTTTGGGGACCAGTGACACCAATACAGTGATCAGTGCTAAAATCACTGTACGAATGACACTGGCAGGGAATTGATTAACAGGGGTGATCAAAGGCTTTTCAATGTGTTCCCTGGGAGTGCTTTCTAGCTGTGGGCGGGGTGGTGACTTGTGGGAGACCAGACATCCATGTCCCTGCTTAGCAAAAACACGATCTCCATCATCCCCTCTCACAGACCGCTGTTCTGATTCTTGGGAACGATTGCAGGGTGCCGGCGAACATCGGGTCCGCCAGACCCACTGGTTGGCTCCCGCTGTGTCCAATCACAGCGGGTTGCCAGCAGTGCACATACGCGCCCCCCACCCAGAACTAGAAATCGGGTTTAGGTACGTGATTTCGCCCAGGAGGGCTGCCCTGTCGCAGTATATATGCGTGGGGCGGTCCGGAAATGGTTAATATGTATGCCAAGCCATTTTTTTTCTAGACTTGAATGGAGTCAGGAAAGACTAGAACACCTTTCGAGTTTTTACTGCTATCAGGAGCTCTGCTGGAGAGATTTCCCCTCACTTTCTGTCCTCCTGACTTTTATTTCTAAACGGGAAGTGTGGGGAAATCTGCAACAGAGACAGAGATGAAATATGACTGGTTATAGCTAGGGTTGCACCGATACCACTTTTTTAAGCCCGTGTACAAGTACCGATACTTTTTTTTTTTTTTTTCCAAGTACCCACCGATCCTGTCATGTGACAGTGGCAATAATATGCAGCACTTATGACGTGTGGACTGTCAATAGTGTTTTTTGGTTTTTTTTTGCAATTTAATTTTTATTTTTGCAATTTTTTTTTTGTTTTTTTTACAATGCTTTCTTTTTTTTGGGGGGGGTGGGTGTTTTATTTTATTTTGTATTTCTACAATTTAACCTTATCAATATTTATTGCAATTATTTATTTTCTTTATTTTTTATTCAGCCCTGTTTGGGGGTTTTGGTGAGATATCAGGGGTCTTAACAGACCCCTGACATCTCCCTTTTGAGACAGGGAAAGGGACAGAGGGCACAGATTCCCCAGTCCCTTTCTCTGCAGCCTCAGCTGTACTGGAGATGAATAGACAGGAGACAGAGGCTCCTCTCTATTCATAAACTAAAACACAGTCAGTGACCCTGTTCATTCGAAAAAGGAAGGAGCCTGTAAATGACTGATTTAGCAAATGTCTTGTGGAAAACTGTAGCTGGAAGCCCAGCTACAGTTTTCCACATGATGCAGCAAATGTCTTGTGGAAAACTGTAGCTGGGCTTCCAGCTACAGTTTTCCACAAGACATTTGCTGCATCATGGCCAATTTGGCCCTGAGACTGATGCCATAGGCCCCTTTCACATGACGGGCCCGATATGGTCCGCCTGTCAGTTTTTCAGGCAAACCTGATTGGACGGTTCATTCACTCTTATGCACCAGCGGGTTTAAATGGGCCGCTTTACACCCGCCTACCTCTGATTCAGTCTGCAAAAAAAAAAAAAACAGAAGGGAATCCGGCCTCTTCCATCTAGGCGGATTGGAGGGCAGTGGGGTGTAAGCAGACTGGCTTCAGGATATTAAACGCTGGCCGCTTTCATTGGCTGGGCAGGGGTGAAGTCACCTCTGCACATGTGTGGGAGTTCTGTTGGCTTCTGCATTGCTGAATTTTTACAGTGAGCTAGTCTCGTGAGCATGTCTCTCCTGCATTCTGCCTGATTGCCCATTTTTGTTTATTACCTAAAGTTACCTAGAGTTTTAGGAGGCTCTGCCCTATTCTGCATGGTTGACGAAAAGATGGATATGTGTAACCAGAACTTGTAGTTGTGTTGACTTCCTGTGAGTAAAGATGATTTGATACTTTGTTCCCCCCCCCAGGTTGTCTGGCTCTCTGACCACGAGAGAACTTTAGCCAGACGGCTGGCTCCAGGATTCCAGCAGGCCTCCAGTGTGAAGAGAGATCCACAATACTTGAAGGACAGAGACATCACCTTTGTGAACCTGAGGTATACTGAGGTCGACCAAGAAGACATCAGGTGAGATTCAAATATGGTTCTCATCAAGGACTCCTTACAGCTAAATTCCAGGTATGGTAACTTTTACTTTGTTACATTGGTCCAGCCTGGGCCAATAGAAGTATGAATTTGCCATACCTGTGGGATCCCTGCGTTGGCTGGAAATCACAACTACAGTGCGCTCCACTAGCTTTCGCAACCCCGCCCTGACAGTCTTCCCAGGACATTGCTCCCTCAGCATGGCAGCCAGAGAACACTTTGCATTTTCTCACTGAATGCAAAATGTTCTCTGAATGGACTAGGTGGTGATCATGATGTTATTGGCTAAGCTCTCCACCCCGTCCAGTCAAAGAATACTTTGCATTCATTCAGAAAATGCAAAGTTTTCTTCAACCACTTCAGCTCCGGAAGGTTTTACCCCCTTCACGACCAGGCCATTTTTAGCGATACGGCACTGCATTGCTTTAACTGACAATTGCGCGGTCGTATGACACTATACCCAAATAAAATGTATGGTCTTTTTTTCCCCACAAATAGAGCTTTCGTTTGGTGGTGTTTGATCACCTCTGCGTTTTTTATTTTTTGCGCTATAAACAAAAAAACAGCGACAGGTTTGGAAAAAAAAATATTTTTTACTTCCTGCTGGTATACATATCCAATAAAAAAAAATGTAAAAAAATCAAAATTCTCCATCCGTTTAGGCCAATTTGAATTCTTCTACATATTATTGGTAAAAAGAAATCCCAAAAAGCGTATATTGATTGGTTTCCGCAAATGTTATAGCATCTACAAACTATGGGATAGATTTATGGGCTTTTTGAATATTTTTATTGTTTTCATTCGTAATGGCGGCGATCAGCAATTTTTGGCAGGACTGCGACATTGCGGTGGACAAATCTGACACTAAGTGACACTTTTTGGGGACCAGTGACACTAATACAGTAATCAGTGCTAAAAAAAATGCACTGTCACTGTATAAATGACACTGGCAGGGAAGGGGTTAACATCAGGGGCAATCAAAGGGTTAAAGGCTAAGTTCACTTTTTTTTCCTAAATTCTAGCTCCCCTATGTACCAGTATAGCATTCATGTACTTTTTTCGCAAAAATATCAACACTTTCCATAAAATTTACAGACTCTTGCTGTCCTCCATCCAGCTTTCCAGATGTATCTGTTGCTTTTTCCTTCCTGGGCAGACTGTAGGTCATGACACAGGAAAGAGTTGACCAGCTGACCTCATTAGCACACACCCTGCATCTTCCACCCTCCTACCTACCCACCCATTACCAGCTGCATGTTTTTTAAATGGAATGCAATCAATCAGTGATCACCCTTCTCACTTAGGCCCCTTTCACACATACGGACCGTTTGTCCGTTTTTCATCCATCCGTTGACGGATGAAAAACGGACATTAATGCAACTCTATGGAAAAACTGATGACAACTGATGATCAGCTATTTTCATCAGTTTTCATCAGTTTCTGTCAGCATCCGTTTTTTTGAACGGATGAAAGTCCTATTTTTCATCCGTCAAAAAAACGGATCGGACGAAAAACGGATGTAAACTGACGAACGGTCAGTTTTTCATCCGTTTTTGCATTGGTAGTGAATGTAAAAAAAAACTGATGAAAAACTGATGACAACTGATGAAAAACGGATGAAAAAACTGATGAAAAACTGATGACAACTGATGAAAAACGGATGAAAAAACGGATGAAAAACTGATGAACTGATGAACTGATAAACTGATGAACTGATGAACGGTCCGTGTGTGTGAAAGGACCCTTAATCAGTTTCCCAATTCCAGTCCTCAAGGCACACCAACAGCTCAGATGAAACGGCTGTTGTAATTACTAAGGCAGTGAAACTGATCAAATCAGCTGTGCAAAATAATGGAGAGCCTGAAAACATGACCTGTTTGTGCACCTTGAGGACTGGAATTGAGAAACACTGCACTAAATCCATAATATACAATCAGATTGCATAGTGTATGGCATCTTTATACAAGTACATAGGAGGGAGTGGTCAAACACTCAGCTGTCAAGTCCTGTTCACATTTCTGCTTAGCGGGAACTCGCATTCCCACATAGGTTTTTTTATTTATAGCAAGGAGTGGAGGCGTTTTAGCGCATTTTCACTCACTCATAGGGCAGTCCATTACCTGAATGGGTTGCCCTACATTCAGCAATCACCCCAAAGAAGCTCCAGAACTTTTTTTTTTTTTTTTTAGAACGGAGCTTGTTGCGTTTCTTACAGCGATTTTTCATGCAGCGCATTTCTGAAATGCCAGGAAACGCACAGATGTAAAAGGAGCCTCATTGTTGTGTTAACACACCAAGTCACTTTCAGGTCCCATTCACTTCAAGCATAGTGGGAGCAAACGTTTTGTGGCTCGTTTTTCCTGTGACTCGGATAGGGAAGCCCGTTTATTTCAATCAGCTGTGCTATATATGGCTTATGGGACATTTTGGTGTTTTGTGGGTTGCGTTTTTTTTACTGTGCATTTTGCAGCGTTTGCCACTCGTTTTTTTTCACATGGCAAATTGTGTGTTTGCTTCTGTGTTTGGGGTGCCATTACCAATTATTGGCACTGAAAGCAACACTAGTAAATTTAGGTGTGTAAAGGTGACTGTAGATTTTATGGAAAGCGTTGATATTTTTGCAAAAGCAGTACATGAATGCTATACTGATACATAGGGGAGCTGGAATTTAGAAAAAAAAAAGTGAACAAAGGTGAACTTGGCCTTTAAATGTGTTCCCTATATGTGCTTTCTAACTGTAAGGGGGGGGGGGGGCTGCTTTGACTAAAGGAAAACAGATCCATGTTTCTGATTAGCAGAAACATGAGATCTCTATTTCCTTTCTGGCAGAACAGCAGTCTGCCTTGTTTACATAGGCAAACCGCCATTCTGCGTCTCTACGAATGTTTGTCTGGTTCCCCAGTGCGCCCCAGAACCGAAGATGAGAATCCCATACAGGGACGTAATTTTGCTCTAAAGGGCCGCCCTGCCATAGTAAATGTACGTGGGGCGGTCCTTAAGCAGTTAAAGGGACCCGTTTTGTTCACATTGCAGAAGGGCAGCTGCACAGGATCTGAAAGCTAGTTGAGATCTCTATTAATTCCAGCTTCAAGAGGGATCCCGCAGGTATGGCACATACAGTATATACATACATGGTTCCAAGTTGGACCAATGCAGCTATATAAAAATTGCCTTACCTGGAATTCCTCTTTAAAACAAGGTCAGCTGCTTTTCCAGTTTATTTTACTGCAGTGCTGTGTTGTACATCTGAAGGGCAGAAGAGATCCGGTTGCAGAAAGAGACACAGACCACATATACACCCTGTCCCTCTTTTTGGGATGATGTTGTTCTGTCTGGTTTAGGTATTTATACACAGGCTACCTAGAAGCATAGAGTCTGTTGTCCCAACTCCTCCACCCCTCCCCTCGCCTCCCTACATAACCTTTTTATGTACCCGTGTTTCCCCGAAAATAAGATTAATATTAATTTTGGCTACAAAAACACATTCGGGCTTATTTTCAGGGGATGTCTTATTTTATGTACAAAAATGTTCCTCTCCGTCAGCTCAGGAGTCAGCCTTGTGAAATTCTGTAATCCCAAAAATAAACCATAGTTAAAGACCTTGTAAAATCACGTAATCCTTTCTGTAAAAAGTTTTTATATAATGTGCAGCGTCTCCCCTTGTGTAACACAACTGTGGAAATGAACCTATATTTACAGCGCTCACGCGACCCACTGAAGCTCTTCTTCACTGCTCCGAATACTGCAGTGGGAGGGGCCGAGATCCCCGCTGACGTCCGTCCTGCTCCGAGCACTGCAGTGGGAGGGGCTCCTGACATCAGCTGGGAGGAGAGAAGATCTCCGGTGAGTCACATGAGCACACAGCAGCACTGTAAATAAGGTATTTTCCACAATAAAGTTACACAAGGAGACACTGCGCACTATATAATCTTTTTACAGAATGGATTACATGATTTTACAAGGACTTTAACTGGGGCTTATTTTTTGGGGTAAGGCTTATATTGCAGCCATCCCAGAAACTCACACTAGGTCTCATTTTTGGGGTAGGGCTTATTTTCGGAGAAACGGGTTTGTAAGCACAAAAGGGGACACTATGGAGTATGACTTGACTGCCTGCTGGGGCGGCTGACATCCGATCAAAGATGGTGACATTCAGCAGCAGTCTGTTTTTGGATGTCTACACAAGAGAGAGTAACATGCATTAAATGAATTGATCTTATAAGAAGATTTTTGTTACAATCAATAGTCTGGTGACAGCAACTCTCTATTTCCAGCCAGCAGGCATCTCTCTACATTGTCATTTCAATGTTCTGTTCCCCTCTAACAGGGAATACCAGTCACACAACCTGACTCTCAACACATACGTCGTCAACGAACCCTGGCTGTTCTCGGTGCTGTGGTGTGCTGGGGTCCCGTCCATTACCTCAGATTCTTCTCATATTCTTAGTAAGGTGCCTTCTCCCGTCTGGATATTGGTAAGTTGTTGTCCTTTAACTGAGCGGTGCTGTCCTCAGCATCAACCTATTGCTGCTTTTATATTCCTCCTCTAGGTGGTAGCATTGATGCACTGTTCCTCTTTAGCCACCTCAATACTGGACACTTTCATCCCTTTCCTGCCCAGGCCATTTTTAAGTTTTCACTGCTGTCACACTGACAAATACTCAGTCATGCAACTTATCACTTCATTAAGGCAGATAGAGCATACTTTTGGTGGTATTTAATCACCAAAGTTTTTTTTTTTATTTTTTCCTATATAAACCACTCCAATAAAAAATGTTGAGGGAAAAAAAAATCACGTTTTTATTTGTTTCTGTTATAAAATTTTGCTAATAGCTAATCTTTCTTCATAAATTTAGCCAAAATGTATTCTGTTAGATTTCTTTACTAAAAATAATCCAAATCTGTGTATATTACAGGGACGGCCTGTCCATTGTGGGCGCATGGGCGCTGCCCCCCTATCTATACCCCGCCACCCTCCCTATCCATGAAAGGGGCCAGGCCAGGGCCTGCCCTACCATGGGTCACGGTGGGACCATGGGACCCTAGCGGCACTTTCAGGGGGGCGGCACTCGCGACCGCGCCCGCCCACTCGCTGTGCTCCGCTCTGCTCTGCCCGCTCCTAATTCTACTGTGGGCGGGGGGTGCCGCTTATTGCATTGTGCGAGCACCCCCCTCCGCTGCTGATACGAGCAGAGGCAGAGCACATTCTGCCATACCCGCACAGCAGACCTCCGAGTCCCGGTACCGCCCATTCTCTCCCTTAGCTCCCCCCATGCCTGCAGACGGCGGCCAGTGTGAAGGGGAGGAGCTGTGTGCTGGCCAGGCATGGAGACCTCATGGAGGAGGGATCGCTGGAGACAGGCAGGGGAGGCTCAGTGCAACTGCACTGAGAGAAAGTAAGTGCCGGCGCTAAAGACCCCATCTCCACCACTGTCTTAGTCTAACCTCCCCAGCCACCCCTGCCAGTGTTTAACCCCCCCAGCCACCCCTGCCAGTGTTTAACCCCCCTCCAGCAACCCCTGCCAGTGTTTAACCCCCCCAGCCACCCCTGCCAGTGTTTAAACCCCCCAGCCACCCCTGCCAGTGTTTAACCCCCCCAGCCACTACCCCTGCCTGTGTTTAACCCCCCACAGCCACCCCTGCCAGTGTTTAACCCCCCCAGCCACCCCTGCCAGTGTTTAAACCCCCCCAGCCACCCCTGCCAGTGTTTAACCCCCAATTTGTGACCGTCCCCACCGACCCCCCAATTTGTGACCGTCCCCACCGACCCCCCCCAATTTGTGACCGTCCCCACCG
>BLSH010046898.1:416191-434243 GCA_018402905.1 Glandirana rugosa | reverse complement strand
ATAGTTATTTTTTTTTGTATTAAAATTCTTTAAAGTGCAAATTTTCTCAAATATTACTTTTGAAAAAATGCTGCATAAATACAGTGAGACATAAAACATTGAAAAAAAACACTGTTTTATCCTCTAGGGCCTTCGCTAAAAATATACATATTTGGGGGTTCTAAGTAATTTTCTAGCAAAAGAATACTGATTTTTACTTGTAAGCAAAGTGTGCCAGAATAGGCCTGGTCTCTTTAAGTGGTTAAATATGGGTTTAACATGTTCCTAAAGGTGAACTTGGCCTTTAAAGTGGCTGTAAACCTCAGATCTGAAATATGAACAAAGCATATCCCTCTATAGATAATGAACACTATTGCAGTGCTAAAAAAAATTAAAAAGAATAAATTATGTAAAATGAATGATAAAAGTTCAAAAAGAGCAGGACACATGAGATCCCTGAAAGAGTCAAGATGTTCCTCCAGAATTCTCCTGTGGATGTATCTGTGAAAAACCTCCACCACAGACAATGCTTGCCTCTCACCTCACTGTGTAAGACCCCCTGATTACACAGTCGGATCAAACACACGTTCCCTAGATATCCCTCTATAGTGTGTATTTGTCTCAATTAAGATCACGAAGTGTCATTTTTCCTGACACCAAGAGAAAAATGGTGACACGGGAGGGACCTTCAGCTGATTGACAGCTTCAGCTCTGTTCCTGTGTGCTGTGTGAAGGGGGTGTGTCTTTCTTCCATTCAGCTCTCAATGCTCTCCTCACTGAGCTCTGCAGAGTATAACTTCAGCTCTCTGCCCACTTTTATCTAAACTCACATTTTTTATAATTTAGCATTTTCGAAGGATGTAGAGGAGAAAATAAACAAATACAACAAAGGATGTAGAGGAGAGAAAAATAAATATACAATTATGTATGAGGATTTATTTAATCTCCATGTATCTCAAGGCCAGTCACTGCACTGGGTATATGTAAGGGTTGTGATTGTTTGGACCTCCTCTGGGATGCTATACTTATTTTTTTTAATTTTTTCTTCTTTTTTTTTAGGGTTGTTCTTCCATTTTTTTTTTTTTTTTTTTTCGTTTCTTCTCTTCTTTTCTACTTTTTACTAATATATATATATATATATATATATATATATATATATATATATATATATATATACATTGATGGCAATATTTTGGCATGTTATACCCACATAATTTCCTTTTTTTTGGGCTTTCTAGTTGGCAAAAGCACGCGTGGGAATATGGAAATACAGAAATTGGTTAATCTAAAGATATTTAGGCTACAGTTAACAAGTATGCTAGTTTCATCAATTAAAGATATATTAAAAAGGGTTTACAACCACTTTAAGCTTGAAAGCCAACCTCATGCTCACATAAAAATAAAAGCTATGTAATTCATTTTCCTTATCTACTTGGTATTGTATACCAGTGTTGCTAGTGCCATATTATATGCTTCAATTTAAAAGGTTCAGCTGGCATGTGTAGGGCATGGGTGTCTGTCCCCATGAATGTAAATACAAAGAGCAATGCCCAAGGGACTTTACCATACACAAACCAAAGATATAAAATGTACAAAATGTATTTAAAAAAGGATTTTTACACACATTTAAAAATTCTTCTATTAGACATTACAAACCTATGTATGTGAATATCCATGGTTGCATAGATCAAGATATAGCTGGTGATGTAGATGTAGATAGTTATGTATTAAATCTCTACGTGTTTTGTGAGACAGCACTCGCTTCCTCAGGAGAAATGCATATAGATTTCTGAAACTAGAGACAAGGTTGTTGGGGGTTGGGGGGGGGGGGGAGGGAGGGAGGGAAAAGTCAACTTACAATTGGGTAAAATAGTCCTGTTATAGCTCCAAAAATTGTTAGCCATCATGTAGTTCAGGGGTCTCCAAACTGCAGCCCTTTGCTTGCCTTTATCCGGCCCTTGGCTTTCTTTTCCTTCCACTGATACAAGACACTATTCCTCCCACTGACACCAACAACGGGACAATATTCCTGCTACTGACATTAACCATGGGCCACTATTTCTCCCATTGACACCAATGATAAAGCACTATTCTTCAAACTGACACTAACAATGGGGCACAATTCCTCCCACTGACACCAATGACTGGGCACTATTCCTCCCACTGACACCAATGACTGGGCACTGTTCCTCCCACTGACATCAGCAATAGGGCACTATTCCTCCCCTTAATACCAAAGATGCATTGCTTACTCCCATTGACACCAGTACAATTTATACTCCCAATGGCCACAGTCCAGCCCCCATAAAGTCTGGAGAACAGTAAACTGGCCATTTGTTTATAAAGTTTGGAGACACTTGATGTAGATTAATATTTCTCATGAGGCTCCCAAATGGGAATAGAAGGAATAACCGGATACAATCTCCTATAGGTCCACAACTCCCGGGGAGAACCATGTGGACCTGCGCTCCATTCCCCCATTTCTCTCATCGCTCAGTCACCTGCAGTGTTTTGCTCTCCTCTGCTCCTCCATAACTCTGCCTCCTCTCCTCCCTTAGCCTTGGTATGCAGCATTGTCCGGGACGCTCAATGAGCCAGGGCGGGAACGAGTCGGGCATATGTGTGGGCTAGCACTGTACACAGGGGGCCGCCGTTGCCAATTTGCACTGCCTGTCATGCAGGTTCTCATCTGACCGCTATGAGATCTCTGTGCTCCCACTGCAGCTACACTTACACTTTCATCCCCGATAATCTCTCCCCACCTCTCCTGACTCGTTGTGTACTGTTCCAGCACCTCTGGAGGGCTCTATCTTTAAGTGGAGACCCTGATGTTATGGGAGGGAGCTCTGATGATACAGGATGGGCTCCGATGGTTGCTAAAATGCACCTTCACTGAAGTAGACAGAAATCCTTGCACCGGCCCTGCCCACTTGGGAGATTAATCAACATGATTGCTAACCATTTTTACAGCTATAACAGGACTATTTTACCAAATTGTAGGTTGGAGTCTACCCCCCCCCCTTTTCTCCCCTTTTTTTTTTTTTCTAACAACCTTGTCTCTAGTTTCAGACATCCATATGTATTTCTCCTGAGGAAGCAAGCGCTGTCTCGCGAAACGCGTAGATAATTCATAAATAACTTCTCTACATCTTGAATCACCAGCTATATCTTGATCTATGCAACCATGGATATTCACGCACATATGTTTGTAATTATATCTAATAGAAGATTTTTTAAATGTGTGTAAAAATCCTCTTTTTAAATATTTAATACATTTTGTACATTTTATATATTTGGTTTGTGTCTGGTAAAGTCCCTTGGGCATTTCTCTCTGTGTATTTATATGCTTCAGTTATTTCTTGTGCTTCCAGCACAGTAGTGAATTTTGTAGAGCTCACTTGGGGAACTTTGCACACACATTTGAGGAGGAAGTTCAGACATTACAGATAACATGATGCAATGGACAGGATCTCTGGACTTCTGGCTTCCCAGTTAATTGTAAATTTAAAAAAAATAAATGAAATAAACAGTTGAATGTATTCCAAAATGCATACAATATACTGGATATTAACATTTACAAGTATTTACACCATAGATTGTTGGTCCAGGGAATATCCAATTGCTAGGGGCAAGTGGTTAAACTGACGTCATCTGTAAATCGACGTTCATCCTTTTGATCCGTAGATTAATAAGCAGAAAGATACAAAACCTATTTAATGTCAATAATCATTGTCCAGCTGTTTATTTGTTTTGTTTGTTTTTTTGACAGCTCTGGGATTTTGTTTACCCTTCAGCTGTCAAAGGGGATTCCCACTGACAGCTGAATCGGTTGTTAAGGACGTGGCAGCGCCGTGCCGTTAAAAACAGTAATTGGCTTTTTTCTTTTTTTTTTTTTGTTTACTTTTCAGCCTTTAGTGAGGGAATCCCGCTGATAGCTGAAAGAACTGAGCCTGAAAGTATTGGTTTCAGTTATCGGATCATTTTCTCGAGTACCGATACTCATGCAAATGCTTAGTGCAACTCTACTTACAAGGGTTTTTGCTTTTCTCTCAATCAACTGTGGCAATAGGGTTCTGTTTTTGGGTTGTCTATTATTGGTTGAGCCTTTTTCTCTGACTGTTACTGTATGTTCTATTACTCCATGGTGTATTACATAGAGGGCAACAGTCCTGTATACCCAAGTCTAACAGCCAAACGGTTCCTGTACATCACATCAGATAGTCTGCTAACATTTGTTCCCGTCTTTGTATCTTGCAGCCTCCAGAAGAATATTCTCTCATTTGGATCACATCAGACTTGATCTCATTCACTGTAATTATAGGCATTTTTGTATTACAGAAGTAAGTGTTGTATTATTTTATTACTCTTTATGTCAGATCAATTACTTGTATGGTCTATAGAAGTCTACCAGTCTGGGTACTTTAAAAATTAAATTGGTAACTGTGGGCAATATAGGATTAATACAGAACAAAGGAACATTTTGCTTCCTTTTATGTATCAAAGCAAAAAATGTTAATGTAACATTTCACCCTTTTCCTTTCTCTTGCTGTCCACCGAGAGCTTCACAGGATTCCCTTCTGTTCTCTGTTTAGCCTGTCGGCCAGCACAGCGCTGCATGCAGATCTTTACCCAAACCACCTATCCTGGTGTCCCTTCTCTAGGCTGGTTGATAACTGGCCTACAAGCAATGTTGATTTTGGCAGCAAGTTTCGACTTTGTTTTAGTCTTAGGACTAAAATGGCATTTTAGTTTAGACCCATTTAGTCTTCTGCATTTGTTTTTGTTTTAGTCGTATTTAGTCAACTAAAATCTCCAGGACATTTTAGTCTTCTAAAACTCATTTTAGTCATCTAAAATCGAATGGGTTTAATTAAACTGTAATGCATTATTTAAGCATTTCTCTACAATTTCGAAACTTATATACTGCTGGAGTGAAAAATCGAATGTTTATGGTAGTGAAGTATGAACATGCACTACAGGCCAGTGTTCATTTTGACGTCAAACTTCAATTTAGTTTTAGTCTTAGCCTTTTGACTAAAATGCCATTTTAGTTTGTCATATTTTAGTAATTTCGATATGTTTTAGTCGTATTTCAGTCGACTAAAATGTTTTAATCGACGAAATTAACACTGCCTACGAGATGTTCAGAAAGCAAAAAAAAAAAAACCAAATGTGCAATTATAGCGTTTATATAGTGTTACAGCAATGTAAGAATAGTGTACTCAACTGTCAAAATATGGGACCTGGCTGGACATTTTTGAGATGTCCTTAACCTCTTGCTTACTGGGCACTTAAACCCCCCTCCTGCCCAGACCAATTTTTTGCTTTCTGCGCTGTCACATTTAGAATGAGAATTGCGTGGTCGTGCGACGTTGTACCCAAACAAAGTTTATATCATTTTTTCCCCACAAATAGAGCTTTCTTTTGGTGGTATTTGATCACCTCTGCGTCATTTCTGACCGTTGCTATAAACAAAGAGCGACGATTTAAAAAAAACAAAAAAAATGTTTTACTTTTTGCTAAAATACAAATCCAAAAAAAAAAATAAAAAAAAAATTATTCATCAGTTTTGGCCGATATGTATTCTTCTACATATTTTTGGTAAGAAAAAATCGCAATAGGCGTATATTGATTGGGTTGCACAAAAGTTATCTCGTTTACAAACTGGGAATTGATTTATGGCGTTTTTATTATTTATTTTTTACTAGTAATGGTGGCGATCTGCGATTTTTATCGGGACTGCGATATTGCGGCGGACATGTCGGACATTTTTTACTCTTTTTTGGGACCAATGACATTTATACAGCGATCAGAAATTTAAATGTCCACTGATTACTGTATAAATGTCATTGGCAGTAAAGGGGTTAACCTGCAGGGGGCAGTGAAGGGGTTAAGTGTGTTCCCTGGGTGTGTTCTAACTGGGGGGGGGGGCGGGGCTGTTTGGGACATAACAGATCTAACTGATCCCAGTGACGGGGCTCAGTAGATCTGTTACGTCCCCTGTCAGACAGGGGATCGCGGGTCTCGGGGGGGGGGGGGACATCGAGGCCGCCCGACCTGCGAACACGCCCACGCAGCGTGCGGCAGCCGCGCGCTTGCGCCGCCTGTTAGTGCACACCAGGAGCGTGCATAAGGGCTGGACGTCCACCCTGAAATTCAGATCCGCTCTGGAGCCTTACTTTGGCTATAGCGCGGATCTGAAGGGGTTAAAGGGTAAATTCACCTTTCATAACATGTTACACCCATATTCAGGATATAATATGTTCTGAAATGATCGCCCCTTGTGACAGCTAGTGGGGGATCTTCTCCCCCTGCTAGCTGTCAAAATGTAAAACAAAACGACTGAGCGGGGCTCCGCCCACCTGACCGCATCACTCATTCACAGTCCTCTGTGAGTTGAAAACTGTGAGCACTGTGGTAGTTCATTGATCCTGTCAGAGTGTATCGGCTTGCCCGTACAAAGTACACTGATAGGTGTGCAGGAGACCTGCATGGCGTTAGCGATCTGCTGATCACAGGTGCAATACTTTACAAGCTTCTGCAAAAAAAAATAATAAATGCAAATTATTTTACCTGAAAATAATGTGCATTTTACTATTTTTTTTTTACTATTTTTTGTCAAAAAGTGAACGACCCTTTAATTTTTATGGTTGCTGTTAAAAAAAAAAAAAAAAAAAAATTGCGCAAGTATGATCAGGATTATGTGACCATTATGTGAACCATAAATATTTATACCACGTGTGTCTTTGAGAGGTTAAATATGGAGTTCTACAAATGTCATGAGGAAGCAAGATGTTAAAAGTTCATTGTGCTACCATGCTAAATCTGATGATAATACGCTTTCATTTTCATCACAAATCTTTCTCATTCCTTGTTATGTTTATAGAGGCGAATCAAAGATGGAAATCTAGGAATTTAAAGACCTTCCTCATTCTACGCCAGACATAAACATTGGCACAATAACACTGATAAATGTTAAAGCTGAACTCTAGGCAGATAGAAAATGAATGCAGCTCTGTATTCTGAATACGGCCTTTACATTTATTTTTTTTGGATCCTAGCAGTGTAAGTATATACGTTGGACTTGATTATCAGTCTATGTACTCAATATACAGCAAAGCTCAGAGAGAGAAGCAGCACACAGAGCCAATCGGGTGTGCTGCAGGGGTAAGGAGTTTGCTTGATGGTAGGGGAGAGTGACAGAGACTAGCCCCAGAACAACATTAAAGAGGCTCTGGGAGCTTGTAGACTTGCCAGTGTAGTGAGATGAAGACTTGAAATGAAAACTTCAAACAAGCGAAATAGCGCTGAAAAGTTCCTACACGGCAAGGCTTTCCTCGATGGCCACCCAGCAGTAGCTCAAACGATTGAAATGCAGAAAAAAAGCCCCATACCAAAACTGGATAAAAGAGCCCAAGATCATTTTAATTATTGGTAAAAAATGTTTGATTTTTTTTTTTTTAAACAATTAAAATTATTTTGGGCTTTCATCCAGGTTTTGGTCCGGTGCTCCTTTCTGGATTTCTATATAGAAATGAGCTCATCAGTCTGATTTCTTTTTTTTTCGCTGTTAGGAGGAGACTTGTAAGTGATCATCAGGGACTGGCCGAGATTCAAACTATGTATGTGCAGGCTGAATATACCCAAGTTGATTGACTTGGGTACAACCAGCCTGTTGGATTTTACATGCGATTATTTCTAGAGGCTATTATAGCCACTAGTAGCAGTGGTGGTCTGTCCATTAGGGGCGCACCCCCCCCCCCCCCAATCCATGGGTCTGGCCCCCTAATCTACATGCAGGGCGCCCATCAAAAGAATGCCAATGCATGGGGGGGGGGGGTTGTTGTCTTTTTTTAGGCCTGTGATTACAGTCAGAGACTATAATGGGCTTCAAAAACCGGTCGGCTTGGGGCACAGAGCGCTGCCGTCTGAACTCACCCAGTTGTGTGACAATAGCAAATTAATATACGCTATTCTCACACTGATCCTCCTCCTGGAAAATCAGGAAGCAGGTCCTGAGACCCGACAGGCGTCTCTGAAGCTATTGGACGCCTAGAAGGAGGGAGGAGATGCACAGCAGAAGCTACCGCGATGCAGAGGAAGAAGAGACGCCCGTTGACTGTAGGAGTGCTGCCCGCCCGCAACCTAGATGGGGGAAGTGCGGGGCTGGATGGCTGACAGTCTGCAAGAAGACCCCGGGGGGGGGGGTGCTGGTGTCAAAGGAAAAACCACCAGCCACCAATGGCTAGTAGTAATCAGTGTTCTCCTGGCAGGGGCGCCCCCCTTGCTGGGAGAACAGTGGCTCCGTGGTAGGGATTCCCCCTTCAACTGACTGTTGATGTGGGAATTGAGCGTTTTTCTTTCCTGCAACCACGAAAATTGTCTATGGCAGGCTTTACTGAACTGCAACAGAGAAAGATGAGCTCTCCTGCCTGACAGACAGGGCTGTGTAGCAGAGCTGAGTAAATCCCAGGACTGAATGGATAGAAATACCAATCCTTTGGAAGATATAACAGCTCCGATTTATAGAAGATATATTTATTTTAATTGTGTGTTTTAGCCTGGTGTTCAGCTTTAACTGTTTACATTTTTTATTTTTCTATTTAAATGGTTACATAGACGTGGATTACACCCGAGCAAGCCATTGAGGCTAGGCACCAGAGACCTCCAATCTCTGTCCTAAGGGAGACTTTAGTACTGACGGGAAAAATTTCTTTGTGGATGGCCAATTATTCCTCTGAGAAAGATTGATGGATGTCTGGTGAAATCTACAGACCTAACAATAGTGATTCCAGGCCATATATACATACATACACACATATATATATATATATATATATATATATATATATATATATATATATATATATATATATATATATATATTTTGCACACAAACCCATTTTTTTCATAAGTGGATGGACCAAATCGAACCAATTTGTGTTTTGTTTAGTTCAATTGTGTTTATGAATGCCATGGTGCTGTGCTCTCAACTAATATTACTGCTTTATTATATGCTGTTGATTTGCCTCCTTTTGCCTTTTTCCCAACTTTGATATAAAGTTAAGCTCAGGTTTTGCTTTGATATAAACCTTTTGATGATCTTGAGAAATCCGCATATTCATTTACCATTTTGTGAGCTGAAGCTTATTGTGAATTTACTGGAAACCATAAAATGGCTCAATGAGGGCACCGATGTCTGCAAATTCCCCAGCTGTTATCTGCCTAACAAAATAGCAGCCTTCATGAGGATCCTCAATACTACTTCAATCTCGTGAATCATAGCACAGCATCAGGTGACCTAGAAAATGGCCACCTTCGTAAGGTACTTTAGTACTACTTTCATTCTTATGAACATTGGTACAGAGCTGGGTCACCTACAAAATTGCCACCTCCCATTCTCATAAATGCTGTTAGAAAACGGGGTCACTTACAAAAACGGTCATCACATGTATCAACATTTTACATCATTGCCTAGTAGTTGTAGAATATCATTCCTGGATTCTGCTCCAGTACATCCTGTGGAAAAACAGAGTGTCCAGAATTGTCAACATTTCAAAATGTCCGCCTCTGCTTTGCGCTGCTTCCATAGTCAGGCCAAATGTTTGAACAATAACTAACCTTGTGCTTTCTTTCTGTGTTGAATCTCATAACAGTCTTTGCATGTTCCTCCTCTCTTTCTCTGCTGCATTATGGCATCTCACAGTTATCACTTAATCAGGTAATTCTGCTGTCTCCACCTCGGTCCCCCTCTGTTCGTCCACATCTTATCCATCATGACACAACCTGAGGCAGATGGGGTGTGATAATGAAAGAGAACCCAAGCCTTTTCATAAAATAAATTAAGGAGTTTAATGGAAGTCCTAAAGTTCTGACAGTTGACATGTCTCTCCAAAACAGAGGTAAGAAAGATGTTCTAAAATGGACAAATGCCCATTTTAGTACATTTTTCTCACATCTGTTTTGGTCTTGAAATGGCCAATGATGTGAGAGATATTTGGCTGTTTCAAGTGCCAATGCCCTTCTAGGACATTTGCCAACCAACCACTTCATAGGAAAGAACATTGGACTGGGCCTTTTCTGAGTGCTGTTGTCCCTTTTGAGATAATTAGCTGCCCTTCCCCACCCCGCTGCTCCTCGCTGCTTTTTAGCTGTATATACTACCCTCCACTGCAAAGTTTTAGCTAATCAACTTTTACACGCCTCACCTTCCTGATTTTACATAAAGGAAATCTGTAATTTTGGCCATTGCTCCCTCTGAACCCTAGGGCCGATAGATACCCAATCCTTTCAGATATTGGGAGCACATAACCTTCAAGAACTTAGTACCTGGTCTGAGTGACCAATCACCATGCCCAAACACTGTGAGTTGACCAGCAGGAGGAAGTTAACCTTGTTTAACCTCTAAATCCATCAGACATATGCAGCTTACACAGCAGTTGTTGGGTGAGCAGGGAAGGTAAGTATTATAGGTGAACTTAGGAGAACCAATCACTTTGATACATTAACTGCCCTGCTTGAAGAAAACAAACCTCATGTAGAGTAGATTTCCTGACATGGAAACCATTGAGCATTGGATTATATTAATGACATTTTGGACAAATATGTCTTGACATTACCAGAAAATTCCATGGTAACCCTATTGCTTCCTATGCCTTGCAAAACAGTCAAAACCACAACCTTTTCTGTTTTCACTCAGTCAAGCTAATGTAAGCTGTAGGGTGTGTTGCACATAAGAGTACCATTTGTTTTTGCTGTATCTGAAGCTTTATCCTCAAAACACCTCCAAAATTAAGGGATCTAAAAGTCTCCTGGTAGGGTTTTATGAGAGATCATAGACCATTATTAGAAATACCAACACGTAGAGGAAGTATAAGCAAAAGGAAAAACCCTGACATGCAAATATCTAAACAGTAGTACAGAGATATAGAAAATAACCTTGAACGTGAAGCTACAAAGTACACCACCACTAAAGCCTTCATTGGAAGACACATGCAGAGTCTGTCCCCTCTATCCTTCTGCAAAGCATGATCATGATTATTCAGAGGCGTAAAAAAAATATCTGAATCGCAATACTAATGAATTTCAACGAATTTGAAATAAAAGTGAAACAATGAAATTCATTAATTTCATTTAGATCCAAAATAACGTAACAACCTAATGAATTATCCAAATTGATTCAGATCAATTTCGTTTTTATGTTTCATTAGCATTTTTCATTAAAATACTTATTGTGTTTTTGAGTTGCCTAGAGGTGGATTTATTAGAATCTCCAAATCCTAACATAAGGAATGAACCCAAAATTGATTCAATTTCATCTGTTATGTTATGATTCAGAGATTCTAATGGATCCACCTCCATCCAGCCAGAGTGTATAAGTAATGAAACAAATTAATTTGTTTCATTCGGATCCGCAATAACGTAATGACCTAACTGATCCAAATTGATTCAGTTCTATTTTTAGTTTTTATGTTGCATTAACATTTTTCATTAAAATACACTATATATGAAATGGAGACATATTGTAATAAACACAGTAAGGTCTAAAAGTGAAATAAGATGATGATTCTTACTACTTTTGTTTGGGTTGGATAGAGGCGGATTCATCAGAATCTCCGAATCATAGCATAAAGAATGAAACCAAAATTTCAGTCCATTTGTTATGTTATGATTCAGAGATTCTGATGGATCCACCTGCTTGATGTGGGGGCACTCGGCAGGAGGGAGGGGCCAGGAGCACAGTAGAGGGACCCGAGAAGAGGAGGATCTGGGCTGCTCTGTGCAAAATCACTACACATAGCAGGTACAGTATCTGACAAAAGTGAGTACACCCCTCACATTTTTGTAAATATTTTATTATATCTTTTCATGTGATAACACTGAAGAAATTAATCTTTGCTACAATGTAAAGTAGTGAGTGTACAGCTTGTATAACAGTGTAAATTTGCTGTCCCCTCAAAATAACTACACACAGCCATTAATGTCTAAACCGCTGGCAACAAAAGTGAGAACACCCCAAAGTGTAAATATTTTGTGGTGTCACCATTATTTTCTAGCACTGCCTTAACCCTCTTGGGCATGGAGTTCACCAGAGCTTCACAGGTTGCCACTGGAATCCTCTTCCACTCCTCCATGATGACATCACAGAGCTGGTGGAGGTTAGAGACCATGCGCTCCTCCACCTTTCATTTGAGGATTCCCCACAGATCAGGGTTGCCAACCGCCAGTAAATTTACTGACAGTTTGTAAAAATCAGATTTTTACAACTGTCTATAAATATAAGGATCTGATAATTTGTCATGCTGTGCTGACTTTTTAAGTATAAACCAGGCAAATTACTTTGATATGGGTATTGTCAGTGTTTCCATGTTATGTTTAAATATCAATTGTCTTAGTTTTTAATAAGAGTTCAGTAAAAAAAATGTGCTCTGCCAGTAAATTTTCCATGTTTTGCCAGTAAAAAAAAGCTGCGGGATGTTGGCAACCCTGCCACAGATGCTCAGTAGGGTTTAGGTCTGAGGACATGCTTGGCCAGTTCATCACCTTTACCCTCAGATTCTTTAGCAAGGCAATGGTCATCTTGGAGGTGTGTTTGGGGTCATTATCATGTTGGAATACTGCCCTGCAGCCCAGTCTCCGTAGGGAGGGGATCATGCTCTGTCTCAGTATGTCACAGTACATGTTGGCATTCATGGTTCTTTCAATGAACTGTAGCTCCCCACTGCCAGCAGCACTCATGCATCCCCAGACCATGCCACTCCCACCACCATGTTTGACTGTGGGCAAGACACACTTGTCTTTGTACTCCTCACCTGGTTGCCGCCACACACACTTGACATCATCTGAACCATATAAGTTTATCTTGGTATTCTCAGAACACAGGGCATGGTTCCAGTAATCCATGTGCTGAGTCTGCTGGTCTTCAGCAAACTGTTTGCGGGCTTTCTTGTGCATCATCTTTAGAAGAGGCTTCCTTCTGCAGACCAATTTGATGCAGTGTGCGCCAAATGGTCTGAGCACTGACAGGCTGACCCCCACCCCTTTAACCTCTGCAGCAATGTTGGCAGCACTTGTATTTCTGTTTCCCAAAGACAACCTCTGGATATGACGTGAAGCATGTACACTCAACGTATTTGGTCGACCATGGCCAGGCCTGTTTTGAACGGAACCTGTACTGTTAAACCGATGTATGGTCTTGGCCACCATACTGCAGCTCAGTTTCAAGGTCTTGGCAATCTTCTTATAGCCTAGGTCATCTTTATATAGAGCAACAATTCATTTTTTTCAGGTCCTCAGAGCGTTCTTTGCCATGAGGTGCCATGTTGAACTTTCAGTGACCAGTATGAGAGGGTGAGAATGATGACACCAGATTTACCACAGCTGCTCACCATTCACACCTGAGATCTTGTAACATTAACACGTCACATAACACTGGGGAGGGAAAATGGCTAGTTGGGCCCAATTTGCACATTTTCACTTAGGGGTGTATTCACTATCGTTTCTAGTGGTTTAGACATTAATGGCTGTGTGTTGAGTTATTTTGAGGGGACAGCAAATTTACACTGTTATACAAGCTGTACACTCACTACTTTACATTGTAGCAAAGTGTCATTTCTTCAGTGTTGTCACATGAAAAGGTATAATAAAATATTTACAAAAATGAGGTGTACTCACTTTTGTGAGATACTGTAAGTATAACATGTTTTTAACTAAAAAAAAAAAAGACTTTATCACTTAAATGGTTCAGTTCTGCTCAGCTGACAGAACCATGGATAGCCCAAAATTTAGTAACTGTTCATAGCAAAGATGTTTCTTTAAAATGGACCTAAATACAGCAAAGTCCATGCTTTTAACTTAGGGGAACGGGGATGGGTTAGCTAAAGAGTTAGCAGACTCTGTTCATTGCAAAGTTTTATTGTATTAACACCTACAAGGGATGCTGTATTTCATAAAACTAGTTACGTGCAGTTCAACCTAAAAATTATAGTGTTGGGAAAAGATAAGGGATTGAAAGGGTTTTTTTTTTTTTTTTTTATTAATAGTATAAAATTACAGAGTGGCTTTAATGGCAGTCATAATTAGGTAGGAGAGTGTGTGTGCTAAAGAATGTCAGACAATTTTTATTTTAAAGGATGTTAGATTGAGAAGGGGTAGGGCTAGACCTCTGTCTAGGTCTTCTTGCTATCTGTGTACCCACCAGTTTCAAGGGTAATTTGTCTCCCTGGAACAGAAAGTTAGGGGAAATTTGCCTAGCATGGATACAGACAGCAATAAAAACCCCAACAGAGGTTCTGGACTTCTGGAGACCTTGACTCTTCTACGTTCTGTGTGAGAGCAGCAGTCTGGCTCTCCAGTGTGCTGCCAACACAGGGAATATTTTACAGTACAGTGCAAAAATACTTAAAAATGCTATATTCTTTACTTGCTATGCAGCCTGACTGCATAACACATGAAAAGCATGTGACTCCATGTGAGCATTAAACACACTACAGTTTCCTCTATTGCTTAGGCACTGTTGAGATCTCGTTTGCTTGTACATACCTGCTATATCAATTAGGAACGTTTCGTACCAACCCTTCTAGATTTTAATTCATTGGAAATGTTAACAGGGGAGCTGGAGCAAACAAAGGTGTTTGAGAACACGTTAATTCCAGGTGGACTGGAAAGGAGTTGGATGCTCAGAGTGAGATCCCCCTGTCAAGACTAACTTCCAAAACTATTAAGAATCTAGGTACAGTCTCAGCCCCCTAAGCTCCATCCATGGCTAAAACATCACTTTAAGATGGATTGGCCCTTTACAGTAAAACTTGAATTCCTGCTTCCATTACAAAATACATGTCACCCTGCCAAAACTTTTATAGGAGCTGGGATTTTCAAATTTCACAAAAACGTGATCTAAAGATGAGATTTGGTACATGGATGGATTTGAAGGTGGTGTACAACTATTTTGGAAGAGTCCAATGAAAAGGATCAGTTGGTGATAAGCATCCACCATTTACTGTACCTGTACACTGAGGGTATAGTAAAGGTTACCCATGGCTTTAAATGGAGCACATTTCCAATATGTCAGACCTCAGCCACTTAAGTATATATTCCTTGCCAGTATGAAGACATTTAAACTTAGGTCTGACACACAACTGCTCAAAAATAAATTGTGATTATTTGATCTTAGTTAAAGCGCATTGTTCTAATTGTTAGGAAATAATGACTTGTTGATTTGAGCTTATTCTTCACTTGTATATCTGGGGGGTTGCAGATGGTCTTATAAGTTGACCAGATCTCTCATCTCTGCTAAAGACAAATAGGAACCCTTTTCCCATTTTGACAAGCTAAGTGTCCAGACCTAGCACAAATAATTCTCCATATTCCCATTGCACATGTTCCTGGATGAAGCTCTAGAAGATTTGTGTGCTGTAGCAACCACCAGTGGGAAACTGGTTCAGAAAGTCACAATGTGGATATTTTGCAGCACAACATGGATCAACAGGCAGCATCCAAATATATTTATTAAAGCATGATCATGTCACAGAGCAGGTAGTGCAATGTTTCCGAGTCACGCAGGACCCCTTCATATGCCTGACAAAGGGGTCCTGTGTGACTCCGAAACAATGCACTACCTGGTCTGTGATGTGATCATTCTAAATAAAAATTTGTTTGGACACTACCTGTTGATCTATGGTGTGCAGACCTAACACAAATTCTCGATTTGAGGCATGGAACTTCTTTTTGTGGACACTTGTGCTTTGATGGAAAATCCTCCTGATTCTTTGGGATAAAACTTGAACATCTGTAAGCAGTTACAAAAATGGTACTGTATGCCATGAATGCTGTTGAAGACCTTAAAGACCATTAAGTGGGACATTAACTTAATGGCCTGCCATGCCAAAGTAGAGAATCCGTTCTCCTTCGGAAAGGAATAAATTCTTACATTTGTGGGCCATAGTCTAGAGAGTCTCCCTGTGCTGCACGTTCTACTCCATTGGCGGCACTTCGGCAGCACTTCAGCGGCACCTCTCATGTTGATGAGACCTAGTAGCACATATTATTGTCCACGGGTCAATGTTCTAGTTCAACAAAGGCCATTCGACTCTTTATAAACCCTACGGATTACATTTTGCTATATTAACATGATGCACAACCCCAACCAAAACTTTTATTTTGGAACATTGGTGAGATTTTCTTTCACTTCCTGTGACATCACGAAGACCGAAATTGAGCAAAATCTCACACCAGGTCCATTGAACTGCTCTGGGCATCCTTTTCCGGTGCAGTCCAATCCACCTGGTGTGAACAGACCCTCATTCAAAAAGGTTTAGAATTCTTCAAAAAAGGGGACTACCAAGGAATCCTTAGCATCTCTATATGCAAATATAACAAAATATTTTAGCATCAAGCCTGCTCCAGATATGCAAATAACAAAAATCACTGTAGTATTATAACACATTAAAACCACTCATTCAGGGAAAAACAAAAACGGCTAAACCCCTGGGAGGTCATAACATACTAGATATTGTAGTGAATAGCTTTAAATATATAATTATAGCGCACTCCTATTTTATCTAACTTTATATTAATGACTTGCAGTAACCAGTAGCTAATTACGCACCTCAGTGGGTGAATGTATTGTATAAACAAATCTTGCATATTATCAAGCAGCCACAAATATTAATATTCGTCAATTTGTAGAATGAATGCATTGAATTCATTTATACCATATAAAGTGGCTATTCAATTAATTTCATGCCGATGGTGTTATCAACATGCCATTTATTTATCCAACGTGATTTCCACCTCATGTAAACCAGTGCATGTTCAACTTTGCCTCAAGCCACCCACCTCAAGTGCATTGGAAGAATTCAGCATATCAGATGGTGTGTAAGCATTCCACATGAGTGAGCATGGCATTATACCCTACTTGGGAGTGGATATGGGATTTCTATAGCATAGTTAAATTATACTACATTGTCTCTATTGTTTCCCTTCATGAAACACATGATTTACTAAAGGCAAAGGCAACACAAGGGGGAACACACTCCACACTAGGAATGTGGCACGAACTAGCCCTTAACCCCTTCCCACCAACAGTGACTGCATATTTCATACCAGATTGTAAATGTGACTGTGCCGAGAGAGCGTGCCCTGGGCGCTCCGGATACAGTTGCCGGCGGCTAACGGAAAGCTCCCAATTGCTACTTGCTATCGGGACCCTTCCAATCATGTGACCGCTGTGACATTCAATCACAGCGGTCACATGATTATAAACCCCACCCTGCCTTCCGGCATCTGAAACCCCTTAAAGGACTGGGAGGCACTGATGTAAAGGGCTTAATGATGTATTAATGTTTGGTATTTGCACATCCGGACCAGGCTCTATAGGCGTTAAAGTTTTTTTTTTATGGTGTGTATGTATATATATTATATTATATTTATATTTGCATTGAGCCCATGGTTTTTTTTCTCACAACTTTTTGAGATAGAGACGAGGGACGCCTAATAGCAAAAGTATATAGGCATAGGGGACACCCTCTGCCACGCCCGCTTAAAGGAGAATTATTTAAAAAAAAATATTAAACCAAGTGCTCCTTTTTTTTTTTTTCCTACTATTCCTTTATATTGGCTCTTAAAATTTACAAATGCAGCAATTTAGAAATTGGATGAAAGATTTAGCACTGGGAAATGTGTTTTGAAAGATAAAAAAAAGTGCATTTTATATATTTACGTGAAAAAAAATAGAAAGTTTTGTGTAAAGGGTCACGATTTAGAAAGTAGGTTAAAGATTTAACGACGTAAACATTTAAAATTCTCGGTTATATTTCCTTATCATCCTTTTTTTTTTTTTCCTCGTGAACCAAATTATAAAAAAAAATTTATTAAGAGGAAATTCGCCCGCACCGTCTCCCACAGGGGATACGGATATATGAAAACGATAATCCGCAGGGAGCAGAGATAGAGTTTTTCAACACTCTTTTTTTTGGTACCCGAGTTACGTTTATATTTATATTATATTATATATATGTATGTGTGGTATTTTTTTTTTGAAATTGCGGATATCTCGGACCAGGCCTACACGTTT
>BLSH010046898.1:401697-413537 GCA_018402905.1 Glandirana rugosa | reverse complement strand
GCAACTGCTCCTCCTGCCCCACCCCTTGTCCTGGCTCTGACTCCATAGACACACATAGCGTAGCTGAGCCCCGACCTGTGCTCCCTCCTCACATCATTTGACTGACAGCAGCTAGAGCCAATGGCTTCTGCTGCTGCTGCTGCTGCCTTAGTCCCTGTGAGTAGAGAGGGAGGGGAAAGAAGATTTGCAGCCAGGCACAGTCATGGATCGAGTCATGACTTCGGTAAGTATTTTGTCAGGTGGGGGAGCATAGCAAGTTGTAAAATGTTTTAGCTTTAGAACCCATTTAACACTTCAGTAATATCACATTGATGCAAAACTGAGGTACATGTGATCAGGCTCTCCACAGAAGAGGCACATCCTTAGTATGGTTGTTCCTTGAAAAAGGGTGTTACTGTATATAGCCTTTCAAAGCTCTTATAGACTACCATTATACACTAAAATGCCAAAAAACTTGTGCATATCTCAACATCAAGCCTATAGTCAGTAAATACACCCCATGGAAATTGTTGCATTTGTCAACATATTTGAGCAAGCAAATAATGTATCTTAATTCAAATAGTGTCTACAGATAAGGGTGACATACTTGAATAAAAACACAAGAAACATTTGCCTTTTCACAAATTTATTCAACACAAATATCAATAGAAGTAAAAGTGTATTGTGGAAAAAGTAAACACGCCCTTGGCATCATAAGCTGGTATTGACCCTTTAGCAGAAATTACTACTTGCTTTTTAACCCCTTCTACAATATTGGCAATGCAGTGGAAATCAAAACATGGGTTTGACTAGGGCAGCCCATAACCCTCTATTTCTCTAATTTTTTTTTTTCTTTTTGAGCCATTTCTTCGTGGATTTACTAGTGTGCTTCAGATCGTTATTGTATTAAAAGGCCTATTTCCAGTTCAACTTCTTGACAGTTGGCCTCACATTCTCCACAAGCACACTTGATTGGATGCAGAACATACAGTTGATTTGATGATTGCCCAGGCCCTTAAGCCGCAATGCAGCCCCAAACCATAACATCCCCACCGTTATGCGTCACAGCTGTTATGAGGTTCTCCTGAAATGCTTTTTTCTCTGTTCGTGACAAACATGTCCACCGTTACTGTGATCAAACCACTCTATTTTGGTTGACCCTTCTTCAGCATATTGTTCCAGAAGGAATATTTGCCTTATATGTTCAATGACAAACAATTTTTGCTCTAATGTTCATTTTGGACATCAAAGACGTTTTCTTAACATACGTCACATGCAGGTTAAATTGGTGCAATCTCTTTCTGATTGTAGAGGCATCCACTTCAACCTTGACTGCTGCAAGAGTTATGTGAACACCCAAAGATTACATTTCAGGGTTCTTGGAGACTTCTTTTAGCATCAGCCAGTCCGCTTTTGGACTGAACAATGATAAACAAATTAGCAGTTGTATAAAATCTACACTACTTGATATATTTTCCCTGCAATGAAATTGATTTCAAATCATTTGGTGATCTTTTTAAATCCTTTGCCAAACTCATAGGCATTCATGACTTTTTCTGAGGGCCTTGAAGAGCTCCATTGATTGTGACATGAAGACACAAGACATGTCAATAGCAAAAATTAAACCAGACCCTAGATATGAGGTTTAAAAATAGACAGGTTCCATTTGCATACTCCCTAAAGAGGTTCTAATCATTGGCACATGATCTGGAACACCCGATTCAGATTTAATGGATTTGAAGCAGTTGTAAATGTAGGGTTGTAGTTATTTTTCCTCATGAAAAGTCTGAATTTTCATTGATTTAGACTAGTGGTCCCCAAACTGCGGCCCACAAGCCGGATGGAACCCTTTGCTTGCCTTTATCCGGACCTTGGGTCACCTACACCTACAGAAACCATGTTCATTTTTATGTCATTTGCATAGACCTATCACCATCTATCTGTAGGGCACTATTTAAATTGAGATCCAATGATTGCCTATTCCAATATGTTAAACAAAAAAGTCAACATTTATCATGGGGTGTTCTTACTTTTTACATGATCAAATATGAGCTTGTTGGACATTTAATTTCAAAACCACTCCAGTTCCTCTAGATTATGGCATTCTTCCCAAAAATATTAGGTTTGCTATTCCTCTACACCATTCCAGTTCCTCCAAACTATGGCAATTCTTCCCAGAGATATTTATCATGTTTGAGGTTCCTTCACAGCATCTCCAAATCATGGCATTCTTCCTAAAGATATTAGGTTTGAGAAATTCCTGTACACCCTTTTAGTTCCTCCAAACCATGGCATTTCTTCCCAAAGATATTTATCACGTTTGAGGTTCCCCCACAATGTTTTAGTGCTTCTAAACCAGAGAATGGCATTACAACTAAAATCCAAGCCTTCGTGTTTGGAGTTTTTGGATCTTGAAGAGTGACTAGCTATATGGATGGGTCCACAGTTTTGACAGTAGTGGTCACAAAACATTTAGGTTTGCATTGTTTATCATATATGGTAACACACGTTTAATGTGGGACTCCAATTTGTTTATCCTAATTTTACAGTACAGGGCACATGAATTTATTCATGGACCATGGGTTATACACAGGCTACCTTCAGGTGGTTGGAAAATGACAAAAACCTTGCCATGGCTTGTACTAGTGTACACTCCTAAAACTCCACCCGTGGGATGCCATTTATTTATTTTGTTAGGTGCTGGACCTTTTGGAGAAGTATTTTTTAAACCATTCACTTCACTTTTTTTCTTCTGACACTTCTAGATGATCTTACAGCTTATTGCCCTGGGCTATTTAGCAGTTTCCGGCTTGCTAACCATTGGTGTGTACCTTGGGGACTGTACCTGTACCCCACTGTGTGGTGCCAACCTGTAATGCTTGCTTCAGGCACTGGATCACTGCATTAGGGGCTCCCCTTGTAATGTCTGTAGTTAGCTGTAGGGTGCTACAGAGACACAGCCACAGGAACACAGTCAGTGCCTGAATTAGAGGTTTCTTTATCTGGACATGCAAAACTCCATCCATTCCGACCTCCATTCCATGAATACTGCACTGGCACAAAGCAGGTGGGACAACGGAGCTGAAAAACGTGTTCTGCAGGAAACTGAAAACACCACTCGTGGTGAAATCTGTTCCCTTGTTCCCCCTTCTGTCTTTAGCTCCCTCTCAGGCACACATCATGTGGCCTGACAAAAGCTGATTTCTCTGCCCCTGTCTGAATTCTTTGGAAAATATTTGGCACTTCCAGGACCTTCAATTTGTAGAGACCGGAAAAGCTACACATCCTCTATTCCCCCTGACCCTATTCAGGAATCAGAGGCAGAACCTACTTTTAAGATATTGTGGAGGAAAGTATTGAGGACCCTGAACTTATATCAGAGGCAGTAGAGGAGTTTGAGGTACAAGCTATGGCTTCATGCCATAAGCTCTTTTGTGGACCTAACTCCACAGCCAAAACAGATTTCTTTGTGTACAAAAAATCTGGATAGAATCCGCTAGATCTGTCGTTGCTTCTCTCAGGCAAGTGCCATTTCTGTCATCAGTGCAAAAACAAGATGCCCATCTACACATCCCCATCATCCTCTTATTTCAACACTTTCTGCATTTTGCTGTGGGAGAACGACACTTCCATTTTTAGCACTGTTATTTGGACTCTCCTCTGCAGGGCTTTTTTTCTCAGAAAATAGGTGCAGGAACTCAACCATGACCTCTCAAAACACCCCCCACCCCCACACACCCTCCAAACATCATTAAATAGTGGGTGTGGTCAGATTTCACAAACCGTGGAAGGGGCAATGAATACCAGGAGTGCATTACATACATAGTGCAGAATTCGGGGAGGGGGGGGATGTTACACCGAGTGCAGAGTTCAGGGGTGCATTACGTGTAGAGTTTGGGGATGGGCTACGTACATAGTGCAGAGTTCAGGGGTGCATTGCATACAGAGTGCAGAGTTCAGTAGTGCACTACACACACGTGCTTACCCCTACATCCCCTAACCCCCTTCCACTGCTGCCATCTTCTCCCTCCTTCCTTAAAAGATCCATCTTTCACATGTCTTACTTGTGTTGCTGTATTAGGCTGAAGCACCCAGCCGGCCCTAGTACCCCCCCGCACACTGTAGGTGGCTCTGCCTCTCACTTAAAAGGAGATCATCCAGTGGGGGTTTCAGAATCTGCACCTGCAGCTCCCTTGTCCCCCATCCTGAACTCAGTGGCAGTTGCTCAGGAGATCACATCTGTGGGAGGTTTGCTTTAACTTGTAAACACAGAAGCCATACTTCTGTGTTTACAAGTGATAGTGTTGAGCAGGGAGCAGAGGGCCCGAGCCAGAGCCGTTCCACCAAGTTCCAGCTGAAATAAAGCCCTGCTCCTCTGGACTCTGAGTGTTTACAAAACTGTTTGCTCCTGTTACGAAGGTGTGGGTGGAACAGAACATACATGGAGAGCAAGAGGGATTTTAGGGCCCCTGACCAAGGGGTTCTTTATTTTGGGGGGCTAAAAAAAGCCGGATAAGGGCAGGCCACAGAGCAATAATTCCAACACCGTGAGGGACATGCAGAAATATAACAGGGTGGCAATAGGGCAAATCAAGGGATAGGTCCAGAGGCACAGGGCAGTAATCTAGTACAGCAGAGACTTAAGAATTACAGAGCACCATCAGGGCACAGTGAGTAGCAGGCCACAATCACAGTCCAGAGTCACATGGCAAAACTTTGGGCACAGTAAGTAACAGGCCACAATCCAGTACAGCAAAGTCCAGGGGCACAGGGCAGCAATTTAGTACAGCAGGAGCTTAGTCCAGAATCACAGGGCACAATCCAGACACAGTAAGTAGCAGGCCACAATCGCAGTCCAGGGTCACAGGGCAACAATCCAGGCAAAGTGAGTTGCAGGCCACAATCCATTATAGCAAAGTCCAGGGGCACAGGGCAGCAATTCAGGGACTCACCAGCCAACGGTGGCCTCAACACAGGAAGGCCAGGCAGAGTGACCAGGAAAAGGAGGTCCAGAGGGCAGAGGTTCATCGCAAAGCCATCACAGGTCCTCAAAGGGCTGTGTGGCCAGATGACTTCGCTGCAGCAAGATAAGCCGGAAATGGGAGCGGGTACCTGTCAAATCAAGGTATCCGCTCCCCCCCGAAAGGTGCCAAATGTGGCAGCGGAGGATGGCGGGGAGGCAAACAAGTGGAGTTTTCCCTTTTGGGTGGAGCTCTACTTTAACTTCCTAAGCTGCCAATGCCTGGAGCCACGGGAGTAGTCTCTGCACCTCGAGATCTTTCAAAGCCTCTCTAAAAGGTAGGGAAAGCCAGATGCGAACATCCTGGCCTCCAGTTTCAACAAAAAGCTGAACAAGATCAGGGATCCTCTAGCCTTTCTTCAGTTTATCTGGCCCTGTGTACCATCAAAGGACATACAGTATTTTTGCATTACCCTTTCTCTTCAAAGGTGCCTCTTGCCTTGCAATCCTTGATTAAAACTTTTCTTCAGGGAGTTACTCATATCAATCCCCCGTTTCACCTTGGGATCTCAATATTTTGCTCTCTAGCCTTCAGAGAACACTACCCTCCTCCTTTTGAACCAATTAGTGATATTCCTTTGGAAGACCTCACGTGTAAAATTGCCTTCCTGGTCTCTCTTACGTCTGTTGGGATAACTTGGCAGATCTTTTTCCTAAAGAACCTTTTCTTGTTTTGCACAGAGACCACGGACAAGTTGGACTTGAGACCAAAGTCTTCCTTTTTACCTAGGTTGCTTCTTTACACCTCAATGAGGAAACTATTCTGCATTCCCTCCTGTACTTTTCCAAAACATGACCAGGAAATTGCCTTACAGTGCTTGAGTGTGTCAGTGTTTGTATTCGCAAGACTTAAGCCTCGTACACACGGTGCAACGGTTGTACGACCGAATGGCTCAAATCATATGTTGGCTGTTGTATCTAGCATACTGACATGCACTACACGATCGTACGACCAAGCTGAACGTAGTGACGTGTTATGAACGTATAAAGAGAAAGTTCAGGTGCATGTAATTAGTGTCCGGCCGTTCCTGACTTCTGAGCAATGAGTGTTTTGCACAATACAACTTGTTGGACCAACTTCTCTGTACACATGATACAACGGTTGTATGACCGCTTGTTGGTACTACCAAAGTTTTCTAGTCTACTCATACAACTTCTGTTGTACCACCATCGTACGTCGGCATCGCGTGTACGAACGGTCGATTTAGCATTCAACGGTCGTTCATACGACCTGTTGTATACGATCGTCGACCCGTGTGTACGAGGCATTAGACCCTCAGGACATCTTGCTTCCCAATCCACAATTGCCAGATAGATCAGACCGCTTATTTCCAGGTCCCTTAAGCAAAGGGTTCCACCCTTCCTATTCAGAGCTCATTCCACGAAGGCTTTTCAGCATCAAGGAATTGGTATCTCAGATTTGCAAGACCACTACCTGGTCCTTTGTTCAAGCTTTACTAGGTGGATGTTCAGGCCTTGGCAGATGTACACTTTGGCCGCAAGGTAGTAGTGGTGTTTCCCACCCCTCAGTTTATTGCTTGGGGACATCCCATGGCCTATGAATGCAAGTGCTGTATTGTACGATTTACGATAATTGGAATTTTGACTTACCTATAAATTACTTAACTTGAAGTATAGATACAGGACACAGACCCCCTTGCCACTGTGTTTCTATCCCCCCTATTGCTGGCTAAAAAGCCTGGAGTCTCACAGAGCCAGTGTTATATGTATGTGCAGTAGCGACAGCCCTAGCAAGTTTTTTTTTTTTGCTGGTGTTCAGTCAGTTGGCCTGCTTATAACTCAAGGTCTATGAATAGAAGTGCTGTACTGTATTCTAAGATACAGTGCCTTGAAAAAGTATTCATACCCCTTGAAATTTTCCACATTTTGTCATGTTACAACCAAAAATGTAAATGTATTTTATTGGGATTTTATGTGATAAACCGACACAAAATTTAACTTTTTGGCCCAAGAGCAAAACACTGTGGCGGAAAACAAACACTGCACATCACCCTGAACACACCATTCCCACCGTGAAACATAATGGTGGCAGCATCATGTTGTGGGGATGCTTTTCTTCAGCAGGGACAGGGAAGCTGAGTTGATGGGAAGATGGATGGAGCCAAATACAGGGCAATCTTAGAAGAAAACTTGTTAGTCTGCAAAAGACTTGAGACTGGGGCTGAGGTTCACCTTCCAGCAGGACAACGACCCTAAACATACAGCAAGAGCTACAATGGAATGGTTTAGATCAAAGCATATTCGTGTTAGAATGGCCCAGTCAAAGTCCAGACCTAAATCCAATTGAGAATTTGTGGCAAGACTTGAAAATTGCTGTTCAGAAGCTCTCCATGCAATCTGACAGAGCTTGAGCTATTTTGCATAGAAGAATGGGCAAAAATATCACTCATTAGATGGACAAAGCTGGTAGAGACTTCCCCAAAAAGACTTGCAGCTGTAATTGCAGCGAAAGGTGGTTCTACAAAGTATTGACTCAGGGGGCGCTATACAAATGCACGTCTCACTTTTCACATAAATATTTGTAAAAAAATGTTGAAAAACATTTTACATTTTCCACTTCACAATTATGTGCCACTTTGTGTTGGTCTATCACATAAAATCCCAATACAATACATTTACGTTTTTGGTTGTAACATGACGAAATGTGGAAAATTGAATGGGCTATGAATACTTTTTCAAGGCACCGTTAGGAATTCACAGGCAAGTCAAAAGTACAAATGTGGTTTTTTTTTTTTTTTTGATTGAGTGTGGAAGGGGGCCTTATTTTTTGGTTAAGTTTAGTTCACTATACAGTACCCATTAAAAACCATTAGGTTCCATCTTTTATTGCCCTATTTTCAGTAAAGTAAATTATGATTGGATGATCTGTCTCACTGCACTTTATCCTGGCAGTATTGAGCCCATTACCATTTATTCGAATGACTTAGTCATGCACAGAAGCTATATGTGACCACTCTTTCTCTGCATATCGTAATATCCAGGGGTCAGGCCGTGCACCCGTGACCCCTATTTTGACGCTCAGAGATATTAAAGTAGGGCGAAGGCAAGATCACTTGCATATTATGAGATTATATTTAGAGGTATAAATAACTCTTAGAAACTTTAGGAAATATTTTTTCTAGACTCAATTTTTTTCCTTAAGAAGTACTTACTCTGTTTTCATTCTGCGTTAATAAAGTGCCAGCATGTTCTACAGAACTGTGCAAAACACAGTCAGAGCAGCCCCAAATTGCCAATACTCACACAGACCCGGAGGTGAAAGGTAAGGGTGTCCGTCACAGCAGATTCCTTGTTCTCAATGTTTATAGAAGATTAAGAAAACTGTAGAGTTGAATCTTCATTTTTAACCATGATTTTTCCAATCCAACTAAAAATGAATGTGAAAATGAACATAATTTTTTCTTCAAGTTAATACATTGTGACAATCTGATGAATCCATTGGCTGGGCTCTTGGTATAATTCCTTTCTGAGCAAATTTGTACTTCATCCTCCCTAGGTTCCATGTCTGTCTGGGAGTTTTTTTTTTATGTATGATGAATGCCTCGGGTAGTGTGGACCTTCTGTGTCAACAGTGGGGTAGCATGGCATTCCCTATGGTATAAAGTCTGGTCTTCACCAAAATCTTCCTGCATGGAGGTTTGCATTTCACCATGTGGTGCTGCCTCACAGGGCACAACTCCTTCCCTACTCCTTTCAATATTGAATTGTATTTGGAGCTGCAGTAGTATATGTGTCACATAATGCTCTCAGCAGAAGGACCTTCCCTTTCAATGGCTTGCACTGCAAGGAAAGATGTAAATTGTAGTTGTAGCCCCCTATTCTTTTTCTAGACATTGCTACATCACTGAAGTATAAAGCTGGAGAACCATCATGACTATCTTATACAATGTTTAAGACAGTTGGGTGCTAATACTTGTAGTTGATGCCACACTATCTGTGGTCACTATACTGTTGCCTATTCTAACCTCATTTGGTAGATCAAAACCTGTGGGCCACCTCAGTGTAAATGGGAAAGGTAAATGTGTACGGAGGTGTTGCCTCTGATGTAGGTCATGCCTCATTGGAGTTTTCCACTTTTTCAGTGATGGCAGACAATCTTTTGAACAGTAAGTTGGAATTGTAGGTAAGGCGCTGTTCCTACAATTCCAACTTGCTGTATATCATATACTACACTTTTGTGGATGTATTAGTAGGGGCAGCAGTTCCGTTCACCCATCCAGAGACCAACTCATAGATATTTGTGCGGGACCAACCAAATTTTTTTTCCAATCCCTTGAAGAAACATGTCTTTTTCTCCAAATCATAATTGTGTTAGTCAATGAAAAGAAGAAAGATCTTTAACCCTTTTAAAATTATGTAATTGCCTGAAACCAATGATTTTGATTTAGATTTAGGATACTCTGAGGAAGCCATATTGTGCTGAACTAATATTCAATGTTGCAACTCACTGGAGACCAGTGATGTCATTGCAAATGCATTTTAATTGATTGTGACAGATCAGTGACACCACTGCAAATGCATCCTTCCCCCCCCCCCCCCCACTAGAGACTAGTAATGTCACTGTGAATGCAGCCCGGCCATTTACTAAAGTCAAGTGACATCAATGACGATGCAGCCTGTCCATTCGCTAGATACCAATGCCATCACTGACAATGCAGCCTATCCATGTATTTGACACTGGTGACATCACTTTAAATGCAGCTTTTTTTTTTTTTTTTATTCACTGGTGACATCAGACTGAAGCCTATTCATTCAATAGACACTGGTGCTATCATAAATTGAAGCCTACCCATTCACTGGACCAGCCTTTCCCAACCTTTTTTTGCTCCAGAGGTACTCTTTAAATAGTTTTCAGGTCTTGGAGGACCCACCTAAAACCAGTTGGTAGTCAGAATCAGAAAAATGCTCCTTGCATTGGTGGCCGGTCATAAGAATGCACAACTTAGAGTTGCATTTTGACCACCCGTGTTGCGGACAGCGAAAAAGGTCATTCGTGTCATGAAACTTGCTGGAATTGGCATTGGATACGCAACCAGGTAGACACCATTAAATGAAAGGTTAATCAGTCACCGCTCAATGAACCCCTAGCAACCTCTGCAGGAACTCTGGTTGGGAATGGCTGCTCTACACATATATTAGAGTCTGGTGACATCACTGCAAATATATCCTAGAGCAGTGTTTCCCAACCCAGTCCTCAAGGCACACCAACAGGTCATGTTTTCAGGATTTCCCTCAGATGAAACAGCTGTGGTAATTACTAAGGCAGTGAAACTGATAAAATCACCTGTGCAAAATGGAAATCCTGAAGACATGACCTGTTGGTGTGCCTTGAGGACTGGGTTGGGAAACACTGTCCTAGAGATCAATGATATTGCTGAGAATGCAAATTATCTGTTCACTATAGGCCGGTGAGCAATAATGTAGCCTATTTACTCAAAAGAGATCTAGTACTCTAGTGGATGGATTGATGGCTACAGAAGTTTTTATGAAAAACAGGCTGCCTTTATGGGTGAACCATTTGGCTTACAATATGGCTACCTCCTGTGGCAGGTTCATGTATTTCTTACCATTTCATTCTTTCACATTCCTTTAGAAATCAACAACAGCATGGACACAGCTGAAGAGCTCTCCTTGTGTTCAGATAATCGCTACGACGGTTTTGCCAATGACGCCATCACTCCAACCACAGATGCGAAGACCAGCCCCAGCTAGGAGGTGGTAGATGCCCGAGCCCAACAAATGCTCTGTGGTTCTGGAACCTCCGCTGACGTCGACATTTTCCAAGACCGGGAAATTTTCTGGGACTACTACTATGCCAGGATATTTTATTTTCGCAATTTATTTTTTTCTGTTGTTGTTGTATAATCTTGGACTGTGAGGTTGTATATATGTAGAAAATAATTTTGATCCCTTTTTTTTTTTTTGCCCTTTTGTCTATTTTGTGAGTAGAACACAAGCGAGTCCTTGTGTAAACTGTTGACTGAGCCGCAAGAATGTTGAAAGTGCAGCCCGGTATAGACTTGCGTTCTTCGAATTATCTGTGGTCTCCTCTGCTGCTCCTTAAAGTTACACAATCTGGTGTAGATGACTTTTTTTTTTCTTCCTTGCCTATTGTTTTAAAGAGTGCCTGTCATGACTGGGCAATGCTAACATTTAAATATTCAGTCTTAAAGCGCAACTGTAGTTGCAAAAATAGATCTATACTCAGATGCGTTGCTCCAGTTAGGGCTTATTTACACCATAGCACATGCATTAATGCACTGGTATGCTTTTCTAAGTTGCACTGTAATATGGGGTTTTTTTAAACCAATTTTTTCCTTTGTTTTTTTTTTTTTTATTAACTTTATGGTATTACTTTATAGTATTATTGCACTATGTAAAAATGCAAAATTTCAATTTTTTTTCAGCATACACCAGTGCACATTGCCTTGTTCCTGTCCAATGTTGCTGGTGTAAACAAGCCCATGTAGTAGATGTTCAGTGTGTTTAATTATGACTGTAGCGTCCACGTCAGGAGATACGACTGTCTCGACTCATTATCGGTGTGGGGGGGGATCGATGTCGAAGGAGGGACGTCTGCTTCACGTCCTCAGACATTCTGGTCTGGACAATGGCTCAAACGACCCTAATTGTAACAATCGATCACCTGCGATGTCAGTATTAATTTGTGTGACTTGTAGATGATGTACCCGAACAAATGTGGTCGTTGTAACCTGTCCTTGTTCCGTTACACGTGACCACATACGACTTTTTTTTAACTTTAAAACGTAAAAATGTATCACGTTATTATGATATTTCATTATGGTATTTCAATTATTTT
>BLSH010046898.1:353643-401687 GCA_018402905.1 Glandirana rugosa | reverse complement strand
TAGAACACAAGCGAGTCCTTGTGTAAACTGTTGACTGAGCCGCAAGAATGTTGAAAGTGCAGCCCGGTATAGACTTGCGTTCTTCGAATTATCTGTGGTCTCCTCTGCTGCTCCTTAAAGTTACACAATCTGGTGTAGATGACTTTTTTTTTTTTTCTTCCTTGCCTATTGTTTTAAAGAGTGCCTGTCATGACTGGGCAATGCTAACATTTAAATATTCAGTCTTAAAGTGCAACTGTAGTTGCAAAAATAGATCTATACTCAGATGCGTTGCTCCAGTTAGGGCTTATTTACACCATAGCACATGCATTAATGCACTGGTATGCTTTTCTAAGTTGCACTGTAATATGGGGTTTTTTTAAACCAATTTTTTCCTTTGTTTTTTTTTTTTTTATTAACTTTATGGTATTACTTTATAGTATTATTGCACTATGTAAAAATGCAAAATTTCAATTTTTTTCAGCATACACCAGTGCACATTGCCTTGTTCCTGTCCAATGTTGCTGGTGTAAACAAGCCCATGTAGTAGATGTTCAGTGTGTTTAATTATGACTGTAGCGTCCACTAGCTAACAATGTTAATCCCAGCAAACTCGGTAACAGGTCTGGTCTTACAGACTCCTGCACTTCGTCTGCAGGGAGGAAGCTGTAGCTAGGGGGGGGTGTGGCTATTACTCAGCTCTGTCAGCATAGAGGACTGCAGTGGGATCAAAGGAAGCAGCATTTTAACCCAAAATTGAGTGAGATGGGGAGCATGTCTATATGTGCTGTAGACTGGAGATTTAGGTAAACTGTGGCAGAGGCAATAACAGTGTTGGATCAGCTCCTTCATTCAAAAACCTGGCAATGAGCTATATTGTCTAACTCAGATTTTTTTTTCTACTCAGACCTGGAAGGTAGGGGTGCCGAATTAAATGGATCACTAACTTTTATGACTGAGTACCCACATTCTTGCATTATCCCATGCTTAACTGGCTGTCTTTAAAGGATAGATTCACTTTTTCCCCTGACAACTCTCCAGGATTGGATATAAAAACATTCCACTTTTGAAAAACATCCCTTTTTAAGACACCTATAAATCCTATGGAAAAATAAAAACTATCTTTTTTTTGGACAAATGTGATACTGTAATGTTATAGAAGCACAAGGTAACCTCCTATGTGACTTTGAGTGGGGAGATTAACTTTTTACCTTATTTGTTATTTTCTCTCGGTAAGTTAATGTTTATTAATACACATAACATCAGCCACCCAAACAATTAGGTTGGCCATCCAGGCAATGACATTGGATATTGATCCCAACCAACAGAAGAAAAACAAAGCATACAAAACAAAAAATAAAGGATGTGCAAGGGACATAAAAACAGGACCACTGTTCTGCCGGGAAGAGGCAGAAGATGACCCAATGCGTTTCGATGATGATTGATCAAAGATCTTCTTCAGGGATAAGTGGTCGAAATTTAAAAGGCAACATCCTCTAAATATCATGGGAAAAAAAAGCAGTCTACATAACATCAGTATCAAGTACATAAGTATCATGCCATAAATGTCAACTATCATGTTATGAACAGAATGAAGTACTGACAACATAAATACAGGACATTTGAGGATCCAAATAGCCAGGTCACAGCTGATCGTTGAAATACTTCAACATAAAGATATAGCCGATCTGAGAAAACCTTATATAGTGCCTCTCAGTGGTATATATACCGTACATATGTGATATTATAATGTGGGATGGTAATCTAGTCTTCCTATTTGGGGAGGTATTCATTACCTGTTCAGGTATGGCAGGTTGTTGAAATCTCATAGCCTCCTGCTTTCTGAGATGGAAAAGTCAGAGACTTTGTCATGCCAAAATGTTGAGCAAAAGACACCTTTGCAAACCTTGCAGTCATTCTTCTATCATTTTACAAATGGCTGTGCCATCAATAGAATAATTTAGGCCTTGTTCACACAGGAGCTGAGAACCATACACTGTCAACAGTCTGTTTACATCTCTCTAGCCAGGAGGTACTGCTTGCACCCAGCTCATTCAAATGTATGAGGATGCAGCGGATGCACTGTCACAGCCACTTGCCCTAATGTATCAAGGGTGCAGGTAGGTGGCCCCAAATGCAGGCAGTGTGCGTTCAGGGCCATTCGTGCACACACCTGTCACAGTAGGATGGACCAAGGCATCCTCTTAGACATCAATAGGCTGCCCGTACGCATCACCTGCTGGCTAGGGATAAATTGTGCATTTGCTGTGTAGGTGCCTCAGGGCCTGTGTGAATGAGGCCTTAGCAATGCCTTCAGCTGTCCTACTCCGCAATACCGGGTATGACAGCGCAGGTCTCCTATACACCCCAAATTCCAGATTGATTTTGGAATTAGAAGATGATCCTACCTGCACCATCTCCCCTTTTTTTATGCAAGGCTTTAAACTTCAATCATGCACATAAGACTCAAATAGGAGGTTAAAGTGTTACTAAACCCACAATCGTAAAAATCAGCCTTTATATGCAGTAAAGCATGCTTGTTATACTTGCTGTGGAACCTAAGGGGTTAATCCTCTGCTCGGTTTTAAAAGGCAGCTTGATCCTGTCTTCTCTGATCCTCCCCTTCCTGCACTGTCCACCTGGACAGATCTGGAAAAGACAGAGCCTTAGGAGTCGGGCTGCACATGCTCAGTTTGGTGTGTATTGCTAGGGAGTTTTTTTCTTGGGAGAGTGCATGTGATCAGCACAGGGCCAATCAACACTGTCCAGAAGAGGGTCAGGCGCCCTGCAGCCTCATAGGACAGCTCAGTGCAGTATGAAAACTCATCTTACAAGCTTCACCAGGAACTGATGGAAAACGAAAAAGGATTAGGCGCTGATCATATATTGTGACTTGTGGACACACAGGGGACCTAGTGACTTGATGCAGGTACCTTGCAGCCTAGGTTCAGCTCCTGGGTGGGAGTACAGTAAATAAAATAAAATGTGAACCCAAGGGCGCTTGTGTGCAGTGTTGCCCACTGTCAGTTTGTAACACCAAAGTAAAAACCAGCAATATTGTCTTTGTTGAAATTGGTAACAAACAGGACCAGCCTGGGTTACTATAAAAAATAGAAAGTTTATTGAAGACTTGCATATAAAACCATAGCAGGCTTGGGGAGGAGCCGGGACGCTCGTTGCTATACAGGCTGGTTAACAGTACTCCCTGGTGGAACCGGAGGTGTCCCTGGGCTATGGTGATGTGTGATCCGGAAGGAGATCGAGCCACAGTGTCCTCGAGGGGCGGGTCGCTGGGGCTCTCCTGGGTCCTTTCGTCCCTTCCTCCCCCCTGCTCTGCACCCTGTTGGCACTGCGTGCAGACCGCCTAGGCCGCCATGCGGCGATCCACCGACATTTTGCCGTAGCCGCGGCCATTTTCTATGGGATTTTCACTACCATGCTCTGGCGGCCATTTTGCCGGAGCTTCAGTCTTCAGCACCCCTTGGCCTCTAGTGGATGTCCTCGGCGGCCATATTGGAATCCCTGCATGCTGAGAAAACGTGCTGCTGCCGTTTTTCCTTTCACTTTGCTGGGACGGTGTGGCTGGCTGCTGACGGCGCAAGCTCTCTGACGGTCCTCAGGACGTTTGGTGGCAAAAACAGCAAGTATAGCTGTCTTCCTGGGGGTGCTGGTGGCGGTGGGTGCAGTCCTCCTGGGTCTTCCTGGCATTCTGAGGGGCGGTGGTGTGGTTAGTGTGGGGGTGGGGGCCGCTAGTGGTTGTTCTCACTGTCTGTGTTCAGTCTGTGGGAGTGATGGCAGATGACCCTGCAGGGACCTCTGGAGAGGATTTAGCTGCAGCGCAACCTGCCTTGGGATCCCTGGTGTCCCTAGAACAGCTGCGGGCAGTGTTTGGAGAATTTCTTCCTAGGCTGGGGCCGAGCGAGGCCCCGGGGGTCCCTAAAAAGCGCCCCCCTCCCCCTTGTTCCTCAGGGGAGGATTCAGAACCGGAAGTAGCTTCGGGGGTCACGGGGACCCCCTGGAGCTTTCTGAGGGTGAAATTGTCCCCTCGGATGATGAGGAAGACCAGGGGGCTAAGGCAGCGGGCGAAAAGGCACTGGTGTCTGCAATAATTTCTGGCATCCATGCGTCTTTGCGACTGGACCAAGATGGCGAGTCGCAGACGTCTACTATGTCTGTGGGACTGCCAGGCCTCCTAGGTCGCCCAGAGCTTACCCTTATGATACATTCTTTCATCGTCTGATCTATCAGGAATGGCAGTGCCCGCAGCATTCCTTCACCATGCTAAAGCGTTTCGCTATCCGGTATCCCTTTGAGGATAATGTCGTAAAGAAGTGGGCGTCCCCCTCGGTGGACCCTCCGGTGGCGCGCCTGAACAAGGCGACGACTATTCCCCTTGAGGGGTCGCCGTCGTTTAAGGATCCTGCCGATAGGGGGACAGAGGCAGTGTCTAAGGCACTTTTCATTTTGGCAGGATCGGCCTTGCGACCGGCCCTGGTGTCTGCCATGGTGGCGCAATATCTGTCTGAATGTACAGCGGAGCTGCAAAATGATCTGGACTGCGGCAGAAAGCAGGACATGTTTTTCACGGTATCAAATACCTGTGTGATGCGGCTCTAAACCTGTTCCCTATGTTGTCCAAAATGTCTGTTTTTGCAGTCATTATCAGACGGGTCGTTTGGTTGCGTTCGTGGTCGGGTGACTACGCGTCCAAAAAAGGTTTAGCGGACCTCCCCTTTCAGGGTGGCCGATTCTTTGGGCCTCAGTTGGACGAAATCATTAAGGATTTCACGGGCGGGAAGAGTACATTTCTTCCGGAGTACAGGCGGTAAGAATTTCACCGCAAGCAGGGGGCCTGTCTCTTCGGGTCAGAAGAGTTATTTTTCCGCGCCCCTGGAGCAGCAGGCAAGGGCCCGCAAGCCGGCAAGGCTGCTGCAGGGGCCGGCAAAAGACCCTGGCAATGCAAAAACGAAAAAGAAGAGGATAAGCCCTCCTCTGCATGATGGGTTGCCCCCACCCGTAGATCGGGGGGACGTCTTCTGGGGTTCGCAGACAGGTGGACTGCCCGCATTTCTGACCGGTGGGTGCAGGAAATGGTGTCCTCCGGGTACAGGATAGAGTTCAGCGCTCTACCCCCAGACAGGTTTTTCCCATCGAACTTAAGGCTCCCGCATCAACATCGGGAGGCCCTTTTCGGGGCAGTTCAGGCACTATCAGACCAAGGGGTGATCGCGCCGGTACCTCGGCCAGAGAGGTTTCACGGTTTCTACTCTAACCTATTTGTGGTCCCCAAGAAAGGGGGGGGTAAGGCCAGTTTTGGACCTGAAGGCGCTAAACTTTTATGTGACAGCGCGAAAATTCCGGATGGAATCGGTCCGCTCTTCATCAGGTAGACTTCCTGGCGTCCCTGGACATCAGGGACGCGTATCTCTATGTTCTCTTTGTCTCTGTCACCAGCGCTTTCTACGCTTTGCGGTGGGAGATCTCCATTACCAGTTTGTGGCACTGCCCTTCGGTCTGGCCTCGGCTCCTCGGGTCTTCACCAAGTTGGTGGCCTCTGTGCTGGCGCCCCAGAGGCAGAGGGGCATTGCGGTGGTAGCTTACCTCAACGACTTGCTCCTGAGAGCAGAGTCTGCCTCAGCCCTGGAGGAGAGCGTGGCTATCACCATGGCCTCGTTAAAGGACTTTGGTTGGCTGATCAACCTGCAGAAGTCTACGTTGACACCATCCTGTCGACTGGAATATCTGGGTCTGATTCTGGACACGGAGCAGGCGAAGGTGTACTTACCCCCAGCCAAGCTGCGGTCCCTGCAATCAGCAGTGCGAACCTTACTGTCTCACCGGCAGTCCATCATTACGGTTCTGTATGCGGGTACTGGGGCTCATGGTGTCGGCCTTTGAGGCGGTACCTTACGCTCAGAGCCACACTCGGCTATTTCAGCGAGCGATTCTGTCTCGGTGGGACAGATCCCCACTGTCTCTGGACCAGTTGGTCAACTTGGATCATCAAACCAGGGCATCCTTGGCCTGGTGGCTTCGGACCCCAACTTTGACACGGGGAAAATCGTTTCTTCCCCTGACGTGGTCGATAATCACGACGGACGCCAGCCTGTCGGGGGGGGGGGGGGGGGGGCGTCCTGGGCTCTCTATCAACCCAGGGTTGTTGGTCGGCGCAGGAATCTCATCTTCCGATCAATGTGCTGGAGCGAAGAGCGATCAGACGCTGTCTATCCCGATGGAAGGCGAGACTGCAAGGGCTCCCGATTCAGGGTCAATCGGGCAATGCCACAGCAGTGGCGTATGTGAACCATCAGGGCGGAACGAGAAGTGCGGCAGCGGCTGCGGAAGCAGCTCTCATTCTGCGTTGGGCAGAACTTCACGTTCCGGCAATCTCCGCCATCTACATTCAAGGCGTAGAAAATTGGCAGGCAGACTTCCTCAATCGCCAGACGCTGGATCAGGGGGAATGGTCCCTCCATCCAGAAGTGTTCACCCAGATTTGCCACAAGTGGGGCACGCCAGACGTGGACCTCATGGCGTCTCAATTCAACCACAAAGTAAAGACTTTTGTGTGCAGGACAAGAGACCCGTTGGCAGTGGCCACAGACGTGCTCGTGGCACCTTGGGGGAGGGAATTCCGATGATCCTGGTGGCTCCGGATTGGCCTCGGCGTCCGTCGTACGCCGACGTAGTAAGAATGGTGGCAGACGCTCCCTGGCGTCTCTCGCTGCGGGACGATCTGCTGTCTCAGGGACCCATATTGCACCCTGATTTACACTCGCTGGCTTTGACGGCCTGGCTATTGAGTCCCAGGAGCTGAGCGACAGGGGTGTAGACGACTCAGTCGTCCATACCATGCTGAAGGCGTGCAAGTGTACTTCGCGCAAAAGTTATCATCGCACCTGGAAGGCCTATATTGCCTGGTGTGAGGCGGGGGGGTTGGAACCCTCGCTCTTATGTGGTGTCTAGGGTCCTGACTTTTTTACAACAGGGCCTGAATAACAAATTGGCCTTGAGTACTCTCAGATATCGGCCTTGGCGATTATTTTCCAACGCCCTTTGGCGTCACATTCCTTGATTTGTACATGGTGTGCGCCATGTGGCTCCTCAGGTACAGTCTCCTCTGGCACCGTGGGATTTGAATTTGGTGCTTTCAGTGCTTCAGAAGCCACCTTATGAGAAGATCAGGGATATTCCCTTACAATTGTCACAGAAAGTGGCTTTCTTGGTGGCCATTACATCCGCTAGGTGGGTGTCTGAGTTGGCAGGGTTGTCCTGCAGGTCTCCTTACTTGGTCCTGCACAGGGATAAGGTGATATTGCGCCCGTCGCCTTCTTTTTTGCCAAAGGTGGTTTCTTCGTTTCATATTAACGAAGACATTGTTCTTCCTTCATTGTGTCCGCATCCTTCCCATCCTAGGGAGATTGAGTTGCATTCCTTGGATGTCGTACGGGCTTTGTGGGTGTGTTTGGCGGCTACAAGCTCTTTTTGGAGGACTGACGCGTTTTGTCCTGACGGATGGTCCGCGCAAAGGATTGGCGGCCTCGTCGGCTACTGTCTCTCGCTGGATCAGACAGACCGTGACTCATGCGTATTCTGTTCGGGGCAAAGTGCCTCCTTTTCCAGTCACGGCTCATTCTACCAGGGCTGTTAGCACTTCCTGTGCTTTTCGACACCAGGCCTCAGTAAACATGTGCACTGAAGCCCAAGTAGCCGCCTTGCACACCTGTGACACTAAGTTTTATAAAGTTGATGTGTCCGCATCTTCGGATGCTGCTTTTGGCTGTAATGTTTTACAGGCGGCAGTGTAGGTGCGTTTGGCGCCTCTTCAGAGGTTCTGTTGGGTACAGTTGTTGTTTTCCCACCCCTCTTAACCACTTCAGCCCCGGAAGGATTTCACACTTTAGGACCAGAGCACTTTTTGCGATTCGGCACTGCGATTCGGCACTGCGTCGCTTTAACTGACAATTGCACGGTCATGCGACGTTGTACCCAAACAAAATTTGCGTCCTTTTTTTCCCCACAAATAGAGCTTTCTTTTGGTGGCATTTGATCACCTCTGTGTCATTTCTGATCGCCGCTATAAACAAAAGAAATTTCTTACTTTTTGCTAAAATACAAATCCAAAAAAAAAAACATTTTTTCTCTTCCGTTCACTGACAGACGCAGCCTTCTTATGACACATGGGCTATGCTCATCCTACTAGGAGTAGCCTAGGCAAAACAAACAAAAGCATAGGTTGGCCCCTCCCAGGGGGCCGTCCTCACCTTAGCATATAACCCCCCTGCTCTGTACAGCACTTCAGTTTTTATTTGCCTAGTGCAAGGAGTAGACCTGGTTCCCTATGGGAGCGGCGGTCTCCTGAAGGTTCATCTAAGGAAGACTGCTATCAAGAAGCTGGCTGGTGGTATAGAGGATATCTCGAATCCTAATCTTTCCCCAGTCCGGCTGACACTATGCGAGCACCCTTAGGGGGGCCCACCACATAGCGCCCGTTCCGTGCGGGCGGCCAGTGGCTAAAACCCACTAGAGCCCAGTGACTGGTTCGCCTGTCCAGTGACCTGGCCAGCAGCATGCCTCCTTGTGGGGAGGTAGGTCTGCTCCGGGTGGCTACCCGCTGCGCCCATCGGATTGGTAAGTGGACCCTTCTTCCGCCCTAGGGCATGGAGAGTGGGCACCTGGGCAGCTTTGTGGTGGCCAGCCGGTGGGGGTCTGTTAGAGGCCTTCCCCCCACTCCTCCTCCCCCCTCCATCCCCCGCAGGCACCTTTGCACTAACCGTTCGAATCTGCACCGACCGTCCGGAGCACTGTGTTAAGCGGGTCGTCTCCATTGGATTTTGGAGCACCGCTCGTTCGTGGCCGACCGCACGTGTGTAATGGCAGTGTCCATTGTTTGAGAACCATGTGGTTTCCAACCTGTTCTCTGGTGGCCCCCAGTTTGGGAGAAATGCAGTCCTTGTGCAGGAAGTGCTTAAAAACGGAAGTGGGCTTCCGGTTTGCGCTTGGACAGCGTGGCTGACACACAGTAACAAGCTCCTGGCGTGCAGTAGTTCGTGGGCATTGCTCTTTCGGTTGGAGTGCTGAGGCATCAAACAGCAAATATAGCTGGCGCTTCCTGGCTGCTGGTAGCGGTGGGTGTAATCCTCCCGGGTCTCCCTGGCTGATTTGTGGGGTAGAGGTGGTGGTTACACAGCGGGGGTGCCAGGCTGAGATGTCAGAGGCCGGCAGTACTATGGCAGGGGTACCTGCAGATCTACAGTCCACCCCAGGAACATTTGTGTCCTTGGAACAGCTGAGGGCGGTGTTTGGGGAGTTCTTTCCCCGGGCAGGGGTGCCCGGTCCTAGGGGCCCCCAGAAGCGCCCACTTCCCCCTCTTTCCTCAGGGGAGAATTCAGATCTAGAAAGCGCCTCAATGGTCACACCTGTGGATCTTTCAGAGGGTGAGCCGCCCTCAGAGGGCAAAGAGGATCAGGAGGCTCCTAGTTTGCGGGATAAAGCGATAGTGGAAGCACTGATCACTGATATTCGTGACTGCGACTGGACCAAACAGGGGAGTCGCATGAGTCTGCATATGTTTGTGGACCTCTTAGACCCCCTAGGTCCCCTAGAGCTTACCCTTATGATCAGGTGTTTGAACAGGCAGTGTTCAAGGAATGGCTTAAGCCACCAAGTTCCTTGGCTTTGCCTAAAAGCTTTGCTGTTCGCTACCCCTTTGAGGAAAGCTTTACTAAGAAATGGGCTTCCCCGGTGGTGGACCCTGCTGTGGCTCATGTGAATAAGGCAACCACCATCCCCTTGGAGGGGTCACCATCCTTTAAGGAGGCGTCCGATTGCCGCACAGAGACAGTGTCAAAAGCACTTTTTTTGTTGGCTGGGTCAGCCATGTGGCCGGCGCTAGCAACGGCTATGGCGGCACAGTCTCTTCATGAGCATGCTGCCGCACTGCGCACTAGTTTGTCTAGTGAATGTGCACAGGCTGAAGTACAGCGGGTGCAACATTTGGAAGAGGGTCTCCGCTACATTTGCCATGCGGCTTTGGATCTTCTCCCCATATTGTCAAAAATGTCTGTTTTTTCAATTGTTATCAGGCGGGTGCTGTGGCTCCGCTCTTGGTCGGGCGAATAGGCTTCAAAGAAAGCTCTGGCAGACCTGCCCTTTCAGGGAGGACGTCTGTTTGGCCCACAGTTGGATAAAATTAAGGATTTCACGGGAGGGTAGAGTACTTTCCTTCCAGAGCCGAAGTGACGAGATCGTTGTCATAGGCAGGGTCCTGTCTCTTCTGGTCAAAAGAAGTTTTTTCGGGCGCCCGGCCCAGTGGGCAAGGCCGGGAAGGCGTTCACGGGCCACAGCAAGAGGCCCTAGCAGTGTAAGCCCGAAAAAGCGGTGGACAAGTCTGCCTCCGCATGATGGATTGCCCCCACCCGCCTCACGGGTGGGGGGCTGGTTTCTGGGGGTTGCAAGCAGCTCTCTGCCCCCAGAAAAGTCCTTCCCCTCAAACTTGAGGCTCCCGCAGGAGAGTCGGGAGGCGCTTCTAGGTGCCGGTCAGGCACTCAGCAGACAGAAGTCATCATTAAAGCTGGCTTGCCGGCTGGGGTACCTGGGTCTGATTCCGGACACGGTACAGGCAGGGGTGTTTCTAACACCGGGCAAGCTTCTAACGCCTCAGGTAGGGCGAACCCTGTGATTGCACCAGTGGTTCTCCTTACGGTTCTGTATATGGGTGTTGGGGCTCAGGGTATCGCTTCGATACCTTACGCCCAGAGCACGCGGCTCCTACGGAGGGCAATTTTGTTGTGGTGGGACAAATCTCCTCTATCCCTGGACAGGCAGATCAGGTCGGAGCGTCAGTCCCGGGAACCCTTGGTTTGGGGGATTCGGGTTCTGGCCCTAAAGGGGGGGAGAAGTTGTCCTCCCCTCAATTGGTCGATGTAGGTACCGGAACTGAGAGCGATCAGGGTTTGCCTGTCCCGTTGGACAGAAAGGCTGCTCCGCCCGGTTCTGGTTCAGTCGGTCAATGCCACGGAGGTGGCGTAGGTAAACCATCAGGGCGGAACAAGAAGCACAGCAAGAGCCGCGGAGGCGGCTCCGATCCTTCGGAGGGCAGTGCTTCACAGGCCTCGGGGTCAGTATCGGCTGCTGTACATTTTTCCTCCTCTAAGGGCTCTACCGCGAGTTGTACGCGGGGTAGAGGCGGGGGGAATCCCGGCAGTCTCGGTAGCTCTGGATTGGCCCCGGCATCCTTGGTACGCCGACGTAATAAGGATGGTGGTAGAGGTTCTGTAGCGTCTTCCACTGCACGGGGACCTACTGTCTCAGGGGCCCATCTGGCACCCTGCTTTACCCTCGCTGGCTTTGACTGCGTGGCTATTGAGTCCCAGGAATTGAGGGATAGGGGTGTCGCTGACTCCGTAATCCCTACTATGATAAAAGCACGTAAGAGTTCCTCAAGTAAGATTTATCATAGGACCTGGAAGGCCTATATTTCCTGATGCGAGCCAGGGGGTTGGAACCCCCGCTCTTATAGAGTATCCAGAGTACTGTCATTTTTACAGCAAGGACTGGACAAGAACCTGGCGTTAAGTATGCTTAAGGGTCAGATTTCGGCAGTGGCGGTTCTTTTTCAACGGCCCTTGGCGTCTCATTCATTGATCCGTACATTTGTACAGGGGGTACGTCATGTGGCTCCTCGGATACGGTCGCCGTTGGCACCGTGGGATTTGAATCTGGTGCTTTCTGTAGGCAGAAGCCACCATATGAAAGGATTAGGGACATTCCCTTACAGTTGTAGTCGCAGAAGGTGGCCTTTTTGGTAGCTATCATCCGCCAGGCGGGTGTTGGAGTTAGCAGCATTATCCTGCAGGTCACCTTACTTGGTCCTCCATAAGGACAAGGCAGTTCTGCGGCCTTCCCCTTCGTTTCTTCTGAAGGTGGTTTCTTCCTTTCATTTAAATGAGGATATTGTTCTCCCCTCATTGTACCCGCAACCGTCACATCCCAAAGAAGTTGAGCTGCATTCTTTGGATGTGGTGAGGGCCTTGCGGGTGTATTTAAGTTCTACAGCTTCCTTTCGGAAGTCTGATTCTTTATTTTTTCTGACAGAAGCGTCGCGCAAGGGTAGGGCGGCTTCGTCAGCTACCGTGTCTCGTTGGATACGGAAGACCGTGACTCATGCTTATGAGATACAGGGTAAGGTTCCCCCGTTTCCAGTCACGGCTCATTCCACCAGGGCAGTTAGTACGTCCTGGGCGTTTAGACACCAAGCCTCGGTGTCTCAGGTGTGCAAGGCAGCTACTTGGGCCTCAGTGCACACGTTTACTAAGTTTTGCAAAATTGATGTTTCAGCATCCTCGGATGCTGCTTTTGGCCGCAAAGTATTACAAGCGGCAGTATAGGCGCGGTTAGCGCCGCCTGAGAGGGCGTTTTTCTGTTGGGTACAGTTGTTATGGTTTTGCCCACCCCTCTTGATTGGCACAGCTTTGGGACGTCCCCATGTGTCATAAGAAGGCTGCGTCTGTCAGTGAACGGAAGAGAAAAAGGGATTTTTTGTATAACTTACCGTAAAATCCTTTTCTCTGAGTTCACTGACAGATGCAGCACCCACCCCTCTGCGTTGGTTTTTGTACGGCTTGTTAAAAACTGATGTGCTGTACAGAGCAGGGGGGGTTATATGCTAAGGTGAGGACGGCCCCCTGGGAGGGGCCAACCTATGCTTTTGTTTGTTTTGCCTAGGCTACTCCTAGTAGGATGAGCATAGCCCATGTGTCATAAGAAGGCTGTCAGTGAACTCAGAGAAAAGGATTTTACGGTAAGTTATACAAAAAATCCCTTTTTTTCATCGGTTTTGGCCGATTTATATTCTTCCTCATATTTGTGATAAAAAAATCGCAATCGGCGTTTATTGATTGCTTTGCACAAAAGTGGCTGCGTTTACGGATGGTGAGAATTAATTTCTAGGGTTTTTCTTTTTTTCTTCTTTTTTACTAGTAATGGTGGCGATCTGCGATTTTTAGCGGTACTGCGATATTGCAGCGGACATGTCGGACTATTGACATTTATACAGCGATCAGTGCTATAAAAATGCACTGATTACTGTGTAAATGCCATTGGCAGTGAAGGGGTTAACCTGCAGGGGTCGCTCTAAGGGTTAACTGTGTTCCCTGGGCGTTTTCTAACTGGATGTGGGCTGCCCTAGCAGGGGAAGGGAAGCGATCACAGCTTCCACATAGAGGAAGGCTGTGATCACAGCCCTTCCCCCTCTCAGAGAACGGAGATCCGTGTTTACTTACACGGACCTCCGTTCTTTCACTGCGGGGGGAGGGGGGGCATTGCGGGTAGCCGGCGGAGATCGAGTCCGCCGCACCCGCTCCCTGGCCCCCCGAACACAGTGAGCGCACGGGCGCGCCCTCACAGTGCACGATCTTGCAGTCGCCGTCATATGACGGCGTTTTGCGATATCGAGCCATCTTGTCGCCGCCAACCTGCGGTTGACGGTCGGCAAGTGGTTAATGACACAGCTTTGGGACATCCCCCACATGTCAATGGAGAGCTGCATCTGTCAGTGAACGTAGGAGAAAAAAGGGATTTTATTAAAACTTACCGTAAAATCCTTTTCTCTGAGTTCACTGACAGACGCAGTTCTCCATTGACATGTGGGTTATATGCAGATCCTATTAGGAGTTAACTAGGCAAAGAAAGAAAGCAAGCTGGCCCCTCCCAGGGGGCTGCCCTCTCTTCCCATATAATCCCCCTACTCTGCTCAGTACATCAGTTCGTAACAAGCCGTACCGAAAAAAACGCAGGGGGGTGGGTGCTGAGTCTGTCAGTGAACTCAGAGAAAAGGATTTTATGGTAAGTTTTAATAAAATCCCTTTTTTGCGATTCGGCACTGCGTCGCTTTAACTGACAATTGCGCGGTCGTACGACATTGTACCCAAACTAAATTTGCCTTTTTTCCCCCACAAATAGAGCTTTCTTTTGGTGGTATTTGATCACCTCTGCGTCATTTGTGATCACCGCTATAAACAAAAGAAGAGTGACCATTTTGCAAAAAAAAAACAATTTTCTTACTTTTTGCTAAAATACAAATCCAAAAAAAAAATCTATAAAAAAAATTTTTTTTTTCACCAATTTATATTCTTCCTCATATTTGTGATAAAAAAAAAAAATCGCAATCAGCGTTTGATTGCTTTGTGCAAAAGTGGCTGCGTTTATGGATGGTGAGAATTAATTTCTGGGGTTTTTATTTATTTTTTTTAATTTTTTTTTTACTAGTAATGGTGGTGATCTGCAATTTTTAGGGGTACTGCGATATTGCAGTGGACATGTCGGACATTTTTGACACTTTTTTTTTTTTTTTTTGGGACCATTGACATTTATACAGTGATCAGAAATTTAACTGTCTACTGATTACTGTATAAATGTCATTGGCAGGGAAGGGGGTTAACCTGCAGGGGGTAATGAAGGGGTTAATGATGTCCCTTGGGGTGTTCTAACTGTGGGGGGGTTGGGCTACTGTGGGCATGAGAGATCTAACTGATCCCAGTGACAGGGATCTGTAGATCACCCATGCCCGCACTGTCAGAATGGGGAACCGTTGTGTTTACATCAGCGGTTCCCCGTTCTTTGCCTGTGGCCGCTCATTGCGGCTTGCCGGTGGACATCTGGTCTGCCCGAGCCGCGGGCACATTCCTTAGGAGTGTGGCGGGCGAATCATGCCCAGCGTCCACACTACAGCCGTAAATAGACGGTAGGCAGTGTGGAACTGGTTAATCCTGTTTGTTACCAATGTCAACAAAGACAATATTCCTTGTTTTTACGTTGGTGTTACAAACTGACAGTGGGCAACACTACACACAAGCGCCTTTGGGTTTGCATTTTCTTTTATTTACCAGGAACTGATAGAAATCACAAGACTGCTATATACTGCTGATGAGAAAAGGTATTTAGCAGTTTATTATTTACTAAAATAATTGCATTTCCATGTTCTGTGGGAGACCAGATATAGTGATAGCTGGGTCCTGGGTTTAGTAACACTTTAAATTTAACATTTTTGCTTTGTATAGAGCAGGGAAGGGTAGCGCTGGCCATACACGGATCAAGTCTCGGCCGATTCAGCAGGAACCTGTTAAGATTTACCATTAATGGACAGGCTGAATGTACCAAGTTGGTCGATTAACTTGGGTAAAGCCAGCCCGCTTGATTATCTTGCGATTATCGTGGTTTTCCTCTGCCGGGAGAAGACTAGTGCTGGTTTCCCTGACATCTGTGTTGAAGGGAGAATTGTGTGAATTTCTTTTGTTGCAGGAAAGAAATTTGCACCATCTATGGCCAGTCTTAGGACTGCACCAGTAACGCCTAGAACAATGAGAGGAAGGGAAAGGATATCTTTCTAAACCGTAATCTGTAATAAAAATGCACCCTGGTTGGCAGTGTTTTCTCATAGAGATGAGCACATCTCTATGCCCTTCGAGGACTAAAGTGACGTCCCTTTTGGTTCTCGGGACATGTAAACATAATTGTTTGCCCACATATGTAAATGGTGTTTGCGCCACATATGAGGTATTGCCGCAAACATCTGAGCGAGAGCAATAATTCTAGTGCTAGACTTCCTCTGTACTTCTAAGCAGGTAACCTGGTTAAGGCCTATGGGTTGTGATAACACATTGTACAAGGTGTTTTTTAATTTATCAGCCTAATTCACTTGCCTTGCTGCACACCACAAACTGTATCACACTGTATGTAGTGGTGTGCCACATCTGGGGCAAAAAAAAATAAATAAATAAGGGTCAGCTTTAAAGTAGAACTATAAGCAAAACTTTTTTCATTTTGGTTAGAGTAAGGAAGGGTTATGACCTCTGACAGTGTTTTGCCATCTATGTCCCACGATGGAGTTTTTCCTTCACTTCCTGTCTCATAGCCAAAACAGGAAGTGAGATGAAATCCATGCAAATTAGGGGAATCTCTCTGGGCCTCCCAGCTCACCAAAACGAGTGACCCCATTGCCAGATTTCCACCTTATTATTTTTGTTGTTATAGTTATGTTCTCTTGTAATGGAGGGGGAAATCTCCCTAATGGGTAGCAGATAGCAATAAAAAGATCTGACAGGTGTTCTCATGCTGCTTGACTCCAAAACTAAAATAAATGTGGCCTTTAGTTTGTCTTTAAGCCCATGCAAAAAGAACATATTGCTAAAGTAAACTCTTCAATCCACTGTCAATTTAAAAAAAAAAAATGGATGTATCATAGCACCAACTTCCTTCATCCCTCTGGCAGCCAGGGCCTGCCCTACGGTGGGGTCCATTGAACCTGGGTGGAAAAAATACTGCTTGAGGCCTGGGACAGTTTTGGGTCCCGGGGGGGTGTTTTTGGACCCAGGCAGCACAATGGCTTGGGTTGGACTTCCTGGCACCAGTTAAAAATTCCACACGTGAAAAGAAGAACCTGGGGTTTGCTTGAAAGCGAGTATTGCGAATGCCTTAGCTGTACCTATGAAACTAGAAGCTGACACGTTTCCGGCAAGATCCCAGCACAACAAGGATGCTTACAATCTTACAATGACGGATACATTTGGCATGTACTGGTATATGTCCCCTACTAAAAAAAGGGATTTTATTAAGAACTTACCGTAAAATCCTTTTCTCTGAGTTCACTGACAGATGCAGCCCTTCATTGACAAGTTGGGTTTATGCGCATCCTACCAGGAGTAGACTAGACAAATAGAAAAAAAGCAAGCTGACCCCTCCCAGGGGGCCATCCTTACTCCAGCATATAACCCCCCTGCTCTGTATAGCATATCAGTTCCTAACAAGCCGTACAAACGCAACACAGAGGGGTGGGTACTGCGTCTGTCAGTGAACTCAGAGAAAAGGATTTTATGGTAAGTTCTTAATAAAATCCCTTTTTCTCTTATGTTCACTGACAGATGCAGCCCTTAATTGACAAGTGGGGATGTCCCAAAGCTGTGTCAGTCAAGAGGGGTGGGTAAACAACAACTGTACCCAACCGAATCCTCTCAGGAGGTGCCAGCCGCGCCTACACTGCCGCCTGTAAAACTTTACGGCCAAAAGCAGCATCCGCAGATGCTGACACATCAACTTTGTAAAACCGAGGCCCAGGTAGCCGCCTTGCACACCTGAGACACCAAAGCTTGGTGTCTGAAAGCCCAGGAAGTACTAACTGACCTGGTGGAATGAGCTGTGACTGGAAAAGGAGGGACTTTGCCCCAAACCGTATATGCATGAGTAACGGTCTGCCTGATCCAACGGGAAACAGTAGCCGACGAGGCCGACAACCTTTTGTGCAGTCCTTCTGTCAGCACAAACAATGCATCAGACTTCCAAAAAGAAGCTGTAGCCTCCAAATACACCTGCAAAGCCCTCACGACATCCAAAGAATGTAACTCAAATTCCTTGGGATGCGACGGGTGCGGACATAATGAAGGGAGAACAATATCCTCATTAATGTGAAAAGAGGAGACCACCTTCGGTAGAAACGAAGGGGAAGGTCACAAGACCGCCTTGTCCTTATGAAGGACCAAGTAAGGAGACTTACAGAACAATGCTGCCAGCTCAGACACCCACCTAGCAGATGTAATGGCCACCAAGAAAGCCACTTTTTGCGACAGCAATTGTAGGGGAATATCCCTGATTTTCTCATATGGCGGTTTCTGCAGTACAGAAAGTACCAAATTCAAATCCAAAGGCGACCGTATCTGAGGAGCCACATGGCGTACACCCTGTACAAATGTACGTATCAACGAATGTGACGCCAAAGGCCGTCGAAAGAGAATAGCCAGAACTGAAATCTGACCCTTGAGAGTACTCAATGCCAACTTGTTATCTAGGCCCTGCTGCAAAAAAAGCCAGCACCCGGGACACAACATAAGAGCGGGGGTTCCAACCCCCCGCCTCGCACCAGGCAATATAGGCCTACCAGGTGCAATGATAAATCTTGCGCGAAGTACACTTGCGTGCCTTAAGCACGGTAGGGATCACGGACTCAGAGACACCCCTATCCATCAGCACCTGGGACTCAATAGCCAAGCCGTCCTAGCCAGCGAGGGTGAAGCAGGGTGCAGGATGGGTCCCTGTGACAGCAGATCTTCTCACAGCGGCAGACACGAGGGAACATCTGTCACCATCCTCACCACGTCGGCGTACCAAGGGCACCGAGGCCAATCCGGAGCTACCAGGATTGTCGGAATCCCCTCCGCTTCTATCCTGCGCAGTAGTCGCGGTAGAAGCTTGATGGGAGGGAAGGCGTACAGGAGCAATACCGACCCCAAGGCGCTACCAACGCGTTCGTGGCGGCCGCCAACGGGTCCCTTGTTCTGCACACGAAGGTCTGCACCTTGTGATTGAACCTGGATGCCATGAGGTCCACGTCTGGCGTGCCCCACTTGTGGCAAATCTGGTGGAACCTCTCTGGATGTAGGGACCATTCCCCCTGATCCAGCGTCTGGCAACTGAGAAAGTCCGCCTGCCAATTTTCTACGCCCGGAATGTAAATGGCGGAGATTGCCGGCACGTGAAGTTCTGCCCAGCTCAGAATGAGAGCTGCTTCCGCAGCCGCTGCCAAGCTTCTTGTTCCGCCCTGATGGTTCCCTTACGCCACAGCCGTGGCGTTGTCCGACTGAACCCAAACCGGGAGGCCGCGCTGCCTTACCATCCAGTGGGAGAGGCAGAGCCTGATTGCCCTTAGCTCCGGCACATTTATCGGTAGGCGGGATTCCTGCGCCGACCAACGGCCCTGAGCAGACAGCTGCCCCAGGATCCCCCCCAGCCCGGTGGGCTGGCTTCCGTCGTGACTATCGACCAATTCAGGGGGAGGAAAGACTACCCTAATGTTAGAGCCGGGGCCCGAAGCCCCAGGTCAATGATCCCCTGGTCTGAAGATCCAATCTGATCAGCTGGTCCAGGGACAGCGGAGACTTGTCCCACCGTGACAGAATTGCTCGCTACGGGAGCCGAGTGTAACTCTGGGCGTAAGGTATCGCCTCGAAGGCTGACACCATGAGCCCCAACACCCGCATACTGAACCGTAAGGTGGACCACTGGTGTGACAGCAGGGTTCGCACCGCTGCTTGCAGTGTTAGTAACTTGGCCGGAGGTAAGAACACTTTCGCCTGATCCGTGTCCAGAATCAGACCCAGATATTCCAGTCGACAGGTTGATCAGCCAGCCGAAGTCTTTCAGCGAGGCCATGGTGATAGCCACATTCTCCTCCAGGGCCAAAGCAGACTCCGCTCGCAGGAGTAAGTCGTCGAGGTACACAACCACTGCAATGCCTCTCTGCCTCAAGAGCACCAGCTGCGGAGCCACCAGCTTGGTGAACACACGAAGAGCCGAGGCCAGACCAAAGGGAACTGACACAAATTGATAATGTAGATCCCCCACCGCAAAGCGCAGAAAACGCTGGTGCCGGGGACAAATGGGAACATGGAGATAAGCGTCCCTGATATCCAGTGATGCCATGAAGTCCCCTTGGTGCAGGGTGGCCATGACCGAACGGACAGATTCCATCCTGAACTTTCGCGCCTTCACAAAGTGGTTTAGCGCTTTTAGGTCCAGAACTGGCCTGACCCCACCCTTTTTGGGCACCACAGAATAGAAGCAGCGGAACCTTTCCAACAGAGGTACCGGCACAATCACCCCTTGTTCAGAGAGCGCCTGAACAGCCCCCAAGAGAGCCTCTCGACGCCCGTGAGGGAGCCTCAAGTTCGATGGGAAGAACCTGACTGGGGGTAGAGTGCTGAACTCTATCCTGTATCCGGGGGACACCGCTTCCTGCACCCATCGGTCGGAAATGCGGGCAGTCCACCTGTCTGCGAACCCCAGAAGACGGCCCCCCACCCGAGAATCAGGTGGGGGCAACCCATCATGCGGAGGAGGACTTATCCTCCGCCTTTTCGCTCTTGCGCTGCCAGGGCCATTTACCGGATCCTGAGGTAGACTTGCCGGGCCCTGAGCCCTTGCCCGCTGCACCGGGCGCACGAAAAAACCTCTTCTGACCCGAAGAAGCAGGACCCTGCTTACGACGGAACTCCCGCCACCTGGGCTCCGGGAGAAAAGTACTCTTCCCCCCGCTGAAATCCTTAATGATTTCATCCAATTGTGCCCCAAAGAGCCGACCACCCTGAAAGGGAAGATCCGTGAGGCCCTTCTTAGACGCGTGGTCAACCGACCAACAGCGTAACCACAGCACTCGTCTGATAATGACTGCGAAAACAGACATCTTAGACAGCATGGGAAGCAGGTCCAAAGCTGTGTCACACAGGTACCGAAGACCCTGTATCAGATGGTCTGCTCGCTGTGATGCCTCAAGCGAGCTCCCGCAGCTCAACTCATTGTGCAACTCAGTCGCACACTCGGTAAGGGACTGCGCCGCCATGGCCGACCCCGCCAACAAGAACAGTGCCTTGGATACCGCCTAAGTCTGCCTATCGGCCGAATCCTTAAAAGAGGGAGCCCCCTCCAAGGAGATGGTTGTTGCCTAATTCAGGCGAGCCACCGGAGGGTCCACTGCGGGAAATGCCCACTTCTTCACAAAACTATCCTCAAAGAGATAGCGTACAGCAAAACGTTTGGGCAAGGCAAAGGAGTTCTGCGGACGCTGCCATTCCTTAGACCAGCTGGTCAAAGAATTGATCATAGGGATAAGCCCTAGGGGACCTAGGTGGCTTAAAAGACCCACAAACGTATGCAGTCTCCTGCGACTCCCTGGCTTGGTCCAGTCGCAAGGACGCACGGATATTGGCGATCAAGGAGGTCACCAGCGCCCTCTCACACGCTACCGAGGCCCCCTGGTCTTCCTCGCCATCCGAGGCCTCCAGTTCACCATCTGAGAGCTCCATGGGGGTCCCCGTGACCACTGAGGCCCCTTCCGGTTCAGAATCCACCCCCGATGAGGGAGGGGGGTGGACGCTTAGTCACCCCCTTAGCACGGCACTTCCCGGGGAAAAATTCCCCCAATACGGATCTTAGCTGATCCAGGGGAACCAGAGGCCCCAGCGCAGGTTGCGCTTCAACCGACTCCTCCCTGGAAGGACCCACAGGTTCAGCCGCCATTGCACCACCAGACACTGACCGGCCAAAAAGGCCCTGACACCCTCATAATGCAGCTCCACCACTGCCCCACAGATCAACCGGGAGACACCCAGGAGGATTGCACCCACCGCTACCAGCACCCCAGGGAGAGCCCAGCTATACTTGCTGTGTGTGATTGCCCCTTAAGTGCTGCATCCCAGTAGGAGTGCTTGCCGCCAGTAAGGATCCTGTGTCGCCCTGTGCCATCCACGCTGTCCCAGAGTGAAAGAGGAAGAAGCGGCGTCAGCCGCATGTTTTCATCCACAGGCACATCAAACATGGCCGCCGAGCGGTCACTAGAGGCCAAAGCCTGTTATACAGGCCGCGACTATGGCAAAATGGCCTCCGATCCACCACTAGAGGCCAAAATAGGCCACATAATGGCCGCGACTATGGCAAAATGGCGGCGATCCGCCGCGAAATGGCGGTGGATTGCCGCATGGCGGCTTTTAGAGCGCTGGGTGCGGGGGAAAGGGGGGGTGTAGGAGGGGGCGATCCCGAGCAAAGACCTGTAGCCCTAGGAACCCTCCACCGGCCAGCCTAGTCCGCTAAAAATGCCCAGCCCCCCCCTCCGCACCCCTAGGTCCGACGGGCGTAGCGGGTAGCCACCCGGTTGCAGACCTTCCTCCCATCTGGCGGGGAGGGATGCTGCAGGCCAAGCGCCCCTGGACGTGAGCAGAGCCCGGTCACTGGGCGCAAGTGGGGGGTCACCCACAGGCCTCCCACATGGAACGGGTACAATGCGGCGGACCCTGCCAGGGCTAAGGGTAGCTTGCATCGGTTGGCCGCGCTGGGGAGAGTTCAGGATTCGGTATATCCTCTATGCCCCAGCCAGCTACTTGATAGCAGTCTTCTATCAGATAGCTTGAAAAGCCCAAAGAAGAAACAATCTGTGGAACTGCAGGTCCCAGCAGGGAACCAGGTCTAACTCCTTGCACTAGGCATAATAAAACTGATATGCTATACAGAGCAGGGGGGTTATATGCTGGAGTGAGGACGGCCCCCTGGGAGGGGTCAGGTTGCTTTTTTTCTATTTGCCTAGTCTACTCCTGGTAGGATGTGCATAAACCCCACTTGTCAATGAAGGGCTGCGTCTGTCAGTGAACGTAAGAGAAAATATGGTTTGAAGTTTAAAAGGGGAATGCTTTGGCATACTGTACTACAATGGATGGCATGTACAATATATGACACTTTGATATGGGGGAATGTTTTCATAGAGAGGTTAGTTCTTTAACACACTGCAACAGATGGGGCTAAATGGGCTCTTAAACTGAAGAGTTTTGGCAGCGGGAGGTCTACTTTAGAAGCAACAAAAACACATTACTTGTTAGTGGTTGATAAGATATTCCTACAGGTTTATTATGTCGGGTTTAAAAGCAGCACAACTATGGACAAAAGCACATAGGGGTATTTGTGTACAACAGGAGCACAGTAGAGGCAGAAAAACTATTCATTGTGTTAGTTTTCTAAAGTGGAATGTGTAATCTTAGCTTTTCAAATTAAGTCCCACCTCTGATTCTTCTGAAGCGCTACCCATGCACATGCCACTGATTGAAAGTGATGAAGACACCGATAATAATGGTGACAATGGAGGATGCCAGCTCACAAAAGCACCAGTTCCGAACACACTGACATGAGAAAGCATGTATTTTTGGTGATTTATTGTTGATCACTGTAGGTAGCAACAGTAGGTGGGGTGTAGGGTATGGGATACTCCAGACCAGGGGTCTCCAAACGTTCTATACAAAAGGCCAATTTACTGTCCTTAAAACTTTGGGGGGGGGGGGTGTGGGCAGTGGGAGTAGAAAATGTCATGCTTTCAGTAGAAGTAAACTGTGCCGTATCTGTAATATTTGGGGGAGGAATAGTACCTCCATCGTTGGTGTTAGTGGGAGGAATGGTGCCCTATCGTTGGTGCTAGTGGGAGGAATAGTGCCCCATCATTGGTGTCAGTAGGAGGAAGAGCACCCAATCGTTGATGTTAGTGGGAGGCATTACACCCCATCGTTTGTGTCAGTGGGAGGAATGGCATCCCATTGTTGGTGCCAGCAGGGACGAATAGAGTGGCAGGAGCTATGCCCCACTGTTGCATGCCAAATAAAGCCCCAAGGCCTGGATAAAAGCAAGCAAAGGGCCACAGTTTGGAGACCACTGCTTCAGACTATATGACCAAATAGCAAGGGGACACTCTTCTCTGAACTCAGCTTTTCCTAACCATCTCTCTGCAAAGGTTAAGTATACAGTTTCCCCTCAAGAAACTAAAGGGACGGTCAGAAACTGGAACCCTATGCGAGTGGACTTGCTGAGAAAGCTATGGTACTCATAAGGCCCCATGGAGCAGCTGTCCACTCTCTGCTTCCTCTAGGTGCCCTTCAGTGAGATTATTCAGACTTGTTCCGTCAGATGAAATGTTGGATTATTCATAGCTGGTACTTTGATGAACGTCAGCTTGAATCAGTAGAAGTACCTGCGTGGTTGGAATCCATGCAGCAGGAAGCCCCCCTGCTGTACTAGAGCCTACACTATTTATACCTTTACCCAGTCACCTGCTAGGCATACCTCCCAGGGATTGATTGGCTGGTGCTCAGTAAATATTTAGGCTGCCTATTTGACTCTCCCCTCCTAATGGAATCATCCAGACAATTATACAAGTATTCGGTTGTTGTAAGAAGTGTGCCTAGATGTTGCGTGATTAGGGCTTGCAAGTGGTTTATGTTTCACAACATATATATGCAGTGGGGCAAAAAAGTATTTAGTCAGCCACCAATTGTGCAAGTTCTCCCACTTAAAAAAGATGAGAGAGGTCTGTAATTTTCATCACAGGTACACTTTAACTATGAGAGACAGAATGGGGAAAAAAAATCCAGAAAATTGCATTGTCTGATTATTAAATAATTTGTTTGCAAATTATGGTGGAAAATAAGTATTTGGTCAATAACACAAGTTCATCTCAATACTTTGTTATATACCCTTTGTTGGCAATGAGAGAGGTCAAACGTTTTCTGTAAGTCTCCACAAGGTTTTTACACACTGTTGCTGGTAGTTTGGCCCATTCCTCCATGCAGACCTCCTCTAGAGCAGTGATGTTTTGGGGCTGTCACTGGGCAACATGGATTTTCAACTCCCTCCAAAGATTTTCTATGGGGTTGATATCTGGAGACTGGCTAGGCCACACCAGGACCTTGAAATGCTTCTTACGAAGCCACTCCTTCGTTCACCGGGCGGGGTGTTTGGGATCATTGTCATGCTGAAAGACCCAGCCACGTTTCATTTTAAATGCCCTTGCTGATGGAAGGAGGTTTTTACTCAAAATCTCACAATACATGGGCCCCATTCATTCTTTCCTTTACACGGATCAGTCGTCCTGATCCCTTTGCAGAAAAACAGCCCCAAAGCATGATGTTTCCACCCCCATGCTTCACAGTAGGTATGATGTTCTTTGGATGCAACTCAGCATTCTTTCTCCTCCAAACACAAGTTGAGTTTTTACCAAAAAGTTCTATTTTGGTTTCATATGACCTTCTCCCAATCCTCTTCTGGATCATCCAAATGCTCTCTAGCAAACTTCAGACGGGCCCGGACATGTACTGGCTTAAGCAGGGGGACACATCTGGCACTGCAGGATTTGAGTCCCTGGCGACGTAATGTGTTACTGATGGTGTTACTGATGGTGGTAGCCTTTATTACTTCCCAGCTCTCTGCAGGTCATTTACTAGGTCCCCCGTGTGGTTCTGGGATTTTTGCTCACTGTTCTTATGATCATTTTGACCCCACGGGGTGAGATCTTACGTGGAGCCCCAGATCGAGGGAGATTATAAGTGGCCTTGTATGTCTTCCATTTTCTAATAATTGCTCCCACAGTTCATTTCTTCACACCAAGCTGCTTACCTATTGCAGATTCAGTCTTCCCACCCTGGTGCAGGTCTACAGTTTTGTTTCTCGTGTCCTTTGACAGCTCTTTGGTCTTGGCCATAGTGGAGTTTGGAGTCTGACTGTTTGAGGTTGTGGACAGGTTGTGACTTTTATACTGATAACGAGTTCAAACAGGTGCCATTAATACAGGTAACAAGCTGAGGACAGAGGAGCCTCTTAAAGAAGAAGTTACAGGTCTGTGAGAGCCAGAAATCTTGCTTTTTTTTGCAGGTGACCAAATACTTATTTTCCACCATAATTTGCAAATAAGATCTTTAAAAATCAAACAATGATTTTCTGGATTTCTTTTCTCATTCTGTCTCTCATAGTTGAAGTGTCCCTATGATGAAAATTATAGGCCTCTCATCTTTTTAAGTGGGAAAACTTGTACAATTGGTGGCTGACTAAATACTTTTTTGCCCCACTGTATATATACAGGTGCTGGTCATATAATTAGAATATCATCAAAAAGTTTATTTATTTCACTAATTCCATTCAAAAAGTGAAACTTGTATATTCTATTCATTCATATTACACAAACTGATATATTTCAAATGTGTATTTCTTTTAATTTTGATGATTATAACTGACGACTAAGGATAATCCCAAATTCAGTATCTCAGAAAATTAGAATATTGTGAAAAGGTTCAATATTGAAGACGTCTGGTGCCACTCTCTGATCAGCTAATTAACTCAAAACACCTGCAAAGGCCTTTAAATGGTCTCTCAGTCTAGTTCTATAGGCTACACAATCATGGGGAAGACTGCTGACTTTACAGTTGTCCAAAAGACGACCAATGAGTGTGACACCTTGCACGAGGAGGGCAAGACACAAAAGGTCATTGCAAAAGAGGCTGGCTGTTCAGAGCTCTGTGTCAAGCGCATTAATAGAGAGGGGAAGGAAAAGATGTGGTAGAAAAAAGCGTACAAGCAATAGGGATAACCACACCCTGGAGAGGATTGTGAAACAAAACCCATTCAAAAATGTGGGCGAGATTCACAAAGAGTGGACTGCAGCTGGAGTCAGTGCTTCAAGAACCACTACGCCCAGACGTATGCAAGACATGGGTTTCAGCTGTCGCATTCCTTGTGTCATGCCACTCTTGAGCAACAGACAGCGTCAGAAGCGTCTCGCCTGGGCTAAAGACAAAAAGGACTGGACTGCTGCTAAGTGGTCCAAAGTTATGTTCTCTGATGAAAGTAAATTTTGCATTTCCTTTGGAAATCAGGGTCCCAGAGTCTGGAGGAAGAGAGGAGAGGCGCACAATCCCCGTTGCTTGAGGTCCAGTGTAAAGTTTCCACAGTTAGTGAGGGTTTGGGGCAGTGGCGGCAGGTGTATGAGGGGTGCTTGGGTGCCGTCTCCCAGCCGGCTAAAAAAGAAAAAAAAAGTCAGCCGGCCCCCCTGTAGGTGGCGCCGGTACATTGACTTTATTTTTGTCACCTGACAGCCAAGTAGTGAGCCTATTGGTCAGCCATTATAAGCTATGTGGGTGTGCTCAACAGCCGCACACGCATAGCTTGATTGGCTGCACTGAGCCTCTGGCTCAGTGTTATTGGATGTGGTGGCCGGGGGCGGGTCACTGTGGCAGCGGACGTGACTCCCGCTCCACAGAGACCCTGACTCCCCGGTGACCGCCCGACCATGAGGGACAGCTGCTTTCCGCATGATGAACTCTGCAAAAATCCTGCCTGCTGCCTGCCTATTGGATGGGGTAAGTGCGGGACTTGTACCGACCTCGGGGGGGGGGTGAGGTGTCTCTGCAATGTACCCCACCTGTGTCACTGGCTGCAAACTGCCCCCAACTGTGTTACTGGCTGCAAACTGCCCCCAACTGTGTCACTGGCTGCAAACTGCCCCCACCTGTGTCACTGGCTGCATGACTGCCCCCACCTGTGTCACTGCCTGCATAACTGCCCCCACCTGTGTTATTGGCTGCATAAGTGCCCCCACCTGTGTTATTGGCTGCATAAGTGCCCCCACCTGTGATACTGGCTGCAATTAACCCCCACCTGTGATGCTGAGCTGTATACTGTGTCCTGTGATGCGGAGGTGTATACTGTGTCCTGTGATGCTGAACTGTATATTGTGTCCTGTGATGCTGAGCTGTGTCCTGTGATGCTGAGCTGTATACTGTGTCCTGTTACGCTGAGCTGTATACTGTGTCCTGCGATGCTGAGCTGTATACTGTGTCCTGCGATGCTGAGCTGTACACTGTGCCCTGTGATGCTGAGCTGTATACTGTGTCCTGCGATGCTAAGCTGTATACTGTGTCCTGCGATGCTGAGCTGTATACTGTGCCCTGTGATGCTGAGCTGTATACTCTGTCCTGTGATGCTGAGCTGTATACTGTGTCCAGTGATGCTGGGGCTCCATACTGTGCCCTGTGATACTGAGCTGTATACTGTGTCCTGTGATGCTGAGCTGTATACTGTGTCCTGTGATGCTGAGCTGTATACTGTGTCCTGTGATGCTGAGCTGTATACTGTGCCCTGTAATGCTGAGCTGTATACTGTGCCCTGTGATGCTGAGCTGTATACTGTATCCTGTGATGCTGAGCTGTATACTGTGTCCTGTGATGCTGAGCTGTGTACTCCTGACACAATATGTGGAATACAGGGGGCATAGTGGGTGGGGCTTATTAGAAGTAGGAGGGGTCAAAAAGGAAGGGCAGGGACTGGCGCCCCCCCATCCTAAAATTTCACCAGCCGCCACTGGTTTGGGGTACCATGTCACCTGCTGGTGTTGGTCCACTGTGTTTTCTGAGGTCCTAGGTCAACGCAGCCATATACCAGGAAGTTTTAGAGCACTTCATGCTTCCTGCTGCTGATAAACTTTATGGAGATGCAGATTTAATTTTCCAACAGGACTTGGCACCTGCACACAATGCCAAAGCTACCAGTACCTGTTTTAAGGACCATGGTATCCCTGTTCTTAATTGGCCAGCAAACTCTCCTGACCTTAACCCCATAGAAAATCTATGGGGTATTTTGAAGAGGAAGATGCGATCTGCCAGACCAAACAATGCAGAAGAGCTGAAGGCCACTATCAGAGCAACCTGGGCTCTCATAACACCTGAGCAGTGCCACAGACTGATCGACTCCATGCCACGCCACATTGCTGCAGTAATTCAGGCAAAAGGAGTCCCAACTAAGTATTGAGTGCTGTACATGCTCATACTTTTCATGTTCATACCTTTCAGTTGGCCAAGATTTCTAAAAATCCTTTCTTTGTATCGGTCTTAAGTAATATTCTAATTTTCTGAGATACTGAATTTGAGATTTTCCTTAGTTGTCAGTTATAATCAAAATTAAAAGACATAAACATTTGAAATATGTCAGTCTGTGTGTAATGAATGAATATAACATACAAGTTTCACTTTTTGAATGGAATTAGTGAAATCAATCAACTTTTTGATGATATTCTAATTATTTGACTAGCACGTGTGTGTGTGTGTGTGTGTATATGTGTATATGTGTGTGTGTGTGTGTGTGTGTATATGTGTATATATATATATATATATATATATATATACATACACACACACACACACACTATATTGTCAAAAAATTGGGATGCCTGTCTTTACATGCACGTGAACTTTAATTAAACCAGCTACTATAGATTTACTCAATAAACTTTTTCTAACACCCACCTAACCTCCTGCCCCCTGGACCATGGTCCTTCTCAAATACTACAGTCACCCTCTGACTCTATCCTACACTCTTTAACTCCTATCTTCAACCTCTCCCTCTCTACTCCCATACCAAAAAAGGCCTCACTGGATCCCACCAAACTTAACAACCTAAGACCAATCTCTTGACTCCCTTGTGCCTCCAAACTCCTTGAACGTTTGGTCTACACCAACTCCTCATTGAGAATAACCTTGATCCCCTTCAGTCTGGATTTTGTCCACAGCACTCCACAGAAACTGCTCTACTAAAACTCACAAGTTACTTACTAACAGCTAAAACCAACGATCATTATTCTATACTCTTACTCTTTGACCTCTCTGCTGCCTTTTATACAGTTGATCACCCCCTCCTCCTCAAAAAACTCAATTTGCTTGATCTCCATGGCTGCGTTCTCCGTTGGTTCGAATCTTACCTACCTCAATGCACCTTCAGTGTCACTTACAACTCCACTTCTTCCTCTCCAACTCCTCTTTTCCATTGGGCTCCCCCGAGGTTCTGTCCTTGGACCTCTACTATTCTCAATCTACACGTCCTCCCTGGGTCAGCGGGTCTGTCAAGATCAATGGCACAACTATCAGTCTGTCCCCACATGCCAGGGTGCAAGGGTAACCCTAGACTCTGAACTGTCCTTCCACATCCAGTCCCTGTCCAAATGATGCCGCCTTAGCCTCTGCAACATCTCTAGAATACGCCCCTTTTAACCAATGCCACCACCAAGCTACTAATTAATTTCCTGGTTATCTCTCGCCTCGACTATTGCAACTCTCTCCTCAATGGATTAGCTTTACATACATTATCCCCCCTTCAGTTCATAATGAATGCTGCTGCAGGACTCCTCCACTTTACAGACTGTTCAGTGTCCCCCACTCCTCTCTGTTATTCCCTTCACTGGCTTCCACTCACCCAACAAATAAAATTCAAAGTACTAATAATAATTTACAAAGTAATCCACAACTCTGCCCCCAGCTACATCTCTAACCTGGTCTCAAAATACCAACCAAGCCACTCTCTTCGGTCCTCCCAAGGCCTGCTCACTAGCTCCCTTGTCACCTCCTCCCATGCTCGCCTCCAGGATTTCTCCAGACTGCTTCTCCCATCCTTTGGAACTCATTTTCCCAATCTGTCTGGCTGTCCCCTAATCTATCCATCTTTAGACGATTCCTGAAAACCCTTCTCTTTAAAGAAGCCTATCCTGCTTCTAATACACTGTTTAACTTTCTCCATCAACTCATCCCCCACAGCTATTACCTTTTGTATCAATTGACCCTCCTTAGATTGTAAGATCTAAAGAGAAGGGCCCTCTGATTCCTCTTGCACCAAATTGTAATGTAACTGTACTGTCTGCCCTATTTTTGTTAAGCGCTGCACAAACTGTCGGCGCTTAATAAATCCTGTATGATAACAGCATCCCAGTCTTAATCCGTAAGACTAAATATTGAGTTGGCCCACCCTTTGCAGCTATAACGGCTTCATCTCTTCTGGGAAGGCTGTCCACAAGGTTTAGGAGTGTCTATGGGAATGTTTGACCGTTCTTCCAGAAGCGCGTTTGTGAGGTCAGGCATTGATGTTGGACGAGAAGTCCTGGCTCGCAGTCTCTGCTCTAATTCATCCCAAAGGTGTAAAATTAGACCCCAATCTTGCTTATCCATGTCTTTATGAACCTTGTGCGTATGTATGTATGTATGTGTATATATATATATATACACACACACACACACACACACACACATACAGTTGTGCTCATAAGTTTACATACTCTGGCAGAATTTATGATTTCTTGGCCATTTTTCAGAGAATATGATTGATAACACAAAAACATTTCTTTCACTCGTGGTTGGTGTTTGGCTGAAGCCATTATCAATCAACTGTGTTTACTCTTTTTAAATCATAATGACAACCGAAACTACCCAAATTACCCTGATCGAAAGTTTACATACCCTGGTACTTTTGAAATGATAACATGCACACAAGTTGACACAAAGGGGTTTGAATGGCTATTAAAGGCAACCATCCTCACTTGTGATCTGTTTGCTTGTAATTAGTGTGTGTGTATAAAGGGTCAATTAGTTTCTGGGCTCCTGACATACCCTTACATCTTTCATCCAGTGCTGCACTGACGTTTCTGGATTCTGAGTCATGGGGAAAGAAATGTCAAAGGATCTGCGGGAAAGGCAGTTGAACTGTATAAAACAGGAAAGAGATATAAAAAGATATCCAAGGAATTGAGAATGCCAATCAGCAGTGTTCAAACTCTAATCAAGAAGTGGAAAATGAGGGGTTCTGTTGAAGCCAAACCTCGGTCAGGTAGACCACCTAAAATTTCAGCCACAACTGCCAGGAAAATTGTTTGGGATGCAAAGAAAAACCCACAAATAACTTCAGGTGAAATACAGGACGCTCTGAAAACATGTGGTGTGGCTGTTTCAAGATGCACAATAAGGAGGCACTTGAAGAAAGATGGGCTGCATGATCGAGTCGCCAGAAGAAAGCCATTACTACGCAAATGCCACAAAGTATCCCGCTTGCAATACACCAAACAGCACAGAGACAAGCCTCAAACCTTCTGGCACAAAGTCATTTGGAGTGATGAGACCAAAATTGAGCTTTTTGGCCACAACCATAAACGCTACATTTGGAGGAGCCAACAAGGCCTATGATGAAAGGTACACCATTCCTACTGTGAAACACAGAGGTGGAATGCTGATGTTTTGGGGTTGTGTGAGCTACAAAGGCACAGGAAATTTGGTCAAAAGTGATGGCAAGATGAATGCAGTATGCTATCAAAAACTACTGGACTGACATTTGCATTCATCAGCCAGGAAGCTGTGCATGGGATGCACTTGGACATTCCAACATGACAATGATCCAAAACACAAGGCCAAGTCGACCTGTCATTGGCTACAGCAGAATAAAGTGAAGGTTCTGGAGTGGCCATCTCAGTCTCCTGACCTCAATATCATTGAGCCACTCTGGGGAGATCTCAAACATGCAGTTCATGCAAAACAGCCCAAGAATTTCCAGGAACTGGAGGCTTTTTGCCAAGATGAATGGGCAGCTTTACCATCTGAGAAGATAAGGAGCCTCATCCACAATTACCACCCACAAAATACTTCAAGCTGTCTTTGATGTTAAAGGGAGCAAAACACAGTATTAAGAACTGGGGTATGTAAACTTTTGATCAGAGTCCTTTGGGTAGTTTCTGTTGTCTGTTGATTTAAAAAGAGTAAACACAGTTGATTGATAATAAATGGCTTCAGCCAAACACTAACCATGAGTGAAAGAAAAGTTTTTGTGTTATCATTTATAATCTCTGATAAATGGCCAATAAATCATAAATAAGGCCATGGTATGTAAACTTATGAGCACAACTGTACATACTGTATTTCCAATTGCTTTTTCCCAAAAGAGGTCAAATAGGGGGTCTGTTTGGGGTCATAACTTCCTGGTGAGCTTCTTGGCTGCCTCAACTTGGAATGCTAGAGAGCCCATTTGCACTTAAAGCGGAAGTAAACCCATTGATTTGATAGTATCAAAGAAGAGTTAATATTCCCGGCATGCCGGAAATGCTAGCTGTCTCCTTGGTTGTGCCCTCAACCAAACTATCAAACCATCCAATGGGTGGTGTCATAATGGATCACATGTGCAGCATCATGGCAGTTGTAGATTAAACAGAGGCTAAGATGGCAGCTTCCTTGGCTGAAAACGATAGGAGGGTTTACTACCACTTTAAGTGTTGCGTTGCAATGTGATAATGAGCATTGCGTTAAGGAAGCTCATTTATTATGAATTGGCTGTAGATGCTCCACAACAGATGGAAAAAAAACCAATGCATGGCCTTTTAACTTTGTGGTATGTTGCAATGGATTGTACTTCACTGCAATACGTTGGGGTGGCATTCATAATGAATGGCACCACAACACACAACATGTACAGCAGATTGGTAATTCACATAAGCACAGGCATTGCCACAATGTGGCCTAGGCCCTGAGACTAATTTGAAACTATAACATAGCTCCCAACTGTCCCTGATTTCGAGAGACTGTCCCTCATTCGGAACAAAGTCCCTCTGTCCCCCTTTCCTCCTCATGTGTCCCCTCATTTTGGTCTGATCTATATAAGTTGTATTTAAAATGCACTCCTCTAGCAAAAGGTGCACATTTTTATCTTTCAAAACACATTTCCCAGTGCTAAACCTTTCATCCAATTACTAAATTGCTGCCTTTCTAAATTCCGAAAGCCAATATAAAGGAATAGTAGTGGTAAAAAAAAAAAAAAAAACAGTTGTGGGTTTAACCAATCATTTTTTTCTACAGTTCTCCTTTAAGGGGGGTGTGTCCTATGCCTACATACTTTTGCTAATTGGTGAGCTAATCAACATTGTCAGTGAATTCCATCACCACCTATGCTTGGTCACCCTAGGACAGTGATAGCGAACCCATGGCACGCGTGCCACAGCTGACATATAGACCCATCTCTGTGTGCATGCGAGAGAGTCCATGGAGAGTCCAGCTTCGGTGGCGGTGGGAGCGCGGCAGCAAACAGCAGCGAGGTCGGGGTGCAGGACTCTGCACATGGCGAGCGAGTGGGTGGTTCCGTAGTCTCTGCAGGGAAGGTGAATAGGTCTGGGAGTCCAGGAGGGAGAAGAGCTTCACCACCTCCTTGACCCCAGAAGAGGCGAGCAGCGGGTGCAGTGTCCCCGGTGCCTTCCAGAGCCTTGACTCCTCAAACCACCTCCCTGCTAAAACGTTAACATTGAGGCCCGGGGACAGGTTGACTGGGGCCCTTGAAGATGAGGACAGGTGGGAGGTGCAGGCTGCGAGGGAGCCGCTGGAAGGAACAGAGCAGAGAGAACCCCCCAGATCAAGGACGGAGACTGGCATGGAAAGTAGCGGGCATGATCATACACACTACCTGCAGCAAAGGCTGGGACAGGGGGGCAGAGCAGGGACTGCAGATGGGGACAGACCTAGAGGTCTCTCTCATTTCCTCAATCCTCTCTCGGCCACTCTGTCTCTCTCAACCCCCTTTCTCTCTCTCTCTCACATTCCTCTTGCACCCTCCTCTCTCTTTCTATTACCCCTCTCTATCCCTCCTCTCTCCCTCACACATCTTTCTTCTTCACCCCCTCACTCCCCCTCAGCCTACACTCAACATGGAGCCTAAGGTCCCCACCATAGTCCTTCACATTCAGGCCAATGTGCACAGACTGACTCCCCCATGTTTTTATATATTTTGTTTTGGTTGCTCCCTTTTCAGGGAGAAATACCTGATTTATGATTAAAGTGGTTGTCAACTCTGGACAACCACTTTAACCTACAGGTAAGCCTATAAATAAGGTGTACCTGTAGGTTCCTTGCATATCTCCCAAACCTGCACGGTTCAGGAGATATGCAGTGTACTTCTATGTGCTGACGTTATCGGGCACACATGCCTCCGTGCCGTTCCTTCACTGAGATCGTGCCAAGATTGGCTGCTCCCGTGCGCATGCCCAGGAGTGACGTCACGCGGCTCCGGCAAATGACAGAGCCGGAGTCTGCGGCCCCAGAAGGAAGAGGGGCAAAGATGGACACTTCCTACTGCTGGACATCGCGGGCTTCCAATGCAGGTAAGTGGCACATAATGGGCTAATATGCGATGCATACTAGCCCATTACGCTTTTACATTGCAGGGTAATGAAGAGGAAATAAAACCCATCATATATCATCCAGGCTTGTAAAATACTGGTCAGGTGGCAACCAACCCTGGTGGTATGGGTTAGCATGTCCTCTCACTTCCTGTTCTAGTTTTGATGATTACTGAAAAGAATGGGACAAAGACGATAACATAAATGTGAGAGGTTACAATCATCTCTGAATTTAAACTGAAACAATGGGCGCGCTTTTGCAATATCTAAGCAGGATCTGCTGCAGAATGGTCTTAAATTAACATTTTCAGTTTAACGGCGACCCTACCAGCTGCATATACTTTGCTTCTCTGCTGTTCCATTTGGCAGATGGAGGAGGCGGATGTGGTGGGGAGGAACCCTGTGAAGATGAAACTTGCTAGAAGCTAAAAAGGAGCAATAAGGGAGCCAAGAAAGGGGATAATGTGCAGCCAATGGGGTTACCATGAGGGCTTCAGCTTGAATAAAAGCTTTGGCCAGGTTTCAAGTATTTTTTTTTTTTTTTTTGCAAAGCAACCTTCAGTTTCAGTTTGGAAGTTAACCACAGATTATAACGAGATTATAATGAGAGTTCTGATTGTGTAACTTGAACCCTTGAGAGCAGCTTTTGTAGAATGACAGCCCACACTCCCATTATTATGTGTTTAAAATGCATCTAAACTCAAAAGAAAACATCACATGGTGGCTGCATTCATTTCCTTTTTTAGGCCCCTTTCACACGGGGCGAAATCTGTCCAAGCGGATCCCCCTGCTCAGCGGGGGATTTCTCTGCTGATCCCTGCTGAGCAGGCAGATGACAGGTCCGTGTCCGCTCCATTATGCAGAGTGGACATGGACACAGCCATCTGTTCTCCATGGGGCCGTCGGCTGGAAATTGACTGCATGTCCGTTCCATCCGATCCACCGAACGGATCCACATCTGTCTGTTTCTAGACGACCGCATCGGATGCCAACAGGTGACAGCTGACATCCGCTGCCCCATAGAGAACAATGGGTGGTCTGATTGGGTCCGTCTGTTCGGTCCACTGGTGTGAAAAGAGCCTAATGCCTCGTACACACGGTGCAACGGTTGTACGACCGAACGGCCAAAATCGTATGTTGGCTGTTGTATCTCGCGTATTGACATGCACTAAGTGATCCTACGACCAAGCTGAACTTAGTGTCGTGTTATGAACGTATAAAGAGAAAGTTCAGGTGTATGTAATTAGCGTCCGGCCATTCCTGACTTCTGAGCATGCGTGTTTTAAACAATACAACTTGTTGGACCAACTTCTCTGTACACATGATACAATGGTCGTACGACCACTTGTTGGTACTACCAAGTTTTGTAGTTGTACAGTCGTACGTCGGCTGTTCTGATCGCGCGTACTAACGGTCGATTTAGCATACAACGGTCGTTCGTACGACCTGTTGTATAGGCTCGTCAACCCGTGTGTACGAGGCTTAAGACCCAATACACACTATTAGATTTTCTGCAGATTTTTCTCTTCAGATTTACCAAAACCATAAAATATGATGCCAAACCTTAGGAGTTTTAATTTGAATGCAATCGGGCAGCAGTGTTAGTTTTGGCAGCAAATTTCGATTTAGTTTTAGTCTTAGTCTTAGGACTAAAATGGCATTTTAGTTATAGTCCCATTTTAGTCTTCTGCAATTGTTTTAGTTTTAGTCCTATTTAGTTGACTAAATCCGAAAATTCTCGTATGACAGAATGCAACGTCAAACGTAATGTGTTGAATTGTTTTGTATGTTTTCGTTCGTTTCTGAGAATGCGTAGTCTTGCTCTAGTGATTTTTTTTCGGAACAAAAACTGTACTAATTAAACGAAAATTGGGTGTTGTGTTCACAAACGACAAAAATTTTTGAGCCTGCACATCAAGTTTTTGTCGTCCGAAAATTCTGAATCGGCTGTCGAAAGCACTGTACTAACGATCAGAAAATCGGCAGATCGTTCGTCGGACTAAATTTTCCTTCAGATTTTCTGATCGTGTGTACGGGGCTTAAAGCGGAGCTCCACCCAAAAGTGGAACTTCTGCTTTAATGGAAGGTGACCCCCTGACATGCCACGGTGCCGCAGCTCAGGGAAGGAAGTCCACCCCCCCCTTGGCGATCTTCTGGGACACGTCCCAGGTCCCAGAAGATACGCCAGCCATTCACAAGGCGCAGCGTGACTCGCGCATGCGCAGTGCATGCCTGGCTTTGAAGCCAAAGCCAGGTGCCCACACTTGTGATGCCGACACCGCCGAGGGGAGGGGGCGAAGAGCGAGCCCTCGGGCAACCGCATCGCTGGAACGAGCAACAGTTGAGTTGCCTTTTTGTAGCTGCTGACTTTTACATGGGTGGAACTGCGCTTTAAGTCTTTTATTTTCACCTGTTGCTCAAGCCTGTTATTATTCAACTTCCTTTAACAGACCAAGTTGTCTGTCCAAAAGTGGCAGTAAAGACCCATACACACGGTCCCTTCTTAAGCTGTAGATCTAATGCAGGACCCGCGCATTCCGAAGCTGCAGCATTAGAGCTGTTTTGAAACTGAGCTGCCAAAATGGTCAGAAACGCGGATTAACGTTGTATACACAGCATTAAGCCTCGTCAGGCATTTCTCTGCCTCTATTCAAAATCAATGGTTCCCTATGGGAGCCCATTGATTTGAATAGAAGTCGCACCAGAAGTCGGATGATGATGATCCGACTTGCGGTGCAACTTGGATCTTGAAGGGGAATCCCCACAAAAAATGAAAAAAACGGCGTAGGGTCCCCCCAAAGTCCATACCCTTATCCGAGCACGCAGCCTGGCAAGCCAGGAAAGAGGGTGGGGACTAACGAGCGCCCCCCCTCCTGGACCTTACCAGGCCGCATGCCCTCAGCATGGGGAGTATGGGTGCTTTGGGGTAGATATTGATGAGGACAAGAGCCTCTTCCCGACAACCCTGACCGTTGGTTGTTAGGGTCTGCAGGCGGGGACTTATCGGAGTCTGGAAGCCCCCTTTAACAAGGGGGGCCCCCAGATCCCTGACCCCCACCCTTTGTGAATGAGTATGTGGTACATTGTACCCCTATTCATTCATCTTAAAAAAACAGGGTCCAAAAAAAACACTACACAGCATTTTAAAATATTTTATTAAACCTGCCCCAAAGCACCCATACTCCCCATGTTGAGGGCATGAGGCCTGGTATGGTCCTGGGGGGGGCCTTTCATGCTTGGATAAGGGTCTGGAATGGATTTTGGGGGGGGAACCTATGCCGTTTTTTGGCATGCGGGTTCCCCTTTAAATCCATACCAGATCGAAGGGTCTGGTAACTTCTGGGGGGAACCCAAAGCAATTTTTTTTTCATTTTTTGCGGGGGTTCTCCTTCAAGATCCAAGTCGCACCACAAGTCGGATCATCATCCGACTTTTGGTGCGACTTTTATTCAAATCAATGGGCTCCCATTGGGAACCATTGATTTTGAATAGAAGCAGAGAAACGCCACTGAAAGCTAGCGTGGAAAAACGTGCATTGACGCCAATGCAAAACGCTGATAAAATTTCGTTTTTAACGTGGCTACAGCTCATTTTTCATAACGCCCATGTGTATGAGGCCTTAGTACGCACAATTCTACAGCCGATTTCCAATTGTCATCCAACAGAAGTTGGCTGACAAGACTAGAAAACTTTTGTTGGCCAACAAGGCGTTGGCCGATTGTTGGCTCGTGTGTATAGAAGTTGGCCAACAAAAGTTGGAAGTGCAAACACACATGTTCTGAATCCAGGAAGTGTTCGGTTGTAAACCTGCGTTCCTAATTCACAAATCACATTCACCTGAACTTCCTCTTTATGCGCTCGTAACACATCACTACGGTCGGCTTTGTTAGATGATTACTTGACTACCGTTGGTACGCTGAACAAAACCGCTGACAGCCGATTTGGCCAAAAGTTGGACGTGCGGTCGTACAATCGGCGCATGTGTACGAGGCTTAAGAGGGTTGGGAGAATCCATTGACAGGGATGCTTACAATGATCAGCTTTTATTTATGTAAAACCTTTATCCCAAAAGGAAAAAAAAAATGGTTTATAAAGTGTAAAACCTCATACACACGGGCGTTTTTACAGCCGCATTTTTGAGCTGTTTTTACAGCTTAAAAATGCCTCTCCATGTTATTCAATGGCCTTATACACACACTGACGTTTTTAAGCTGTAAAAAAATCCCAAGACCAGCGGGTTCTGAGGCTCCAGCGCTAGAGCTGTTTTGACGCTGATGCCAGCAAAACCCTCAAAAACATGGTTTAACGTTATATACAGAGTGTTAAGCCTCGTCGGGCGTTTCTCTGCCTCTATTCAAAATCAATGGTTCCCTATTGGAGCCCATTGACTTGAATAGAAGTCGCATAGAAGTTGGATCATGATGATTCGACTTGCGGCGCGACTTGTGTGCTGAGGATCTTGAAGGGGAACCCCCCCGCAAAAATGAAAAAAAAAAACAACTTGCGTGCGGTTCCCCCCAAGAGATACCAGACCCTTCGGTCTGGTATGGATCTTAAGGGGGAACCCCCATGCCAAGAAAAATGGCGTAGGGCCCCCCAAAATTCATACCAGACCCTTATCCGGGCACAAAGCCTGCCAGGTCAGGAAAGGGGGGTGAACGCCCCTTCCTGGACCATACCAGGCCACATGCCCTCAACATGGGGGGGTGGGTGCTTTGTGGCAGGGGCCACCCGATGATGTCATCCAGAGGCCCACCCCCTTATGACATCACTGCCGAGGCGGTGATATCATAAGGGGGCGGGGCCTCTGGGTGCCGTCAGCAGGTGGCCCCGCCCCATGCCACTATATTTCAACACACAGCATGGAGACACTGTTAGTCCGGGAGATCGCGTTGTGTCAACATGGGAAGAAGAACAGAGGGAGAAGACCCGGCAAAAGAGCAGAAGAAAGAAGACCCCTCAGAAGAAAGAAGATGCCGGTGAGGGAGAAGAGCTGGAGAGGGAGAAGACACCGGAGCTGTTTTAATAAAATACTTTAAAAACCTGTGTAGTGTGTTTATTTTTGACATTTTCTTTTTAGGTGAATGGGTAGGGGTACAATGTACCCCATACTCATTCACATAGGGTGGGGGTCCGGGATCTGGGGGACCCCATGTTAAAGGGGGCTTCCAGATTCCGATAAGCCCCCGCCCACAGACCCCGACAACCAACGGCCAGGGTTGTTGGGAAGAGGCTCTTGTCCTCATCAACATGGGGACATGGTGCTTTGGGTGGGGGGGGTGCCCCCAAAGCAGCCATACTCCCCATGGCATGCGGCCTGGTATGGTCCAGGAGGGGGGGCGCTCGCTCATCCCCACCCCCTTTCCTGGCCTGCTAGGCTGCGTGCTTGGATAAGGGTTTGGTATGGACTTTGTGGGGGACTCTAAGCTGTTTTTTCGGCGTGGAGGTTCCCCTTTAAATCCATACCAGACCGAAGGGTCTGGTACCTCCTGGGAGGGGGGACCCCATGCAATTTTTTTTTTCAGTTTTTGCAGGGGTTTCCCTTCAAAATCCAAGTCGCACCCCAAGTCGGATCATCATGATCCGACTTCTATTGAAATCAATGGGCTCCCATAGGGAACCACTGATTTTGAATAGAGGCAGAGAAACGCAGCTGAAAGTTAGCGCCAGAAAAACGTGCATTGACGTCAATGCATAACGCTGATAAAATCACGTTTTTAACACAGCCTTTTTCCTGGCGTTGGTACTAGCTTTACAGCTCGTTTTTCATAACGCCCGTGTGTACGTAGCCTTAGCTGGATTTAGTTAAGTCCATCCATTCCATGGCCGAATCACCAGGTGAAAATAACATTTTAAAAAGGTAAGCTGCAATATATTATAGTTTTTGAGATTAGATATTAGCACTCCAAACGGGAGCTAAACAGGATTTTAAAAGCTTAAATAAAGCCATTGAAAGCTCACTAAAGGGAAAGTATTTAAAAAAAATGCTAATTTTTTTGCAGGTAAAAAAATGTGCATTTATTATTTTTTGTTGCAGGAGCCTGGAAAGCATTGCACCAGCGATTAGCAGATCTCTGATGCCATGCAGGTCTCCTGCACACGTTCTCGTATGAGGAAGCCGATACATTCTGACAGGAAGACTCAATGAACTACCACAATGCTTATAGCACCGTGGTAGTTCATTGAAAGCTACAAGCCGACAGCCACTAAGGATGTTGGGACTTGTAATTCATTCATACACAGAGCTGTGTGAATAAATGACGGAGCCCTGCACCGCTGCGCTGTAAAAAAAAATGACAGCTAGTATGGGGAACTTCTCCCCGTACTGCTGTCACAGGGAGAAGGAGCAGCGGGCGGCAGCTGCAGTAGTGGGAACATTTAACATGTTCCCAAAGGTTCACTTTTCCTTTAACAATGCATTATGGGTCCTTGCTGTATGTACTGCTGTACACATGCTAAACCCTCCATATGTCCATGGCCTAAGCCTGATGTCACCCTAGCTATCCTGTTCCTTGTGAATTCTCAGGATTACTAGGATATGCATTCACAAGCTTTGTATATGTGGCACCCTTGCCGTGTTAAGTGAAGGAGTGACACCGTGCTGCTGAAAACATTGCAGAAAATTTGATTGACAGCAGCAGGAGCCAATGACCGGTTCGCAGGGCCGCTGATAGGGGGGACCACCGGTCCTCTTGTAGGGGGCCCGAGCACACAAGGAGGGCCCTCACGGAGGGGGGATTAGTGATGGATGACAATTGTGTCTCTCTTCCTCCAGCAGCTGAAAGGTGATCTCGCTCCCCCTCTCCCGGCTGCCAGATTTTATCTGCTGAGAAAGAGCCGTCATCCCTCACTAATCCCCCTCCCTCTCAGGCTGGCTCTAATGTTAGCTGTGCTCCTGAGTTTGTTATCTCTGTAACTTTGTTTCTGTCCCTCAGTCTCTCAGACTGTATACTTTTTTCATCTCATCTTCATTTTTATTTATTAACTCAGTTTTATCTTTTAGATTTAGCAGGAATTCTGTGAGTCATGTTGTGTTTGTGTCTGGTAATATATTTATTGTATTTTTAGCGAAATATAACTTTAATATTTTCTTGGGGGCGGGGGCCCTGTCAGGTAGTCTGTGCGGGGCCCCACGTTTTCTATCAGCAGCCCTGCCGGTGCTGCTCCTGTGCACATCGCTGATTTGGGATCAGGCTTTGGTAATTATAAGAGAGGGCTGGGAGGATTCTGCAGCACAGAATGTTTCTTTTACCTTAAGGCTACTTTCACACTGGAGCGTTTTACAGACGCTATTTAGCTAAAAATAGCGCCTGTAAAGCGCCTCAAAAGTCCCCCCCAATCCACCCCAATGTGAAAGCCCTGAGTGCTTTCAGACTGGGGCGGTGCGCTAGCAGGACGTTACAAAAAGTCCTACAAGCAGCATCTTTGGGGCGGTGAGGGGAGCGGTAATATACCGCTCCTCTACCGCCCCTGCCATTGAAGTGCATGGCAAGCGCTGCCAAAGCGGCTGCACACCACCTCGGTAGCGCTGAGCGCCGGCACTTTTAACCCCTTGTGGGGGGTTAAAAGCGAGGCGCTCCCGCCCGCATAGCGGAGCCCTATTGCTGGTAAAACTTCGCTAAAACTAGCGGGGTTTTACCGCGACCTCGGGTCCCGCTCCAGTGTGAAGGTAGCCTAATGCAATGCTCCTGCGGCAGTGACCAGTACATATAGAGCATTGCCATCTTGGCATTGTGTTGTGCTGTAGTTTGACAAATAGTGAAGGAACCGTTCATGCGATGAGAGGCGTTCACAGCACTTTCAAAGTGCATGGGCAGCTAAATGCAATGCACCTTAACACACAAAAATGCATGAGTTAAATGCATCACACTGTGGGGTGAATGATCCCAAAGAGAGTCATGGATTTTTCTCTGGTGTGGTCAGTGTGTATTCTTTGTACAGCACTGCTTGTACCAGCAGGTGGCGCTGTTTCATATAAAGTCCACCTAGGCACAATTTACCAGTTTAATGATCAGCTAGTAATGAATGCTCATTGATGAATAGGTAATATTTTTCAGCTCATAGCTGACTTCCTGCCCATTGATTAATAGAATACAGACAACCCGTTTCCGCTTAACATGGCATCTGTTTATTGCAGGTTTTAATACAGTGCCAACAATTTGCCCTATGATAAATACATAATCATTTATGCAGCCCTTTACATACTGTAAATTCAGCCCTGGCCCTCAATAAGCTTATAATCGAAGATCCCTTAACTAACATACATACATATATTAGGGCCAATTTATACAGGAACCTACTAACATGTCTTATAAGTGTGGGCGGAAACCCACATAAGGACAGGGAGATCATGGAAACTCAATGCATGCAGCCAGGATTTAAACGGAGGACCCCAGTGCTGCAAGGCAGAAGTGCTAACCACTAAGTGAAAACACAGTATATGAAATATCAAATATGCTGGACAGCATTTACTTTTTTCCCTAGAGCAGAAGTGTTTTATGAAATGAGTGGGCCTGTGTGTGAGATCAGAAGTTGGGCCCCATTGCTTGATTAAAAAAAAAAAAAACCTGGGGTGCTTAGTGTGCCACGGTGAAGAGTGGGCATGGTTTGCATTGTACCAAGGGCATTGCTAGGATTGTAAAAGATCTGGGGCACCTTTAGGCAAATGAAGTAGAAGAGTAATTTTGGCGACACCATGTTGTTTGATATAAAGTGTTATAGCGACCCATGTAGGCTAGGTTCACATTTATGCAGCTACGACTGATGTGCTTTTCAGGCACGTTTTGCAGTGCGTTTTGTGTTTTTAAACCCTCATATTTTTATGCGTTTTTGCATGCAGTTCTCATGCATTTTGCGGTTTTATGTTTTTTGTTTTTTTTTCCTCTTTAAACACACTGTATATAGCTGGTTGCTAAGAAGGGAGCCGGGAAGCCGGCCGCCGCGTCCTTAACAGATGAGTCATCAGCTGTTAGCGGGGTTGCATGTTAACAGCTGAATGTGAAAAATAAATTGGCGGCAAAAAAAATTACGAAAAAATCGCATGGGGTCCCCCCCAGGTCCATACCAGGCCTTTCGGGTCTATTATGGATTCTGAGGGGACCCCCCCATGCCAAAATGTAAAAAAAATGGCGTGGGGTTCCCACCAAAATACATACCAGACCCTTATCCGAGCATGCAGCCTAGCAGGTCAGGAAAGGGAAGGGACAAGGGAGCGTGCCCCCCCCTCGAACCATACCAGGCTGCATGCCCTTAACATGGGGGGATGGGTGCACCTTGCCCCCATGTTGATGGGGACAAGGACCTCTTCCCGACAACTCTGGGCTTTGGTTGTGGGGGTCTGCGGGCGGAAGGCTTATCAGAATCTGGAAGAACCCTTTAACAAAGGGGCCCCCAGATCTCGCCCCCGCCCCATGTGGATGGGTATCTGGTACATTTTACCCCTACCCATTCACCCGAAAAAGCAGCAAAGTGTTGAAAAAGAGCCGGTTTTTGACAAGTCCTTTATTAAAAAAGCACTGTGCTGTCTTCTTCCTGAGCTGTTCTATTAGGTCTTTCCTGACATTTTCTTAAGTCACATCCTACAGCAAAAGCCATGGTCTGCAGAGAGCTTCCCAAGCATCAGAGGGATCTCATTGGTAAAGGGTATTAGTCAGGAGAAGGGTACAAATTAATTTCCAAGGCATTAGATATACCATGGAACACGGTGAAGACCGTCATCATCAAGTGGAGAAAATACAGCACAACAGTGGCGTTACCAAGAACCGGACGTCCCTCCAACATTGATGAAAAGACGGGAAGAAAACTGGTCAGGGAGGCTGCCAAGAAGCCTACAGCAACATTAAAGGAGCGGCAGGAATATCTGGCAAACATTTGCTGTGTGGTATATGTGACAACAATCTCCCGTATTCTTCATATGTCTGGGCTATGGGGTAGAGTGGTAAGACGGAAGCCTTTTCTTACCAAGAAAAACATCCAAGCCGAATACATTTTGCAAAAACACCTCTGAAGTCTCCCAAAAGCATGTGGGAAAATGTGTTCTGGTCTGATGAAACCAAGGTTGAACTTTTTGGCCATAATTCCAAAAGATATATTTGGTGCAAAAACAACACTGCACATCACCAAAAGAACACCATACCCACTGTGAAGAATGGTGGTGGCAGCACCATGCTTTGGGGCTGTTTTTCTTCAGCTGGAACAGGGGCATTAGTCAAAGTAGAGGGAATTATGAAATTATGAACAGTTACAAATAGCAGTCAATATTGGCACAAAACCTTCAGGCTTCTGCTAGAAAGCTGAACATGAAGAGGAACTTCATCTTTCAGCCTGACAATGACCCAAAGCATGCATCCAAATCAACAAATGAAGGGCTTCACTAGAAGAAGATTAAAGTTTTGGAATGGTCCAGCCAGAGCCCAGACCTGAATCCCATTGAAAATCTGTGGGGTGATCTGAAGAGGGCTGTGCACAGGAGATGCCGTCACAATCTGACACAATCTGACACTTTGGAGCCCAAGTGTGGGCAAATATTGGCAAGTCAAGATGTGCCATGCTGATAGAATCATACCCAAAAAGACTGAGTGCTGTAATAAAATCAAAAGGTGCTTCAACAAAGTATTAGTTTAAGGGTGTGCACACTTATGCAACCATATTATTGCAGTATTTTTATTTTTACTTCCCTCCACCTAAAAGATTTCAGTTTGTTGTTCAACTAAGTTGTACAGTTTATAGGTCACATTAAAAGGTGGAAAACGTTCTGAAATTATTTATCTTTGCCTAATTTTTTTACATCACAGAAACCTGACATTTTAAGGCCCCTTTCACATGGATGTTCCGTTCAGGTCCTGTCCATTCTTCAGGCGGACCCAAACGGACGCCCCATTCCTCTCTATGGAGTGACGGATGTCAGCGGTGACATGTCCGCTGGCATCTGCCGCTCTCTGATCCTGCACTGTAAAGTCCGATGGATGGAAACCCTATTTTTTCCATCTGTCTGGGGATCAGATCTAATGACAATGGACAGACGGATCCGTTGTCATCCGATTTCCCATAGAGGAGGGCGGCGCTCTGACAGATCCGTCTCTGATCTGTCATCCGCCGGCTTAGCGGGGATCAGCGGATCCATCGCTGCTGAGCAAAGTGGACCCCGCACACGGAACGCCCGTGTGAAAGGGGCCTAACAGGAGTGTGTAGACTTTTTATATCCACTGTGTGTGTATATATAAAAGTTTTAACTTTTTGACATGACAGCGACATGTGCAACAACATATTTGGTTTAAAGTGGTTGCCAACTCGTGACAACCACTTTAACCTACAGGTAAGTCTATAATAAGGCTTACCTGTAGGTGCCCTGCATATCTCCCAAACCCGCACGGTTTAGGAGATACAGTCAGGTCCATAAATATTGGGACATCAACACAATTCTAATCTTTTTCGCTCTATACACCACCACAATGGATTTGAAATGAAAGAACAAGATGTGCTTTAACTGCAGACTTTCAGCTTTAATTTGAGGGCATTTACATCCAAATCAGGTGAACGGTGTAGGAATTACAACAGTTTGTATATGTGCCTCCCACTTTTTAAGGGACCAAAAGTAATGGGACAGATTAACAATCTTAAATCAAACTTGGTTGCAAATCCTTTGCAGTTAATTACAGCCTGAAGTCTGAAGCGCATAGACATCACCAGATGCTGGGTTTCATCCCTGGTGATGCTCTGCCAGGCCTCTACTGCAACTGCTGTCTTCAGTTCCTGCTTGTTCTTGGGGCATTTTCCCTTCAGTTTTGTCTTCAGCAAGTGAAATGCATGCTCAATCGTATTCAGGACAGGTAATTGACTTGGCCATTGCATAAAATTCCACTTCTTTCCCTTAAAAAACTCTTTGTTTGCTTTCGCAGTATGCTTCGGGTCATTGTCCATCTGCACTGTGAAGCGCCGTCCAATGAGTTCTGAAGCATTTGGCTGAATATGAGCCGATAATATTGTCTGAAACACTTCAGAATTCATCCTGCTGCTTTTGTCAGCAGTCACATCATCAATAAATACAAGAGAACCAGTTCCATTGACAGCCATACATTCCCACCCCATGACACTACCACCACCATGCTTCACTGATGAGGTGGTATGCTTTGGGTCATGAGCAGTTCCTTTCCTGCTCCATACTCTTCTCTTCCCATCACTCTGGTACAAGTTGATCTTGGTCTCATCTGTCCATAGGATGTTGTTCCAGAACTTTGAAGGCTTTTTTAGATGTTTGGCAAACTCTAATCTGGCTTTCCTGTTTTTGAGGCTCACCAATGGTTTACATCTTGTGGTGAACCCTCTGTATTCACTCTGGTGAAGTCTTCTCTTGATTGTTGACTTTGACACACATACACCTACCTCCTGGAGAGTGTTCTTGATCTGGCCAACTGTTGTGAAGGGTGTTTTCTTCACTAGGGAAAGAATTCTTCGGTCATCCACCACAGTTGTTTTCCGTGGTATTCCAGGTCTTTTGGTGTTGCTGAGCTCACTGGTGCGTTCTTTATTTTTAAGGATGTTCCAAACAGTTGATTTGGCCACCCCTAATGTTTTTGCTATCTCTCTGATGGGTTTGTTTTGTTTTTTCAGCCTAATGATGGCTTGCTTCACTGATAGTGACAGCTCTTTGGATCTCATATTGAGAGTTGACAGCAACAGATTCCAAATGCAAATAGCACACTTGAAATTAACTCTGGACCTTTTATCTGCTCCTTGTAAATGGGATAATGAGGGAATAACACACACCTGGCCATGGAACAGCTGAGCAGCCAATTGTCCCATTACTTTTGGTTCCTTAAAAAGTAGGAGACACAGATACAAACTGTTGTAATTCCTACACCGTTCACCTGATTTGGATGTAAATACCCTCAAATTAAAGCTGAAAGTCTGCAGTTAAAGCACATCTTGTTTGTTTCATTTCAAATCCATTGTGGTGGTGTATAGAGCCAAAAAGATTAGAATTGTGTCGATGTCCCAATATTTATAGACCTGACTGTATGCAGTGTACTAGATGTGCTGACGTCATTTCGGCACATGCGCAGTGAAGAAACGGCCTCCGTGTCATTTCGCCATGCGCGGGAGTGACGTCACGTGACTCCAGCCAGTCACAGAGCCGGAGTCGCGGCCCCCGGAAGGAAGAGGCGCAGAAGACAGACGCTGCCTGCACAGGGGACAGCGCTGGATGTCGCAGGCTTTGTTTGCAGGTAAGTGACACATAATGGGCTACTATGCGATACATAGTAGCACATTATGTTTCTACTCTGCAGGGGAATACAGAGGAAGTAAACCCCATCAGGGTTTATTTCCTCTTTAACCACTTCAGCCCCGGAAGGATTTCCAGCTTTAGGACCGGAGCCCTTTTTGCGATTCGGCACTGCGTCGCTTTAACTGACAATTGCACGGTCGTGCGGCGTTGTACCGTTGCGGCGTGCTGGCACGTTAACAGTCAATTTCGCTGCGTCACGGCTTAGCGTTTTTCCCGAGGCCAGGATTTCGACCTTTAGGAAGGCCCCGACTTCACCAATTTCTCCTTTATTTGGGACTACCCCAAATGAAGGAGACATAAGGGGACGTCTCATCTTTGTATTACACGATGATACATAGCGTATCATCGGGTAATACACAGTGAATGGACGTTTGTTTCGGACGCTGTAGGTCGCGACAGGGGACACGTCCGTCGCAGACAGAAGACGCGGAGAAGGAAGGCCCCCGGCGCTGAGGCCGAGACACTGACCGA
>BLSH010046898.1:324219-338826 GCA_018402905.1 Glandirana rugosa | reverse complement strand
AGTCTACTGCTTAGAGGGACAGATTATTGTTCTAAAATCATCTTCTAGTTCTATAGGGTCAGGTTCCTGCTGTTGCTGTAAGGGACAGATTACTGTTCTAAAATCATTTTGCAGCCCACTAGCACTTTCCAGGACTCTTTTACAGTCATTTTTGTGCCGAAAAGTTCGGGTCCCCATTGAATTCAATAGGGTTCGGGGTAAAGTTTGGGTCAAGTTTGGTACCAAACCCGGACTATTTTCTGAAGTTCGGCCGAACCCACTGAACCCGAACATCCACGGGTTCGCTCAACTCTACCTGACACATGTTGGCTATCTGGATGCAACAGAACTCAAAATGCCATCTCTGTCCTATTTTTGCCATCAGTGATCACTGACTATAACGCTGGACCCAAGTTATGTATGATACTGGACATAATTCCAACGAATAACATTGTTCACTAATGCCCCTTTGGGGTACAACAGATGGTGAATCAGCCTAAACTTGTTGGATTCCTTCTTTGGGACCACTCCTAATGGGGTTAAGTGTAGACTGTGTAAAAAGCTGTAGATTCTTGGGTATTGAAACAAAAACAAGGGGAATCAGAAAGCCAAAACGAAAACCGTTGATCAAAAACAATGCATCTTCTGTCCTTAGATACTTATTTAGAAACGGTACCCAGGGCAGTGGATGAGGGCGTACCACCAGTCCTCTTGTACAGGCCCCAGGTCAGCAGGGGGGCCCAGGCAACAGGGTAAATCGGATGTGGACAGGGAGGGTGATCGGTGCAGCAGGGGTGGAAATTATTGGAACCAATCCCCTGTATGGCTCTCTCTGCAGCAGTTAAGAGATTCCTTCTCCTCTCCCTACTGTTGGTTTTCAGCTGCTGCAGAGAGAGCCTTACAAAAGATAGGTTCCAGTAATTGCCCCCCTCCCTTTTGCCAAACAGATCACCCTCCCTGTGCACCATATGTTTCCCCCTGCTGCCCAGGCCCCCATGTGTTACCCCCTACCCTCGCAGTGCTGCTGGCTTCCCTCCTCTCCTTCCTGCTGGCAGCTGCAAGCACACAATATGATCATTCAAGATTAAAAGTGAGGGAAGGGGCCAGTAAATATGTCATATTTGCCAGCCCCTTCCTTTCCTGAATGAACACAATGAGTAATCTGTACTGATGACTCACTGTGTTCATTCATAGCTAAAACATTGGCTGTATTGGGCCCCATGTCAGGTTGTCTATATGGGGCCCCGTTGTTTCTAATAACAGCCCTGACAGTACCACTGCACCTACTTTCATTGGTGGTCTCCATTTTTACAGTAGGTTTAAAGACTGAGGCTTCACTTTCTTAAGACATTGCAAGCTATGTGAGCCATTGAGAGATCTCACCCTTGAATCGGGAAATGCAGTCCCGAAATGGCAAGTATTGTCATGGACAGGGCCGGGTTAAGAGCGTCATGTACTTGGTGCTGAGGATTTTGGTGGACCTTTTACTGGGCACCCTTCTGTGTTTCCAAGAGCCTGTGCTGGCGTGCACCCAAGATTGCAAGGGCGCAGCCGCACAGGCGTAACACTAGGGAAGCCTGGCATTTGGTTTGCCAGGTTTACGTAAGGGCTGTGCATCGGCGTGAATGGAAAGAGAGCAGCCTTGCAGGCCTAACACTATGGAAGCCACGAATATCTGTAAGAGCCCTGCATTGGCATGCCCCAGGTTTCCATTAGGACTGCTCACGCGGTGCCCATTGTCAATCCCACCCTCCTGCCCAGGCGGTGCATGCGGAATGCAGGGCCCATCTGGGAGATCTCTCCCCATTGGCATATTGCTTTCCATGAGCAGTCTGTTCTTTTTGGGTGGCTGGGCCTATATTAAGGTAGGGGCCTGGAGCTGCAGCTCCAAAAGCCCCTATGTTAATCCAGCCCTTGTCATGGAACTGCCAACAATAGCCTTTCTTTTGCCTGCCCTAAGGCTCCTTAACCGCTGGTTGCTACTTGAAAGGACTGGTCTGACATCCAGAGCTGTGCCATAAGCTTACTCTACAACCTGATGTCATTGTAGTCCCAACACACACCGGGATGCATGGCTTTTCTCTGGTGAAATTGCTCATCATAGCATAGCCAAATTGAGCCACTGTATACATTATAATTATCCCCTATTATATCCATATGGCAGAAAAGAGACAAACAATTTTCAGGCACACTGGTCAACCAATTTGAAGAAGTCCACAGAATGAGGTTCCATCTGTGCTTTTCCTCCTCAGCCTTACCCAGGGGTAAAATTGAGAATCTCAATGTATTCCATTTTCCAAATCTTTTACATAAAATCTTGCTTCCAGTATACTCCAAGGCGACCCTCGAAAAAATATATACATGACCCCTTGCTAAGCCAATCGAACCCTGTCTTCCTGCATTTCTGGTGTGGGAGCTGCTGATACCAGGTTCCTTTCTGCCGGAACTTTATATCACCACCAGTACTGAAGCCTGACCTTTCCCTAAGGCCTCATACACACGGGCGTATCTTGAAAAATAAACAAAACGTCGGGCCCGACGTCAAGGAAAAAAATTAGCGTTTTTCGACGTTATGCATCGGCGTTAGTGAGCGTTAGTGAGCGTCAGCGTCAATAGGCGTTTTAAAAAAAAAATCATCCCTCTGCTATTTTTCAACCTAAAACCGTCGGTGTCAAAAAACGCCGGAAAACGCCTGTACAATATTAGTTGGCGTTTGTTGGCGTTTTGTGGCGTCGGCGTCAAAAAATGCTAAAACGTTACAGCCTCAGATCGCGATGGCCGTGGGTTCTACTTTCTGCTCACTAACGCCGACACCATCTACAGCTCAAAAACGCAGACGTTTTTATGGGGCCATTGACTAACATGGAGAGCTGCAAGAAACGCCAGAAAACGCCGGCGTCAAAAAACGTCCGTGTGTATGAGGCCTAAAAGTGCCATCAACTCCCCAGAAGACTGTTGAGAGGGTGAGGACCCAGCCTTTGTAAAATCACAGCATGTGATCAAATTTTTAAAACCTTCAAAAAAAACTCCACCATGCCAGGCAAAATGCCCATTTGGATGCTGGGCCCTCCATACTGTTGTTAAACTATGGTACTCTCCAGACTGCCTCAGCACTGAACTGCAAACAGCCATTGCAGCTGGCTCCTCCATACTCTTGCCACCATCATGGGGCTCCATTGAGCTGTCATCACTGCTGATCTCCCTGGATTCCACTAATGATTCCTGCTGTTCTGAAGGAGGGTAGGCCCTCCATTGCAGCAAAGTCAGCTCAGGGCACCATCCAGACCCCATTTCAACACTGGCCAAGGTCCCCTCCAGTTGAGCCCCATCAGGCATGCTAGCACCTGAGCAGACTGTAATTTGTCCAGTCCCCTAAAAGGGCCATGTCTCCGTTTCCTGGAAGATGCCATTCTTCCATGCTCTGATTTCCACTGGCTCACTGGGGACTATGAAAGGGCAGCAGAGAGGGATTTCTCCTTGCTGTTGTCCACTGCTGCTCTCTTCCCTTGTGCCTTCGCTGGGTCCTGTCAGAGGTGGGGTCTCCTCTTAGCCCCCACAGCTGGATTGGCATGGGTGTGCAGAAAGCAAGGGGCTGGAGACGCCTTAATGGGGCTCCCAGATTGACTCCAGACCTGTGGGGCAGGGTGAGGATCTGAGGATCTCAGGAGGCCTAGAGCTGCTAGGATGTTTTGGAACAGTGAGTTATGTAGGGTTATCCCTAAATCTCAATACTTCAGACAGCTGCTCCTGGTGCCAATGTGGCTCTCCATGCTCTGCAGCTGCTCAGAACTGCAACAAGTGAAGGGGCTATGCTACAAGTTAAATTATAAACATTCATTTCCACATGTAAATCAGCATAGATGTATGTAGTCCATGATATATAAAAATGAGCCTTAGGCACAAAATAAAAATATGAGTTCTTTCAGTGGTTAGTTCATCAAACGGGTAATGGATGTCTGTAACAATGCAGTTCAATTCCACCACAGTGTTTCACACCAAACGAGATTAGTGCACTTCCACCATAAGAAAAACCTGCTTACCAGAAGGCAAGCTAAATGAGCTTGCAGCTTTAAACCCAGCCAAGGCTTTAGTGTGGAATATTGAATCCCAGATAATGTTGCAGAAAGAGTCTCGTCACACTCAGGACTGGATTAACGTAGGGGCTATTGGAGCTGCAGCTCCAGGCCCCTACCTTAATATGGGCCCAACCACCCAAAAAGAACAGACTGCTCATGGAAAGCAATGAGCCACCGCTTGGGCAGGGTGGTGGGATTGATAATGGGCGCCGCATGAGCAGTCCTAATGGAAGCCTGGGGCAAGCCAATGCAGGGCTCTTACAGATATCTGGGGCTTCCATAGTGTTAGGCCTGCACAGCTGCACTCTTTCAGCTCAGAGTTCACACTGATGCACAGCCCTTATGGAAACTTGGCAATCCAAATGCTAGGATTCCCTAGCGTTACGCCTGTGCGGCTGTGCCCAAGCACCCTTGTGAGCTTGGGCACACGCCAGCACAGGCTCTTGAAAACTCAGAAGGTGCCCAGTAAAAGGTCCACCAAAATCCTCAGCACCAAGCACATGATGCTTTTAATCCAGCCCTGGTCACACTCTGTCTCATCGCCCGGTAACTCTCATGGTCAGAATGTTTCCATAAAAGAAAATCTCACCATAGTGTGATATTGTCTTAAGCTTTAATAAGTATAAAAAGTATTGCACTTACACAAAATCACTTAATAGCGAGCAGTAAAACGACATGCTGGCCGGCTCACATAAAAACACCCATCCTTCCAGGATTCCAAACAACGCGGTGATGTCAGCACGTACCCCCTTCCGACGCGTTTTGTCATCAAATTAAGTCGTCCTGGGGACATTCTCAGGACTAAGTAGCTTCCTATTTTCCTGGTCATGCAGGGTGAAGTCCAAGGACAGCTTTCTTCCCTTGTTGACCCTTCCAGAAATAACTTCCAGCAGTCCATGCGGCTCCTATCCTGCAGCATCTCCCTGCCACCTGTTCCTTGACCTCCAATTAGGTAAGGACTAATGTTTTAAACTAACGTTTAACTCTTTCCTGGAGGACTGTTCCTTATCCCAGTCGTGTTGCCCCTCCATTATTTTCCATCGGGTCTTTCTTTATTCCTCTTTTTCTGCCATTTATGGGAATATATGGAGTTTTTAGTGCATAATGTATATAATCAATGCCTGATGTGTGTATAATCTTTTCAATATTAAAACACCTTGTTTGCATGCATAATTAGGTATGTACATGGGGGAATCTATAATATACGTTTTATCCTGCTTCATTCAGCTCTATATTTTTTTTCCACCAGTTTCTCAAAATAATCAGATTTCACCTTGCTGGTGCCATATTGGCGAAGAATTCTGATTGGTTGTTGGATCAAGCAATCAAGCTGGACAAGCCTTGCAGTGGGAGGCACACATACAAACTGTTGTAATTCCTACACCCTTCACCTGATTTGGATGTAAATACCCTCAAATTAAAGCTGAAAGTCTGCAGTTAACCACTTCAGCCCCGGAAGGATTTCACACTTTAGGACCGGAGCCCTTTTTGCGATTCGGCGCTGCATCGCTTTAACTGACAATTGCGCAGTCGTGCGACGTTGTACCCAAACGAAATTTGCTTACTTGTTTTCCCACAAATAGAGCTTTCTTTTGGTGGTATTTGATCACCGCTGCGTCATTTCTGATCGCCGCTATAAACAAAAGAAGAGCGACAATTTTGCAAAAAAAAAACAAATTTCTTACTTTTTGCTAAAATACAAATCCAAAAAAAAAATATAAAAAAACATTTTTTTCATCGGTTTTGGCCGATTTATATTCTTCCTCATATTTGCGATAAAAAAAATTGGCGTTTATTGATTGGTTTGCGCAAAAGTGGTCGCGTTTACGGATGATGAGAATTCATTTTTGGGGTTTTTATTTTTTTTATTTTTTACTAGTAATGGCGGCGATCTGCGATTTTTAGAGGTACTGCGATATTTCAGCGGACATGTCGGAACATTTTGACACTTTTTTGGGACCATTGGCATTTATACAGCGATCAGTGCTATAAAAATGCACTGATTACTGTGTAAATGCCATTGGCAGTGAAGGGATTAACCTGCAGGGGGCGCTCTAAGGGTTAACTGTGTTCCCTGGGCGTGTTCTAACTGTAGGGGGACTGCCCTGGCTGGGGAAGGGAAGTGATCACACCTTCCGTGTAGAGGAATGCTGTGATCACAGCCCTTCCCCCTCTCACAGAACAGAGGTCCGTGTTTACTTACACGGACCTCCGTTCTTTCAGTCCGGGGGGGGGGGCATCGCGGGTGGCCGGCAGAGATCGACTCCCCTGGCCCTCCCCGGACACAGTGAGCGCGCGGGTGCGCCTCCGGCGGCGCGCGCGCGCTCACTGTGCGCGATCTGGCAGCCGCCGTCAGATGACGGCGTTTCGCCTTACAGAGCCACTTTGCCGCCGTCAGATGCGGTCAGCAAGTGGTTAAAGCACATCTTGTTCTTTCATTTCAAATCCATTGTGGTGGTGTATAGAGCCAAAAAGATTAGAATTGTGTAGTTGTCCCAATATTTATGGACCTAACTGTATTTCAGCTTGACTGTTCTGTGTTACACTGCGAATACTTAACCAACCCTTCCTATGGAAGGAGGAGTGATTTGGAGGAGATACAGATTTAGGTGGGGTGGCGCATCCCGGGAGCTGGTCATGCCAGATGGTGAGCAGACTCTGCCTGCAGCAGAAACTGCCACCAACAGGCGATTGTGGTGGAGCTCTGTGAACATTTCAGCCTCAAATTGAAACCAGAAGCTTTAGGATAAAGTTCTAAGGGTACAAAATGAACTTTACATTGGGATAATAAATTGACATTTCTGGATTTATAAGCAAAATTGCTAAGCTAGTTACTCCAATCTAATAGATGAAGGGTCCTATAGACTTAGGGTCCTAAGAGTGCATTTATATAAAGGAACAGTCTGTATGGCTTTAAAAAGCATGTGGTTATATTTATAGCATGTTTTATTATGTGTAATAAAATAATGTTTTTATTGGCTCATTTACACAGCAACACTGATGTGATGTGTAGCACAGTGCAGGGGATGCAGCATGTCTGCGTTTTTCTGCCCTGCCCTGGTTGGCACCACATACCACCACAATGCACACGTCAAATAAAGTTGTAAAAAATCAGCTTGATGTGCTGAACAAAGCTAAAAAGTAATAAACATGTAATCAGTGTTAGTTGTGTTTGAATAATGCTATGATGTGAATTCATGCTGTGTGTTAAAGGTGTAACACAGTACATTTTATGATTATTAAAAAGCACACGAAAATCCAATTTTTGATATGCTTAGTTGCAGGGTTTTCTTTTCATTGCATGTCATAGCCATTTCCTCTTCTGGGAGTGTCCAATTACTGTCTGTACTGGCCCAGCTCCTCCAACCCTCCCTTTGCCTTCTTAACCGCTTCAGCCCCAGAAGGATTTCACACTTTAGGACCAGATCACTTTTTGCGATTCGGCACTGCATCGCTTTAACTGATAATTGTCCTGTGGCGTTGTACCCAAACAAAATTTGTGTTCTTTTTTCCCCACAAATAGAGCTTTCTTTTGGTGGTATTTGATCCCCTTTGCGTCATTTCTGATCACCGTTATAATTAAAAGAAGAGCGACAATTTTGCAAAAAAAAACTAAATTTCTTACTTTTTGCTAAAATACAAATCCAAAAACAATATATAAAAAAATGTTTTTTTTCATCGGTTTTGGCCGATTTATATTCTTCCTCATATTTTTGGTAAAAAAAATAGCAATCGGCATTCATTGATTGGTTTGCGCAAAAGTTGCCGCGTTTATGGATGATGGGAGTTCATTTCTGGGGTTTTTATTTTTTTTTATTTTTTACTAGTAATGGTGGTGATCTGCGATTTTTAGCGGTACTGCAATATTGCGGCGGACATGTCGGACATTTTGACACTTTTTTGGGACCATTGGCATTTATACAGCGATCAGTGCTATAAAAATGCACTGATTACTGTTAAAATGCCATTGGCAGTGAATGGGGTTAACCTGGAGGGGGCACTCTATAAGTTAACTGTGTTCCCTCAGTGTGTTCTAACTGTATTAGTGCTGGGCTGGCTGGGGGAAGGGAGTGATCACAGCTTCCATATACAGGAAGCCTGTGATCACCGCCCTTCCCCCTCTGTCAGAACGGAGATCCGTGTTTACATACACGGACCTCCATTTATCACTGCGGGGGGGGGGGGGGGCATCCGGGTAGCCGGCGTCAATCGAGTCCATCCAACCCACTCCCTGGCCCCCCCGGAACACAGTGAGCGTGCAAGCGCACCTCCGGCGGCGTGCGCACGCTCACAGTGCGGGATCTCGCAGCCGCTGTCATATGATTGTGATATCTAACCACTTTGTCTCCATCAGATGGCGGTCGGCAAGTGGTTAAACCATCATCAGCTGCTGGAGGAGGAGAAAGGGAGAACACTACTGTATAGAATGTCACGTGAGTGACACTGCTCAGTCTGCTGGGGCTGCTGACATCACATCCAAGATGGCGGCACCCAGCAGCAGTCTCAGGGCTTTTGGATGTCTACACAAGGGAGGCTTTTACAGGTAAACAACATAAATGAAATACATTAGATGTAATCTTATGGGAAGATGTTTGTTGAAATTAATGGTCTGATGACAAGGTCACGTTAATAACAGTGGTGTAGTGGATAGCACTTTTGCCTAGCAGTAAAAGGGTCGCTGGTTCGAATCCCAACCATGACGCTACCTGCCTGGAGTTTGCATGTTCTCCCTGTGTCTGCGTGGGTTTCCTCCGGGTACTCCGGTTTCCTCCCACACTCCAAAGACATGCTGGTAGGTTAATTAGATCCTGTCTAAAATTGGCCCTAGTATGTGTATGAATGTGAGTTAGGGACCTTAGATTGTAAGCTCCTTGATGGCAGGGACTGATGTGAATGTACAATATATATGTAAAGTGCTGCGTAAATCGATGGCGCTATATAAGCACTTAAAATAAATAAATAAAATAAAATTACAGGAGGATGGATCTGCACTGCAGTCCAAAACAAAGCACATACAGTAGACCGTAGTAAAAAAGACTGGAGCGCCAGCTGCTGGAGGACCAAGAAGTGTTACTCTATATTACTTTTTCCTTAGGGCCTTTTCACAGTTCACAATACTGCGCTGCGGGTGCAGTGCGTTCTGAAGAGTGCTGATTGCAGTATCTTTGGTGCGCTTTTCAAAAACCACACCAAAAACCCAGTTTCCCATTGAAATGAATAGAAAATGTGGCATCACAAATGCACCGTTTTGGAGTGTGTTTTGTGTCACATATCCATGTTTCACAGGTGCATGCTGGGCATCAGTCAACCAGGAAACGCACCGTAGAAGCATCAAAAAGGCATAAAAAAAGCATATAGATAAACGTCTATCATCTACCGTTGGAGTGTACAAAGTATGAAGGTGAACAGTAAACATTCCACTGGGTCTCCAGGTAAATTTACATAAGCACTCATCTATAACTCCTACTTCCAATTGGATGGGCAATAGAAGCTGTGACCCCGTCTATAGTCTTTGATTATGTGCAAATCTTCTGATGGCTAAGGCTTCATTCACACTTGTATGACTGCAAAGTTGCACAACTTTGGAGTGCAACTGTGATACAACTTTGGATGAGTGGGTGTGACTTGTTGACCCTCAAACAAAGTTGGACCCACTGTTGCATGTAAAACATTCAGATACGCCTATGATGCAACATTTGAGGGTTAACATTGAAGTCTATGGCCCTCAAATTGCATGAAAGTCAGACTAAAGTACTGCATGAATCACTCTGAAGTCGCTACGACTTTAAGTCACCCATTCACTATATTACCAAAAGAATTGGGTCAGGCACTGATGTGAACGAGAAGGCCTGGCTCGCAGTCTTCGCTTTAATTAATTGCAAAAGTGTTCTATCGGGTTGAGGTCATGGACCTTGCTTTGTGCAGTGGTGCACAGTCATGTTGGAATAGGAAGGGGCCATCCCCAAACTGTTCCCACAAAGTTGGGAGCATGAAATTATCCAAAATGTCTTGGTATGCTGACACCTTAAGAGTTCCCTTCACTGGAACTAAGGGGCCAGGCCCAACCCCTGAAAAACAACCCCATGCTATAATCCCCCCTCCACCAAATGATTTGGACCAGTGCACAAAGCAAGGTCCATAAAGACATGGATGAGCGAGTTTAGGAGGGAGGAACTGGACTGGCCTGCACAGAGTCCTGACCTCAACCCGATAGAACACCTTTGGGATGAATTTGAGCGGAGCGGTTTAGACATTAATGGCTGTGTGTTGAGTTATTTTGAGGGTACAGCAAATTTACACTGTTATACCAGTTGGTGGCAACCAATGCTGGCAGCACTCATACATCTATTTCCCGAAGACAACCTGTGGATAGGACGCTGAGCATGTGCACTCAACTTCTTAGGTCGATCATTGCGAGGCCTGTTCTGAGTAGAAGCTGTCCTGTTAAACCGCTGTATGGTCATGACCACCATGCTGAAGCTCAGTTTCAGGGTCTTGGCAATCTTCTTATAGCCTAGGCCATCTTTATGTAGCACAACAATTCTTTTTTTCAGATCCTCAGAGAGTTCTTTGCTATGAGGTGCCATGTTGAACTTCCAGTGACCAGTATGATAGAGTGAGAGCGTTAACACGAAATTTAACACACCTGCTCCCCATTCACACCTGAGACCTTGTAACACTAACGAGTCACATGACACCAGGGAGGGAAAATGGCTAATTGGGCCCAATTTGGACATTTTCACTTAGGGGTGTACTCACTTTTGTTGGCAGCGGTTTAGACATTAATGGCTGTGTGTTGAGTTATTTTGAGGGGACAGCAAATTTACACTGTTATACAAGCTGTACACTCACTACTTTACATTGTAGCAAAGTGTCATTTCTTCAGTGTTGTCACATGAAAAGATAGAATAAAATATTTACAAAAATGTGAGGGGTGTACTCACTTTTGTGAGATGCTGTGTCTATATATATATTTTTTTTTCAACAAAACCTGTACTTTAAACAGTTTAATAATTGCCTAGTGTGCAAAAAAATGTGATGTGATGATAAAAAACAGGAACACGTACAATGGCAGATATTTTCGAAACATTTAAAGGCAGAGGCCACTTCCAGAAATCAGGGACAGCTGGCAGTAATGAGCGCCTCTAGCAGATTGAGAAATGATCTCCAGAGGTCTGCTTCATATACAATCCAGTTTATAAATCCCCCAGGAGAGGGACTGAAGCCCCCTCTGCCTTTGTCTGTATAGGGCTCCTCCTCTCGTGCATGGAGCTGACACACAGCTGAGCTTCAACAACACACTTCCCATTCACAAGGAGGAAACAGACAGCATTTTATTTGGTTTTCTGCCAGCATATCTGCCCCATCCTCTGCTGAATACAAATAAAGGAGAAGACAGCCTCCTACTGACACTTGGTGACACGCGTTCCTGCAAGACACAGCCTGTGATTCCACCCTACCCTTCAATCCAGGTAATGGGACAACATGATAATGCCTTTGTTCTTGGAGATGCTGCTGTGCAGTGACATAAGCTGCTTACTCATAGGAGTTCTATTGCATGTTCACCATCAGTTGCCTGCAGGACCTCCTTGTGATATCATCGGTAGGGTGAGTGTGATGCAGGGTTGCCAACCGTCAGTAAATTTACTGACAGTTTGTAAAAATCAGTGATTTTTACAACTCTCTATAAATATCAGGGTCTGATAATTTGCCATGCTGTACTGACTTTTTAAGTGTAAACCAAGCAAACTACTTGACATTGGTATTGTCAGTGTTTCCATGTTGTGTTTAAATATCAATTGTCTTCGTTTTTAATAGGAGTTCTATTATTTTTCAAGTTGCCAGTAAAAAATGTGCTCCGCCAGTAAATTTTCTATGTTTTGCCAGTAAAAAACGCTGCTGGAGGTTGGCAACACTGGTGTGATGTATTAAATGTAAAAGGCAAAGAAATAATAGTTAATAATAATTAATAGTTTAAATTATGTTCAGGAATAGCAATATTTTCCTTATTAATATTAAATGGTGTCTTTGAATATTACATTTCCAACTGTTAGTTGCAGCTGTCTTGCATGTCTACCTGGCTAGTCTTAGCAGCTCTGCTGAAAAAAAAGAAGCCTGTTTATTAGAGAACTCAATGCCTCCATCTTATATCAATATGCACACAATTGAAGAAGTCAGACAGAACATATTTCCTTCTCCTTTCTCCTTATCAGTGGTCATTTTGACATCAAATTTAAATTCAGCTTTAGTCGTATTTTAGTCATCTGAGTTGTTTTAGTTTTAGTTGTATTTTAGTCGTCTAAAATCGAATGGGTTTAGTTAATTTTGGGTTTTTTTTGTTAATTTTAGTTAATTTTGTTTTTTTGGGGGTTTAGTTAAATTTTAATGCATTATTTCTTTAGAACTGACAAATAGACATGTGCGGTTTGTTATAATATTTGCACAAATTTTTCATTATTCCGAGATTCGGATATATCCAAATTACAGTATAAACAAAGTTTACTTAATGCTCCGAATAACGAAACAAAGTTTGTCTGAATTTCTGAAATTTGAATCAAATTTTACATTGAATTCCAGCAGAATTTGAACTGTAAACCTGTTTCTGAAATCAAAGACTGTGTGGTGTTATTAGGGTACCACTTGGAAATAATGCTGTTTTAGTTAAGCCAAAGGTGATTTAAAGAGTCATTGTAATCATTCGATGAAGATTTTTCTTTTGCTTGTTCACTTTGCCGCATTCAGATTGAAAAAGAAAAAAAAATCTAAAGTTTTAGAACAAAATTTATCGATTCGAATGTTTCGAATTGAAAAAAAACACAGTACATTCGAAGAAAATTTGAAAAAGACATAAAACGAATTCTGAATAGGAATCCCAAATACGAATTGAACAACCGAATTTAACAAAACTAAATAACTAGACTGACGAATCTAAACGAAACAAAACACGTTTTTTTTTTGTCATGCACATGTGTATTGCCAAGCGTTGTATACTCCTGGAGTAAAAATCGAATAACATCTTATTATTTATGGTATTAAAGCAGAGTTCCACCCTATTAAGACCCCTTTCACACTGATGCGTTTTACAGGCGCTATTTAGCTAAAAATAGCGCCTGTAAAGCGCCTCAAAAATCCCTCCCCACCCACCCCAATGTGAAAGCCGGAGTGCTTTCACACTGGGGCGGTGCGCTTGCAGGACGTTACAAAAAGTCCTGCAAGCAGCATCTTTGGGGCGGTGCGGTGAGTGGTGATACACCGCTCCTCCACCGCCCCTGCCCATTGAAAACAATGGGCAGCGCTTCCGAAGCGGCTGCACACCGCCTCGGTAGCGCGGCGCGTCTGCACTTTTAACCCCGTTTTAACCCCTTGTGGGGGGTTAAAAGTGCCGCGCACCCGCCTGCATAGCGGCGCCGTAGCGCCGCTATAACAGCGCTAAATCCCCGCTGAGACTAGCGGGGATTTACCGCTACCGCCCGCCAGCCCCAGTGTGAAAGGGGCCTAAAAGTCAGCAGCTACAAAAAGTGTAGCCGCTGACTTTTAATAATCGGACACTCACCTGTCCCACGCTCCAGCGATGCGGTCGCCCGCAGCCTCGCACCTCTCCCCCTCCTCCGTGTGGCGCTGGCATCATAAGTGTGGGCGCCCGGCTTTTGCTTCAAAGTGTATGTGCGAGCCGCGCTGCGCCTTGTGAATGGCTGGTGTATCTTCTAAGACCTGTGTCGTGTCCCAGAAGACCGCCGAGTGGGAGGGGGGGGAGGTGAACTTCCTTCCGGCTCCGCGGTGCCAGGAGAGGAAGTAGGACCTGGAACCCCCCCCCAAAAAATGACATGCCAATTGAGGCATGTCAGGGGGTCACCTTCCCTTAAAGTGGGGTGGAACTCCGCTTCAAGGTTTTAGCATGCACTACAGACCCTGATTTAGCCGTTGTGATATAAATTCAATTTAGTTTTAGTCATAGTCTTTTGACTAAAATGCCACTTTAGTTTTAGACATATTTGGTCATCTGAATTGTTTTAGTCATCTAAAATAGTATTAATTTAGTCGACAAAATTAACACTGCTCCTTATCTGCTTTGTTCAGATGAGGCTTTACAGAATTTCAGTAAGAGAGAGACAGTCTGAAAGCAAACAGCTTTAGATGTGAAATTAGAGTTTTAGATTTAGAAATCCCAAAATGCTCTGTGATAGCAGTGACATGGGTGCACCCTGTATTAAATATGCTAAATAAATTGTTTCATAAGATTAGAAAAAAAAACACTTGACTTTGGACATACAAATTATGCCCAAAAAAGTTTCACCCAAATACTTTAAGGGTACCTCGATGCCCTGGTGCCCCCTTTCCTCCCACCTCACTATGCTTCCTATATGTGGCAAAATCACTGGGAAATGGGAGTCCTACTTTGTATCCCAGGGTCTTCAGGAACCCCTCAAAAAATCAACCCTGAAATCCTTAAATGCTTTAAACATGTAATAAATAAATATATAACTTTATTATGTATGTTACATATATATATATATATATATATACACATTAATGTCATTGTTGCAAAGCATGG
>BLSH010046898.1:307657-324209 GCA_018402905.1 Glandirana rugosa | reverse complement strand
GTAAGAGAGAGACAGTCTGAAAGCAAACAGCTTTAGATGTGAAATTAGAGTTTTAGATTTAGAAATCCCAAAATGCTCTGTGATAGCAGTGACATGGGTGCACCCTGTATTAAATATGCTAAATAAATTGTTTCATAAGATTAGAAAAAAAAACACTTGACTTTGGACATACAAATTATGCCCAAAAAAGTTTCACCCAAATACTTTAAGGGTACCTCGATGCCCTGGTGCCCCCTTTCCTCCCACCTCACTATGCTTCCTATATGTGGCAAAATCACTGGGAAATGGGAGTCCTACTTTGTATCCCAGGGTCTTCAGGAACCCCTCAAAAAATCAACCCTGAAATCCTTAAATGCTTTAAACATGTAATAAATAAATATATAACTTTATTATGTATGTTACATATATATATATATATATATATATATATATATATATATATATACATTAATGTCATTGTTGCAAAGCATGGCAATATTATTTTGAAATTAAAATAAATGTTTTTTTTTTTTTAAGTGTGTGTAATTTTGTGTAATACTCACATAAAACTGTGTGAGAAAAAAAAAAAAAAAAAAAGATTGCGGAGGGAAAAAGGGTGAGAACGAGTTAATAAGGGCTGCTTTAGGTGTACTGAGCCTAGGTTCACACTGGTGCATGCAAAAACACTGCATGTGATTCGTCCAGGAATCGCACTGAATTCCTGTGCACATCACATGCAATGTCTTTGCAGTGCGATTTGAGCCATACATTTTGTATGACTAAAATCGCATTGCATCTGCATCAAAATGGTGCAGGACCCTTTTTTCCCCGTGCGATTTCTTTGGAGTGCGATGTGGGGAAACACAGCAAATCTTGTGCATTCCCTGCATCGCATTAGAGTGAACCAGGGCTGAAGGTTAATAAGGTGCTAAATAGGAACAATATGTATAGAAAAAAACCTATACTTTTCTTTGCCCTTCCAAGATTCCTGGAATAGTCCTGGTTCTCACTAATGCAATGTATTGCTCGAATTACATTGTATTTGCACCAAAATAGTGCAGGATCCTCCCTCCCCCCGCGCACCTGAATCGCATCGCATGGGTCATGTGATTCTGGCAATCAATCTGCTTTGGGGTGTTGCCAATCTAACATTGACACCCACAGCAAAACACATGGACACCATGCCATTGCTTTGGAGTGCAATGCGAAGTGGAGAAATGCAGCAAATCTTGTGCGTTACCCGCATTGCATTAGTGTGAACCAGGGCAAAGTCAATTCCAGGAACCTTGGAAGTACAAAAAAATATGTATGTTTTTTAATACATGTTGTTCCTATTTGGCACCTTATTAACCTTCAGCCCTGGTTCACACTAATGCAATGTGGGAGATGCACTAGATGTGCTGCGTTTTCCCGTGTCGCATCGCATGGGGGAAAAAAAGGGTCCTGCACCATTTTGGTATGGATGCAAAGCGATTTGAGCCATACAAAATGTATGGCTCAAATCGCACCGCACAGACATTGCATGTGATGAGCACAGGAATGCGGTGCAATTCTTGTGCGAATCACATGCAGTGTTTTGCATGAACCTAAAGCAACCCTTCTTCCCCTTTTTCCCTCTGCTATCTTTTTATTTTAATTTTTGTTTTATTTTTAAACGGAACTTGTTTTTTTTTGTGTGTGTTTTCTTTCCATACTGTTTTATGTGTGTATTAAATAAAATTACACACAATTAAAAAAAACAAAAAAAAAAACATTTATTTTAATTTTTAAATAATATTGCCATGCTTTGTACCAGAAAGTAAATTTTAGCTTTATTAGAAGGGGGACAAATCGCAGAATACAACCTTTTTATTACAGTAATATTAGATGTTTTAAAACGAGAACTGGTCAGGTTGAAAAAAAAACTTTTTTTTTTTTAAAATGTAACAAAAAAAATAAAAAAATTGGCAGGACAATATTGAAGAAGAAATCCTCGCTTGCCATGTGCTGTATCAGAAACATGATGGTAGCATCATTATAAACTGGAAATATTATCATTGGCATCAAAGTGACATTGCCCTGCCCTCAGGCAAAGTGACATCATCTGTTTAACACCAAACGTCTGCTAATGGCAAATATTGATTGGCTGCATCACGACTCCAAATTTTCAAAGCTTTTAGCTTGGATTAAATCTCACCCTAGTAATCCATTGTGTTTAGATAACATCAGAGATTTTTGTAGTCAGTTTGAACTGGCAGATCATTCTGTATCACACATATTATTATGTTATATTAAATACAGATTTACAAAGATTGCAAAAGAGCAAAATTCTTCAACAGTTGATTTATTGAAGGACTCAACACTCATGAATACTCCCCTTGCTGAAAGTGGTTGTCCCCTGTCAGCACTTCTATCCTGACCAGCACAATGATTTATTATTGAATATAATTCACATATAATATGCGCTCACCGGCCACTTTATTAGGTACACCTTGCTATTACCGGGTTGGACCCCCTTTTGCCTTTAGAACTGCCTTCATTCTTCGTGGCATAGATTCAAGGCCGGTCCTACCATGGGTCCCAGAGGGTCCATTGGACCCAGGCAGCACTTTGAGAGGGACAGCAAACTGAACCACGGGCCGCCACTCTTTCTCTTCTGCTTACTCAACAAATTGACGACCAAGATATTTTTTCCAGCAGTTTTGTTTGTCATGACGACAACTGCCGCCCCGGGCTGCTCCGACTGCCCCTATACTACCCCAGCCCATCCCTATACTGCCCTAGCCTGTCTATATACTACCCTAGCCTGTCCATATACTACTCTAGCCTGTCTATATACTACCCTAGCCTGTCCATATACTATCCTAGCCTGTTTATATACTACCCTAACCTATCCATATACTACCCTAGCCTGTCCATATACTACCTTAGCCTGTTTATATACTACCCTAGCTTGTCTATATACTGCCCTAGCCTGTCTATATACTACTCTAGCCTGTCCATATACTACCCTAGCCTGTCTATATACTACCCTAGCCTGTCCATATACTACCCTAGTCTGTCTATATACTACCCTAACCTGTCTATATACTACCCTAGCCTGTCCATATACTATCTTAGCCTGTTTATATACTACCCTAACCTATCCATATACTACCCTAGCCTGTCCATATACTACCCTAGCCTGTCCATATACTACCCTAGCCTGTCCATATACTACCCTAGCCTGGTTATATACTACCCTAGCTTGTCTATATACTGCCCTAGCCTGTCTATATACTACTCTAGCCTGTCCATACACTACCCTAGCCTGTCTATATACTACCCTAGCCTGTCCATATACTACCCTAGTCTGTCTATATACTACCCTAACCTGTCTATATACTACCCTAGCCTGTCCATATACTATCTTAGCCTGTTTATATACTACCCTAACCTATCCATATACTACCCTAGCCTGTCCATATACTACCCTAGCCTGTCCATATACTACCCTAGCCTGTCCATATACTACCCTAGCCTGGTTATATACTACCCTAGCTTGTCTATATACTGCCCTAGCCTGTCTATATACTACTCTAGCCTGTCCATACACTACCCTAGCCTGTCTATATACTACCCTAGCCTGTCCATATACTACCCTAGCCTGTCTATATACTACCCTAACCTGTGTATATACTACCCTAGCCTATCCATATACTACCCTAGCCTGCCCCTATACTACCCTAGCCCGTCTATATACTACTCTAGCCAGTCCATATACTACCCTAGTCTGTCCATATACTACCCTAGTCTGTCCATATACTACCCTAGTCTGTCCATATACTACCCTAGCCCATCTATATACTACTCTAGCCAGTCCATATACTACCCTAGTCTATCCATATACTACCCTAGCATGTCCATATTCTACCCTAGCCTGCCCATATACTACCCTAGCCTGTTTTTATACTACCCTAGCCTGTTTTTATACTACCCTAGCCTGTCCATATACCACCCTAGCCTGTCCATATACCACCCTAGCCTGTCCATATACTACCCTAGCCTGTCCATATACTACCCTAGCCTGTCCATATACTACCCTAGCCTGTCTATATACTACCCTAGCCTGTCCATATACTACCCTAGCCCGCCCCCTGGAATTGAACATAATGCTGTGTCATATAATTTTGCATATAGACAAGGTGCTGTTGCATGTAAATCTGACTTCCTGATAAATTTAATTTTAGTTGTAATTATCATCATATAAAATAATGGATGTGGGGTCCTTTTGGTGGGCATGATTTTTTTTTTTTTTTAGGGGGGTGAGGGACTAGGGGCAGCATTTGATTCTTGGATCTAGGCAGCACAATGTCTTGGGCCAGCCCTGCATAGATTCATCAAGGTGTTGGAAACGTTCCTCAGAGATTTTCATCCATAGTGACATGATAGCAAATCTGCAGATTGCTGCAGATTTGTCGGCTGCACATCCATGATGGGAATCTCCCATTCCACCACATCCCAAAAGTGCTCTATTGGATGAGATGTGGGGAGTGTGGAGGCCATTGGAGTGCAGTGACCTCATTGTCCAGTGGTGAGATGATTGGAGCTTTGTGAAATGGTGCATTATCCTGCTGGAAGGAGCCATCAGAAGATGGTTCACTGCAGTCATAAAGGGATGCACATGCTCAGCAACAATACTTAGGTAGGCCGTGGTGTTTAGACCCCTTTCACACTGAGGCAGTTTTCAGGCGTTTTAGCTCTAAAAATAGCGCCTGTAAAGCGTCTGAAAACTGCCTCCCATGCCACCCCAGTGTGAAATCCTGAGTGCTTGTGGGACGGGGAAAAAAGTTCTGCAAGCTGCATCTTTGGGGCAGCGCGGGAGCTCTGTATACACCTAAACCTATATCCTAAACCGCCATTGCAATGAATGCTCAATGCTTCGGAAGTGCTGCAACAAGGGCACTGGTAACCCCTTCTTGGAGGATAAAAGCGCCCCACTAGAGGAGGAAAAGCGCAGCTAAAATGACAGTAAAGCACCGCTAAAGCTAGTGGTGATTTACCGCTAACGCTTGGGTGGCCCCGGTGTGAAAGCAGCCTTAAAAGATGCTCAATTGGTACTACGGGGCCCAAAGTGTGTCAAGAAAATATCCCCCACACCATTACACCACCACCACCAGCCTGATCCGGTGATACAAGGCAGGATGGATCCATGCTTTCATGTTGTTTACACCAAATTCTCACCCCACCATCTGAATGTTGCAGCTGAAACTGAGACTCATCAGACCAGACGTTTTTCCAATCTTCTATTATCCAATTTCGGTGAGCCTGTGCGAATTGTAGCCTCAGTTTCCTGTTCTTAGCTGACAGGAGTGGAATCCAGCGTGGTCTTCTGCTTCTGTAGCCCATCTGCTTCAAGGGTCGATGTGTTATGCATTCAGAGATAGTATTCTGCATACCTTGGGTGTAACGAGTGGTTATTTGAGTTACTGTTGCCTTTCTATCATTTGGAACCAGCCTGCCCATTGTCCTCTGACATCAACAAGGCATTTTCCTCCACACAACTGCCGCTCACTGGATATTTTCTCTTTTTCGGACCATTCTCTGTAAACCCTAGAGATGGTTGTGTGTGAAAATCCCAGTAGATCAGTAGTTTTTGAAATACTCAGACCAGCCCGTCTGGCACCAACAACCATACCATACTCTGTGCTCTACCAATCAGTGCATGCAAAACATTCAATACCTGTAAGAGTTGCTGCCAAACACCTAAATGTGTTCCCAAATCACAAGCAAATAATAATACAAAATATGGTGTTGCGCTGCCCAATATTGACTTAATACTGCAAAAAAAACGTGCGTAATAATAAATGTCAAAAAACAAATCCCACAATCATAATTACAATAATCACAATAGTAAGTCCCATAAAATGTGTAATCCAAGTGATAAATCAATACATAAGGTCAAAGATATCCATCCATCCCGTGAAACATATTTTAAATCTGTGCTCCGAATTCAAAGATATGTAAAATGTAAAATGATCAAATAAAGGTCCATTTATTTTCTATGATTTACAGTATATATTCATTGTGATTTGTTTTTTTTCAGGATGAAAAGAGAACTGAGCTGTAGGACCGAGAGCCTTCAAAGTCCCATAAGAGAAAACATAACACATGGAGATTCTAGTCCATGTGTTGGGTCATGTTATGCTATGGAAATTCTAGATAGTTTAAACATCTCGAGGAAGAATGGGTTATTCACCGATCTAATGCTACAAGTAGAAGGTCAGCAGTTCTCCTGCCACCGAGTCGTCCTGTCTGCCAAAAGTGCCTATTTTAAGGCCATGTTCACCAGCAACCTCAAAGAAAGCCATCTTGGCATGGTCAGCCTTCCTGAAGTTTCAGCACCATGCATGGCTCTAGTTTTGGACTTCTTGTATGAAGGAAGAATTACCATTCAAGAAGAAAATGTTCAGGAGATCCTCTGGATGTCAGACTTTCTTGACATCGGCAGTTTACGAAACCTCTGCGTGGAATTTCTTGAATGTCAACTAGACCCTTTTAACTGTGTAGGGATAAAGAAGATTGCAGACACCTTATCCATCCCTTCTTTGGCTGATAAAACCAAGAAGATGATGTTGGAAAGGTTTACAGAAGTTTCCATGCAGGAGGAATTCTTGGACTTAAGCAAAGAGGAACTGATTGAGTACCTATCCAGCGATGACTTGGTGGTGCCCAAGGAGGAGGTGGTCTTTGAAGCCGTTTTGAGATGGGTCAAGAAAAATAAAACCGGGGAGAAGGTACCAAAGGATCTTTTAGAACATGTCAGATTGCCCATGCTGGACCCTGCTTATTTTCTGGAGAAGGTGAAAATGGACAAAATCATCCAAGATTCCCCTGACTGCTTCCCTTTATTTTACGAAGCTCAGAAGTACCATATTCTTGGTGACACTGTCAACTCAATTAGGACGAGGCCAAGAAGGTAATACTATATTGTTTACTTGTTTTGGCTATAGGTTATGTCAATAGTAGGGAAGAGTGGAGTGATTTTGGTGAAACTGATTTTGTCATTAAAATAGAGTTATAGACAACTTTAATTTTGCATAGAATAAGGAACCCCTGTCAGTTTATTTTTTTACATCTCCCATTGGGGAGATTTCTCTTCACTTCCTGTCCCATAGCTAAGACAGGAAGTGAGAGGATATCCCTGCAAATTTAGATAATCCCTAGGGGACACCCAGGTCACCAGAACTATTGCCCCCATTAAATATTTTCCCTCTATTACTTTTCTGGGGAAAACTCCAAATTTGGGATTTTCTTTTACTTACACTGTTAATCATAATGGCAAACAGGAGAAATAGAGAGGGTAAATCTCTCTAATGGGGACACCTACAGCAATAAAAACTATCGGGTGTTCTAATTCCTTTCCACTCTGTCCAAAACTTAAAAAAAATGTTTTGCCTTTAGTTGTACTTTAAATTACACATTTTCACTCCTGATTTACTCTTATTTTCTTATTTTGGCATTGGTATTTTCTTTGTATGTAGGATAGCTTAACTTATTATTTTGTATTTTTTATCTATTTTTTATTCATGTATAGTTGCTTTTATTTTATTTTATTTATTTTTTACTGCCTTATTTTTCTTTCTGAAAAAAGAGCTAAAATAATAGGGCTGCAGACAACAATCCATGACAATGAGAGGTGTTTTTGGCTTAAGAACAGCTCAAGGATAGTTGACAGTAGCTTTTGTAGCCCTCAGGAACCTCACCAGCTTAATTTTGCCCTCCCAACATTCACTCCAATGCATTTATGCATTTAGGTTTATGATGTTTTAGGGTGTTTGCAAACCGACCCTGATTTTGAGCATTGCTTGTAGTTGAGTTGGACTCTATTGTTTTCCTATTGTCTAAGAAACTTACCAAAATGTTACTACAAAATACAGCAAAATGTAAAAAAAAAAAAAAAAAAAAAAAGGAAAGGGCCAAAAAGTACTTTTTGCATTTTTTTTTTTTAGGTTATTTATGTGTTTTTTTAAATTAGTAATCATGATTAACAATAAATACTCCAAAATATTAGAAAATCTCTATCACGTTTTTGCCCTTTATCTTGCATTTTTTTGTTTTCATTTTGTCTATTGGGTTGAGTTTTTTTGAGGTTCTGACAATTTACATAGACTCATAATTGGTCTTATGTACATACAAGGTTAGTCATAAAAATAATATGAATGAGCTGTATTGTACATAATATCACTCTTTAAACTATGAAGTTTGCTGTAGACATTTCTGCACAAAATTGATGAAAAGGTTACTTTAAAAGTTATTTGTGACCAGTGGAGTCGCTGGGGGGGGGGGGGGAGGGGGCTTCTGTGGCTATAGCCCCGAATCTGGGGCCCATAGCCCCGAGTCATTTACCGGGTGCAGCAGTGCTGTACTCTCTCCCAGGGTCGGACTGGCCTACTGGGATACCGGGAAATTTCCCAGTAGACCGGCAAGACTGCCTGCCCTGGGGCTGCTTTGAGGGCAGCGGTATCTGTAAAAAATATGACTGCGAGCCCAGGACGGCATGTCAATTGCGCAAGCGCTGCTGCCACTCGGGCAAGCCCATACATGTTCAGTCATTTTCGGACAGGTGGGCGCATGCGCAGTGACGTAATGGCACCGGCCCAAGTGTATGACTTTCTTTACTTTGCTGCTATGGGCTCTAGCCCCAGATCTTTTGTAGACCTAGCAACGCCCTTGTTTGTGACCATATCTGACTGTTATATCTGAACCATATCTTTCCAGATTTATGGATTTGTCTGAAATGATTGTTGTGATTGGTGGCTGTGACAAGAAAGGGGCCTTAAAGTTACCATACATTGACAGCTATGACCCGAAGACGGGACATTGGACGGGGCTCTCTGCACTCCCAGGATACATCAGATCAGAGATGGCCACCTGCGCAATGAAGAATAATATTTATATCTCAGGTATGAATTAACACATATGGGCACTAATTGGTCCTTTAATGTGGCTCTCTGTATAGTGGAGTGCTCAACCTTCAAAGGAAGGTATCTGTAATTCATAGAGGTAAGAGGGTATCTTCACAAATGATCTCAAACGGTCCACAGTAAAAGGGTGCAGAGGTCACCAATGTGTCAGCTGGAGTTTGGTTTGAATTGGTTTTTATTTTCTCTTTTGAAATCAATTTAAACCTTTATGTCCTTATAGGACTATCCTGTCCTCAGGTTGTCAATGCTGCTGAGCGTTCTCCATGCAGTACGAATAGTGGTGGGATTAAAGGAAGGACAGATCTACTTGCAGGATCAATAAGTTATAAAATATACAGGCAGGACTGCTGTGCTAAAGCTACTGCCAGAGTGAATCATACACTATATTACCAAAAGTATTGGGACACCTGTCTTTACAAGCACATGAACTTTACTGGCATCTCAGTCTTAGTCTGTAGGGTTCAATATTGAGTTGGCCCAACCTTTGCAGCTATAACAGCTTCAACTCTTCTGGGAAGGCTGTCCAAAAGGTTTAGGAGTGTCTATGGGAATGTTTGACCATTCTTCCAGAAGCGCATTTGTGAGGTCAGGCACTGATGTTGGACAAGAAGGCCTGGCTCGCAGTCTCCCCCCTAATTCATCCCAAAGGTGTTCTATCGGGTTGAGGTCAGGACTCTGTGCAGGCCAGTCAAGTTCCTCCACCCCAAACTCACTCTTCCATGTCTTTATGGACCTTGCTTTGTACACTGGTGCGCAGTCATGTTGGAACAGGAAGGTGCCATCCCCAAACTGTTCCCAAAAAGTTGGGTGCATGAAATTAGCCAAAATGTCTTGGTATGCTGATGCCTCCCTTTACTGGAACTAAGGGGCAAGCCCAACCCCTGAAAAACAACCCCACACCATAGTCTCCCCGTCCACCAAATGATTTGGACCAGTGCACAAAGTAAGGTCCATAAAGACATTGATGAGCAAGTTTGGGGTGGAGGAACTTGAGTGGCCTGCACAGAGTCCTGACCTCAACTCTAAAAAACACCTTAGAGTGGAGACTGCAAGCCAGGCCTTCCTGTCCCACATTGGTGCCTGACCTCACAATTGTGCTTCTGGAAGAATGGTCAAACATTCCCATAGACACTCCCCTAAGCCTTGTGGACAGCCTTCCCAGAAGAGTTGAAGCTGTTATAGCTGTAAAAGTTGGGCCAACTCAATATTGAATCCTACGGACTAAGACTGGGATGCCATTAAATTTCATGTGCGTGTAAAGGCAGGTGTCCCAATACTTTTGGCACCTATAGTGTATGTGTCACTGTTTATTTTGGCCATAATTACACTTGTAGGAAGGTTGTGGGTGCAATCATGATAATGCATTCTGTAATTTAGTCACTAGGTGGCACTGTTGTGACTTTCACATTATTTTACAAACTTGTATTCATACAGTGGTAGTAAAAATCCATTTTTTGATGGTTGCACTTTTCTTTTTTTTTTTTTTACTGCAAACATTCTCATATTCTCCACAACGTATTGTCATTTATTTAGCGTCACCACTGTTGTAGAAAAACGCTGACATATGTTTTGTGAACAGTTATGACCCAATGTAAACCATCTGTGTTCTGGCAGATTGCCCAAATTGGTTGAAGTATTCAGGGGAGGGGGTGGGGAGAGAAACTCAGAAGAATCTCCACTGCTTCTAATTTTCCAGAGTTCTGGAAGCTTTTTGATTCTTCAAAGTGCACCCTAGACCATTAGCAATAAACATGTTTTCTGTTATCTACTCTACATACTGTATACTAAAACTATAATTTACCAGAAACATAGGTGAGGTACTAATATCTGCTGATGATGGCCGCATGCCTTAAAGATTCTGGAAACAGCAATGATCCCCTTAACAAGGGCGGGACTTTATCGGCTCAAGTAGTGTACAAAATGTATTTGTTGATTTAAAAAGTCAATATTTATTAGTAACAACAAAAATGTATCATATTAACCACTTCAGCCCCGGAAGGATTTACCCCCCTTCCTGACCAGAGCACTTTTTGCGATTCAGCACTGCGTCACCTTAACTGACAATTGCGCGGTCGTGCGACCTTGTATCCAAACAAAATTGATGTCCTTTTTTTACCCACAAATAGAGCTTTCTTTTGTTGGTATTTGATCACCTCTGTGGCTTTTATTTTTTTGGGCTATAAACAAAAAAAAGCGACAATTTTGAATTGCTTTTTGCTATAATACATGTCCAAAAAAAATGTTTTGGCCGATATATACTTTTCTACATATTTTTGGTAAAAAAAAAAATCGCAATAGATGTATATTGATTGGGTTGCACAAAAGTTATTGCATCTACAAACTATGGGAATAGATTTATGGCATTTTTATTATTATTTTTTTTCCTGTAATGGTGGCAATCTGCGATTTTTGTTGGGACTGCAACATTGCCTCGGACAGATCGGACACTTTTGACACTTTTCTGGGACCAATGATATTTATACAGCGATCAGAGCTAAAAATAGCCACTGATTGCTGTATAAATGTCACTGGCAGTAAAGGGGTTAGACTCTAGGGGGCGATCAAGGGGTTAAATGTGTTCCTCACTGTGCTCTGTGTGGGGGCTGGGCTGGCAGGGACATAACAGATCTGACTATTCCCGATGACTGGGAACAGTAGATCTGTCATATGTCCCCTGACAGTACGGGGATCCGCCTTGTTTACATTGGCAGACCCCCATTTTGCCTCTGTAGAAGGAGATTGTGGATTGCCAGCGGACATCGAGTCCGCTCGACCCGCGGGCAAGCTCACAGAGCCGGCAGCGCACTCCCGTCTGCAACGGCGCCTGCCATGACGGTGGTTTGCGCAGGAGAGCCGACCTGCCACCGTGAAACAACAGCAGCTGGTAGGCAAGCGGTTAAAAAACAATATAGAGTACATAAAAGGTGCATAATGTTTTTTAATATGATACAATATGTTTAAGTACAGTATGTGAGATAGGGACCTTAGATTGTAAGCTCCTCAAGGGCGGGGACTGGTGTGAATGTACAATGTATATGTAAAGCACTACATAAATTGGTGGAGCTTTATAAATACCTGCCACAATTATCTGTGTTCTGTAGTAGTTCCTAATTTCCTGTAGTGAGCTGACAGTGCTGCCTCTGCTGCAGTAAAATCCTATGCAGTGTCATCCACTCTGCCTAAGTCCTCCACTACAGGACCCCCCCCCCCATATATGGGCGGCACAGTGGTGTAGTGGATAGCACTTTCGCCTGGCAGCAGAAAGGGTCGCTGGTTCGAATCCCAACCAGGACACCACCTGCCTGGAGTTTGTATGTTCTCCCTGTGCCTGCGTGGGTTTCCTCCAGGTACTCCGGTTTCCTCCCACACTCCAAAGACATGCTGGTAGGTAAATTAGATCCTGTCTATATTGGCCCTAGTATGTGTATGAATGTGAGTTAGGGAGCTTAGATTGTAAGCTCCTTGAGGGTGGGGACTGATGTGAATGTACAATGTATATGTAAAGCGCTGCATAAATTGACGGCGCTATACAAGTACCTGAAATAAATAAAAAATAAATAATGAGGAGAGGGAGAAATGATATGTAGTCCCCCCCCCCCCCAAAAAAAAAGGAGTTATGTAGTCCAGCAGAGGAGAACAAAGGCAGTGCTGACAACACTGTCTGGGATTTCATTGTAGCAGAGGCAGTGTTGTCAGTTCAAACAGGAAGTTATGAGCTCATTGAATGTATTTTTTGTAATTACTTTAGTTTGGTTAACTTCCATTCATGAATTTTACCTATAGGTAAGTCTATAATAAGGCTTACCCATAGGTAATCTAAATATCTCGTAAATGTGCGCTGTTTAGGAGATATTTACTGTACTTGCAGCCAGTGATATCACTGGCGCATGCTCTCTGAAGGAGCTGCCATCCGTGCCGTTCGTTCAGAGCCCCCTGCCATGACCATCACCATGGCTCTGGTCAGTGACAGAGCCAGAGTCCGCGATCCCGGAAGCAAGATGGATGCAGATGGAAGCAGTCTCCAGATCTGACATCTCGGTGCGGGAGGGCTTTGTTTTAAGTTAAGTTTAACATAATGTGCTAGTATGCGATGCATACTAGCAGATTACGGCTTTACCTTGCAGGGTTAAAAAAAAACGCACAGCGGTTTACAACTGCTGTAACATGGGGAAATGTGCATTTATTGCAGAGGTACTAAATATGAAATACATTTTTCAAAAATTTGTCCGGACTACTACAGGCAAAAATTAACAATTGGTTTTAATGTCTTTTATCATGTTAAATTCCAGGTGGTCATATGGACAGCCGGCATGTTTGGATGCTCAGTGTCCACGTCAACAGTTGGGTTAAAGTGGCCTCGCTGAACACAGGGAGATGGAGACACAGAATGGTGACACTGAAGGGACAGGTAGGTGCAGGAAGTTAACTACAAGCAATGGACCAATAAATCTTTATTGGCCCCGCTGACTCTTCAAGATACTATGGAATATCTGCAGCTTTTAGTGTGGACCAGTGCTGGTCTCTAAGAGAACTTGTTCTGATTCCTCCAATGCATCTGCTTAGAAAACAATAATAATTCAGAAGGAAAAGTCACAGAATAAATGTGTGTAAAAGTGTACATGGAGCTTAACAAGTTATTATTTCCATTTTGCAAGGGTACTTCAAAGTAGACTTGGCATTAAAATACAAGGTCTGCTTATGTTGTAGCCCCCCACAACCACCAAACAAACAAAAACAATCACTAAAAGCAATAAAGAGAAGAGCAAAAGTAACAAAACATAAACAGCTAGCTCACTGTTGGGCCCTCTCTCTGTTACATCATTGGTGACCATCCAATTGCCAAATAGGAGGGATGTGGAACCCTGAAGTAGAATAGTTGGGCTGGAGGAGGTCACACTAGTTTGTAGGGCTTCATTCAGATGGATGGCAGAGAGAAAAAAAGAGAACAGTGGTTGACTTGCGTTTTTACCCCCCACCCATCAGAAATGTGACACGAAGGGGAGAATTTAATAATTAGTGAATCCCTGTGGGTCTATAAAAATACAATTATATAACTGCCTCTCTTCTTTCCATAGATCTACGCAGTTGGTGGCTTTGATGGTCAGAGTAGGTTGCCCACAATGGAACGGTACAGCTCGTTCACCAATACCTGGACTACTGCCACTCCCATGTTGGAAGCTGTGAGCTCTTCAGGGGTGGTCACTTGTATGAACAAGCTTTATGTCATTGGTGGAGCAGTAGATGATTATCAGAGCACAGACAAGGTAATCTACAGTTCTGATATTCAAATAAATTGTTTAATGAAGTCAGTTATGTTTGAATGTTTATTGCAGGGTTTCTCAACCAGGGTTCCATGGAACCCAATGATTCCACCAGAGGTTGCTAGGGGTTTTTCGTACAATGAGCAATTTCTACCTCTCAGATATGTTCCCACTGGCACCGTTGATCTTTTTAGCTATCTGTAAGAGGGTAAAGCTTCCCAATGACAATTGTAGTTTTATAAACTTTTATTTATTTATTATGGTAAGCACTAAAAAAAAGTAGAGACATATATTTTCTTTTTTGTCAGCCAGTCAATATTTTTTCTGAATGTTTAGTATTTCCATTTTCAGCTAGCAAATGGAGCTCCTGGCATGTCTGTCATGCTGATGAGGTGTTTCCGAGCTCAATAGCTAAAGATAAAATTAACAAACATGGAAATGTAGAAGAGTGATGTCAAAAAGATAAAGTGATCAGTTGGGCCTTCCCCACTTTTTATTTTGTTTTCCTAAATCTTTTTGTCTAAGTATAGATTTATATTGGAGTCAGTCCATCGGCTCCTTCCCCGTCCTTTGGTACAGGTCCATCTGTTTCAATCAGGCATAAGTCAGCTCAGGCCTAGAAGTCTACTATAGACACGTGAGTGACAGACAGCTCATGGTTAGGAGCCTAGACAGCTTGGGCAACAATTCAGTGTTACAGAAGATGGGGGAAAGTGCTGCATTCTAAGTACTAAGACTATAGCACAAGCAAGCGAGTAATCCAGAAGTTGGTCAAAAGAGTTATAGTATTTCTCGGCCATGGAATCCTAAGGTTTCTCCAAAAGTTGCTGGGGTCCCTTGATCTGTGGCTGATTAATCTCCTATTTGATGGTGCCTACATAGTCCCGGGGCCAATGCCAATTGGCAGAACCAGCTGCAGGACACAAATGATCTTTTTAGCTATCTGAAAGGGTCGAATTCTGATCACTACTGTAAGGGAGACGTTCTTCCTACTGACCACCAATGTAAGAGGCTATTTTCTCACCAAACTGCAATAAATTGATTTTAGCAAGGTTCCCCGAGACCTAGAAGCTATTTCAAGGGTTCCTTATGGGTAAAATAGTTAAGAAAATGTACCTCCTTTTTTTTAAATTTTCAACATATGGAAAGGTTAGACCATCTGTCATGTTTTATTGCTGTCCGTATCCCAATTGAGGAGATCAATCCTTTTTATTTGTACTGGTGACCAGGAGCAACTTTCCAATGAGCACATCTGAGTGAAATTTCCTTCACTTTGGGAGATTTCCTCTAACTTATATTGTATCTCTAGGTCGGGAAGTGAAGGGAAATTTCCCCTTCGACACACAGTGGAAAAAATAAACTAGAGGGGGTTTTAACCCTTCCATACTAGCAAAACTAACCCTAACAAATGCAGCTATACATACACTTTAACAGATACTATTTTTGCATGTCCTCTGTGTTTCTCTTTATCTTGCATTTTGTATGAGAGTTGTAATCTGGTCCTTCAGCATTATGATGGAATATGTATGTCTTCCAGGTTCAGTGTTATGATCCTGCGGAGGATAAATGGACCTATAAGTCTCCAGCCCCATTCTGCAAGGATTGTATCACTGCGGTTGAGCTAGATGGGACGATTTATGTTGTTGGCGGGTTAATGAGCACCATCTTCAAATACCAGCCGGAGGCGGATGTGTGGAGCGAGGCGGCTAGATTACCTGGAGCACTGGTGAGAACTCTACCTCAATGTCCATAAATCACACAGATCGAAAACAGTACAATGAAAGACAGAAGGCACAACACTGGACCTAGAAATGTACATTTAATCACTACTGGGTTTTTTTATTTTGTTCTAAATAAACAAAAAAAACAAACAGACTGTTTCATAGTTTGTTATAAAATTTTGCAAACAGGTCATTTTTCTCCTTCACTGATGGGCAGTGATGAGGCTGCCCTGATGAGGCTGCACTGATGGGCGCTGATGAGGCGGCGCTGATGAGGTGGCACTGTTGGGCACTGATAGGTGTCACTCATAGGTGGCACTGATAGATGGCACTGATAGGCGGCACTGATGGGTGACACTGATGAGCAGGCACTGATAGGCACTTATTGGCAGCACTGGTGGGCACTGTTGGGACTGCACTGATAATCAGGACACTGATCTTTTCTCCCTTGCTCACGCTATCAGCATGAGGAAAGGAATACAACAGAGAGGGGAAATTTGGGACTTTAAATGAAGCACGCGGCTATACGGTATTGCAAAGAAAATCAATATATAATATCATGTTTATTGGTACATATACACATGTTGAGTCATATCAAAATACAGTGAATAAATAGTATTTCGGTAACACAAGGTGTGTGTATATG
>BLSH010046898.1:294878-307647 GCA_018402905.1 Glandirana rugosa | reverse complement strand
GAGTCATATCAAAATACAGTGAATAAATAGTATTTCGGTAACACAAGGTGTGTGTATATATATATATATATATATATATATATATATATATATATATATATATATATACACAGTATCTTGCAAAAGTGAGTAAACCCCTCGCGTTTTTGTAAATATTTTATTCTATCTTTTCATGTGACAACACTGAAGAAATGACACTTTGCTACAATGTAAAGTAGTGAGTGTACAGCTTGTGTAACAGTGTAAATTCGCTGTCCCCTCAAAATAACTCAACACACAGCCATTAATGTCTAAACCACTGGCAACAAAAGTGAGTACACCCCTAAGTGAAAATGTCTAAATGGGGCCCAAAGTGTCAATATTTTGTGTGGCCACCATTATTTTCCAGCACTGCCTTAACCCTCTTGGGCATGGAGTTCACCAGAGCTTCACAGGTTGCCATTTGAGTCCTCTTCCTTTCCTCAATGACGACATCACGGAGCTGGTGGATGTTGAAGACCTTGCGCTCCTCCACCTTCCGTTTGAGGATGCCCCACAGATGCTCAATAGGGTTTAGGTTTGGAGACATGCTTGGCCAGTCCATCACCTTTAAACTCAGATTCTTAAGCAAAGCAGTGGTCGTCTTGGAGGTGTGTTTGGGGTCGTTATCATGATGAAATACTGCCCTGCAGACCAGTCTCCGAAGGGAGGGGATCATGCTCTGCTTCAGTATGTCACAGTACATGTTGTCATTCACGGTTCCCTCAATAAACTGTAGCTCCCCAGTGTCAGCAGCACTCATGCAGTCCCAGACCATGACACTCCCACCACCATGCTTGACTGTAGGCAAGACACACTTGTCTTTGTACTCCTCACCTGGTTCCCGCCACACACGCTTGACGCCATCTGAACCAAATACGTTTATCTTGGTCTCATCGTACCACAGAACATGGTTCCAGTAATCCATGTCCTTAGTAGGCTTGTCTTCAGCAAACTGTTTGCTGGCTTTCTATTGCATCATCTTTAGAAGAGGCTTCCTTCTGGGATGGCAGCCATGCAGACCAGTTTTGATGCAGTGTGTGGCGTATGGTCTGAGCACTGACAGGCTGACCCCCCCACCCCTTCAACCTCTGCAGCAATGCTGGCAGCACTCATTCGTCTATTTCCCAAAGACAACCTCTGGATATGATGCTGAGCACGTGCGCACAACTTCTTTGGTCGACCATGGCGAGGCCTGTTCTGAGTGGAACCTGTCCTGTTAAACCACTGTATGGTCTTGGCCACCGTGCTGCAGCTCAGTTTCAGGGTCTTGGCAATCTTCTTATAGCCTAGGCCATCTTTATGTAGCGCAACAATTCTTTTTTCAGATCCTCAGAGAGTTCTTTGCCATGAGGTGCCAGTGACCAGTATGAGAGAGTGAGAGCGATAACATCAAATTTAACACACCTGCTCCCCATTCACACCTGAGGCTTTGTAACACTAACGAGTCTCATGACACGGGGGGGGGGGTGGCTAATTGAGCAAAATTTGGACATTTTCACTTAGGGGTGTACTCACTTTTGTTGCCAGCGGTTTAGACATTAATGGCTGTGTGTTGTTATTTTGAGGGGACAGCAAATTTGCGCTGTTATACAAGCTGTACACTCACTACTTTACATTGTAGCAAAGTGTCATTTCTTCAGTGTTGTCACATGAAAAGATATAATAAAATATTTACAAAAATGTGAGGGGTGTACTCACTTTTGTGAGATACTGTGTATATATATATATATATGTATGTATATATATATATATATTTATATACATACATACATACATATCGCTGCACCACTGTGGTGTAAGTGGTGTTGGTTGGTAACCTGGACCCCTCAAAGTGATATAAAAAGTCTATAATAAATCATGGTAGTAAAAGCAAGTATGGTCAGATGGTAGTAATAGCGTAGCATCAAAAAAAAAGGCTCTACGTGTTTTTTTTTGAAAAGTTGTGTTTATTGAAGGTTTTTCCAATTGTTTACAAAACAAAGCCTATTGGGCATACCCAGGCTTATAGTAAAAACAACACAAAAAGGTAACATTGAACATAAAACTCAGTAACAATGCTCCTAAAAAGTGCTCGTAGCCACCCGACGCCCGGCCCAGAAGGCCTCACCAACCCACAGGATATAATCAGGGGTATCATGGAAACCATGCTATTCAATTGTCGCACAGATATAGTAGGGAGGCACACTCATGAGGAGTATACACCGCCTAACTGAGAGATTCTAAACAATCCCGTCCTGGCCCTTACTGAGAAGCATTAGTAGAGTCTGATTCCAGCCATATATGCCATACTTTCTCAAATTTAGCTGGGCACCCCCTAGCGGCATATGTGGCTTTATATAGAGGAACCACCGAATTCACCAACGCCTTCCAAGAGTCAAGTGTGGGGGCCAACGCCTGTTTCCAGCGCAGGAGAATAGCCTTCCTGGCATAAAACAGGAGCAGGCCCAGGAGGGTTCTGATCGCCCGGCGATGGGCCAGGTCCCCCACTAATCCCAGTATGCAAATTTCCACCTTCGAGGGAATATGGATAGTGGTGAGCACTTCAACAAAGACCAAAATCCTACTCCAGAAGTCTCTGATTGTAGGGCATGACCAAAACATGTGTATAAAATCAGCTCCAGCAATCCCACATTTCCAACACGCCATGTTTGAGTTAGGGTAAATTTTGGATAGTTTATGTGGAGTCATATAAGCACAGTGCAGTATTTTATACTGAATTAGTCTGTCCCTGGCTGAAACCAAGAACGTAAACGGGTACTCCCACATGTCTTCCCAGTCCTCCGCCTCCAGCTCAGAACATACATTTTTCCATTTGTTAAATAATCCCTCCAATCCAAAGTGGACCGAGGGCTGGAGAGCTCTGTAAATTGAGGAGGTAGGTTTCACCAAAGAGACCTCCCGGAGGGAGGACTCCAAGGACGAGGAGAGCAGAGACGGAGGACCGGGACCGAACTGCGCATTGAAGGCATGGTGGATCTGTAGATATCTAAAAAAGTGCTGGTTAAGGAGCCCAAAGCGTTCCTTGAAGGAGTCGAAGGAGGGAAAGTGACCAGCCACCAATAGATGCTCCAGTCTCTTCACCCCCCTCGCTGCCCAGAATCCCGGCTCCGGGACCGTTAGGAACTGAGGGAGTTGAGGATTAAGCCAGAGCGGCACCTCCGGGGACCACGTCTGGGAATCAGGGTGTTTACATACCAGAAGCTGCCATACTCTAATTACTATTTTCATCGACTTTGTAAAGGGGAATTGTGCCCTGACTCCTCTGTACAGGCTGTTTCTCAGCGACTCATAGGACCCCAGAATAGCCGCCTCCAAAACTACAGCAGCGTTGGAATCATCCGACACCACCCAATTATGCGCATGATTGAGTAAAGCCGCAAAGTAATATTTTTGGAGATCAGGACACGCCAGGCCACCCTCCAACCAAGGGCGTTTAAGAATAGCTTTGTTTAGTCGGGGAGGTCTGGCCCTCCATATGAAGGGGAGAATAATTGAGTCAAATTGACGGAAAAAGGACTTGGGGATCCACACTGGGGCATGTCTTAAAGCGTATAGAAATATTGGGAGTATTTTCATTTTAATCAAATTAATTCTCCCTATGAGGGAGAGGGGAAGATTTTCCCAGGCACTAAGCCTCTGTTTAAGTTGCGCGAGCAAGGGATGGAGATTGAGTGCTATAAAATCTGCGACTCTGGGAGAGACAGTAATGCCCAGGTATCGAATAGAGGACACCCACTGAAGGGGAACCGAGGGAACCGCCTGCCCCAGAGTCTGCTTGTCTATGGGCATGATCTGAGATTTACTCCAGTTCATTTTCAGGCCAGACTGTGTCGAGAATTGGGAGATAATTTCCAACGCTGCCTTCAGGGAGGGCCCAGAGTCACCGAGAAACAATAAAAGGTCATCAGCATACAGAGCTAATTTTTCGGTTATTGAACCTACCCTGATACCCTTCACCGCCTCCGAATTCCGCAGGGCCACGGCCAAGGGTTCCATGGCCAGAGCGAACAAGAACGGAGACAGTGGGCATCCCTGTCTGGTACCCCTCTCAATCGAGAAGGGAGCAGACAGAACGCCTCCCAATTTAATTTGAGCCTTCGGAGACCTGTAGAGGACACTCACCCACTTACAGAAAACCGGGCCAAAACCAAACGCCTGCAAGACCGCCTGCATGAAGTCCCACGTCACCGTATCGAAAGCCTTTTCTATGTCAAAGGCAACCAGCACCCGCGACTGGGAAGGAGAGGAAGGGGGGAGCTGAAGATGAGTAAACACTCTTCTTAAGTTAATGTCAGTTGATTTACCGGGCATAAAGCCGGTCTGGTCTATGTTGATAATGCCCGCCAGCACCCCAACCAGTCTGTTAGCCAGGATCTTAGCTAAAATTTTAAGATCGCAGTTAAGCAGAGAGATAGGTCGGTACGAGGCGCAGTGTCTAGGGTCCTTACCAGGCTTAGGAAGAAGAACAATATGGGCATTATACATAGATGGGGGCAGGGATCCTGAATCAAAACACTGGGAGTACAACTTCTGCAATTTGGGAGCTAGCTGAACCGCGTAGTGCCGATACCACTCGCCAGGAATACCATCCGGGCCCGGAGTCTTCGAAGGAGGGAGGGATGCAAGAGCCAACTCAACCTCCTGAACCGAGATCGGCGCATCCAGCCTCCCCACCTCCTCTTCCGACAGCCGCGGCAATGATAGTTTTTGCAGCTCAGACAAAATGCTCGCTGAGGGTGAACATTGTGGTTTCCGGTAGAGTTTCCCAAAGAAGGCCTCAAATTCCCGTAGGATGGCCTCTGGGTCATCCACACTCGAACCATCCCCAGATAACAACTCGGAGACTACCGTCTGATAGTGCGGATCCGCCACCAGGTTAGCTAGGAGACGTCCATTTTTATCCCCAGACTCAAACACTCTACCTGCCAGCACTCTAGCATCAGAGTGTGTGAGGGAGGTGAAATGAAGGGAGAGCTCTCTCCGAGCTTGGGCCAAGCATAGAAACCCTTCCTGAGAGGGGTGATCTGCAAAAGCCGCAGAGGTTTCAGCCTCTCGTTCTTCCAGTTGTGTAGTAGTGGCATTATAATCGACCCGTACTGACTTTATGGCAGAGATATAACCTCCTCTAATTGTGGCCTTGAAGGCATCCCAAACCATTTCCGGAGAGGAGGAATCTTCATTAGTCGACCAATAGAGATCTATCAGTGGATTAATTATTTCAGACACCTTCTCATCCTGGATCCAATTAGGCGCCAGTCTCCAGGCCCCGGAGTCTCTTCTCCCCCCCACCCGGAGGGTTAACTCCAGAGGGGAGTGATCCGAGAGCCCCGCCGGAAGATATGAGGCACCCAGCAGTTTAGTTAAAACCTGAGTATTCCCAAAAGCAAGGTCAATTCTGGAGCCAGATTTATGAGTAGAAGACATACAGGAAAATATCTTAGCCTCAGTATGTTTCCATCGCCACAACTCCTCCACTCCAAAGGTGTCTGCCCAACCCCTCAACTCTGCAGAGGCCACTCGATTTGGATTAGAGCAATCTAGAGATGCGTCAAGAATTGCATTAAAGTCCCCGGCTATAATGACTTGGGCAGGCAGCAGTGGGGCCAGCTTTTCATAGATAGTGTATAGCAAACCACACTCTACCGGAGGAGGTAGATATACATTCACCAAGGCCCACCTTAATGAGTAGATTTCAAGTAGGAGAATAATAAACCTCCCTCCCGGATCTGAAATGATTTTGAGGACCTTACAAGGCAGAGACTTATTAATTAATATCGTCACCCCTCTGGAGTAAGAGGAGTATGTGGCATGGAATGCCTGTCTCACCCAGGGTCTGCGCAGGGCCAGGACACGAGAGCCAGTGAGATGTGTCTCCTGCAAGAACAGTATATGAGGTTTATGGGAGGACAAGTATTTAAAAACTAGGGATCTCTTAAACTTATCGTTTAGGCCTCGCACATTCCACGAGACTAATTTAACCGCAGAAAGAGCCATAAGACAATAGCATAAACATGGAGATGTGTAAGATAACTTTTACCTGAGAGTCCCCACTGAATGGAGTCAGAATGTAGCATGGTAGGCTTACCCTGAGACCATTCACATAGGGGGCCACGAGCACAACATAAACATGTAACATTAAGAGCACATTTGCAAAACCCCTACTTACTAGCCGAAACCCCAACATAACTAGGCTAGAAGTTTCAGTCCCGTAACAGTAACACAAACCGGAGTAGAGAAGAAACACCTGTTATTCCTAAAGGAAGGTCACCAGAGAGCTGTTTCACACTGAAGACCAAAGTCACTTCTTGGACAGTGAAGTGTGGGGAAAACTGGAACAGTCCTTCTCTACTGCAAAGGGGGACACCCGAAGTAGCTTCATGATAGTTCTCCAAGCTCCTCCGTGTAAACAGTGAGGATGAGGAGAAAAAGAACAGAAGGATCTGAAAGTGCCGGTTGCATCTAGCTGGGGGGGGGAACCGACTCCGACAAACTCAGATTATCTCAGGGTGTTCAGCCAGTCATCTGCATCAGAAGGATTCTCAAAGAAGTGGACCGATCCGTTATGGGGGACCCTGAGCCGACTAGGATAAAGCACGCTGTATTTGATGCCTCTTTCACGTAGGCGCCGGCGGACATCAGTGAACGTTTTCCTCTTTCGCTGAAGTTCGGCCGAGAAATCCGGGAAGAGCATAATGGTGGAGCCACCATGGATTAGAGAAGGGTGTTTGCGGGCCTCAGTGAGAATTTTGTCCCGGTCCCTGAAGTTAAGAAAACGAACCAGAAAGGGTCTTGGATTAGCGCCAGGGATGGCCCGCCCTGTAGGTACTCGGTGGGCCCGCTCCACCACATAGGTTGGGGGGAGATCCGTGAGGCCCAGGAGATCCTTAAAGAAGCCCTCAGCAAAGAGTGTGGGGTGGTCGCCCTCCACTCCCTCCGGAAGTCCCAACACCCGGACATTATTGCGTCTGGCCCTGTTTTCTGCATCGTCTGATTTGGAAACAAGCATTTGGACTGTGCGTTGTAGGTCTGCAATGGTACTTGCATGGGAGGCTGTGATGTCCTCAGTAGCAGAGATCCTGGCTTCAGACTCCGACAACCTGCCCCTGATTTTGTCCAGGTCACTTCTTATAAGTGTACATTCCTCTGCCAAATGATCAATTCTGGCCAGCATAGCCGAGCTGCTCTGTTCAATAGCAGCAAGGATAGCCGTGGTGCCGTCCTGAGAAGGAGCAGGGGAGGCCGACCCTCCCAGAGAGGATGCAGGATCCATGGATAGTTCTGATAGTAAAGCCTGCAGTCTGTTCACCAACGGGGCTTTAGGAAGTGTCACTGGGGATGACGAAGTATGGGCAGGAGTGCAGGATTTCTTTGCTTTGCCTTTGGATCCCATGAGGTAAGAAATCCCAGGAAAAACAAGCCAGGAACACTGGAGGGGGGGTACGCCTGCAACAGCCAGAGGATTAGGAGGAACAGTTCTCAAAGAGGTATGGCTGAAGCTGCGCACACTATGCTGGGACAGGGGGGTCAGCACCTGAGAGATGTGAGAGGCAAACCAAGTATTTTATCCCCCACAGCTGAGAGAAATATTTGCTCCAGAAGGACACTGTCCCAGGTTTTCAGGATTCTTGGCTGTGAAGGGAGCATGCACTCTGCAGTGAAGATGGCCGCTGTGTCAGCCTCCTCCACCCCCATCCAGCAGTACGTTTTCGATCAGTGACCCCACACTCTCCCCCACTCCACACCTCTATTACTCCAGGGGCCCCCCAGAGGCACCACAGCTTTTCCAGAGGGCTATGGGTGCGGGCATAGGAGTCCGCCGGATCGCGCCGCTCCGGCCGTCCGAAAATCGAGGCCGCGGCTTCAGTGTTCCAAGTAGGCCGCAATTCAAAAAAGTCCGTCCGGACTCAAAATACCCCCCCAGGCTAGGGCAGCAGGGTCAGTAGAAGGGGACCTAGTAGGATGGAGTCTCACCGGCACTCTGGAGCAGAGGATGGAAAAGGATTCTTGAAGGATTCTCACAGAGCTCTTGGAGAAAACGTCCGCCGCCGCTCACATCCGGTCACGCCCCCGGCTCTACGTGTTTTATGGGTTCTTTCCACTCATCATGAGCCAATGTAGGGTACATATGCTTGTATCTGCAAAAATGTGCATATATATACAATCTGGTAATTAGATACAAAAAAGAGAGGGGAAGGATAAGGAGGGGGAGAATCCCACTGGTTACTCACAAGTCAGCTATAGGTTTCAAATGGGGTGCTGAGAGCCGAAGACATCGTGGGGAACCCATCTCCAGGAGCTGTGGCAGTGGCTTGGGCATGAAGACAACACCAGAAGTAACACATAGACCACCATGGGAGTGGGATCTCCATTGGAATTCAAAAGTGATGCAGTGTCACAAAGGACACTGTGGAGAGTAATAAAATACACATATATCAATGTAGATAGTGCATGTCTAATGATATAGTAAGGACAGAGCCCAAAGCATGGTGTCAGTAAAGGTGAACCCAGATGAGGGATTAAAGTATATAGTAATATTTGAATGAGAACATGTAGCTCTCACCAAAGGAATAAGTGGAAGGAAAAAAGCACCAAGAAAAAACAGTGAAACAAAACAGCCAAGATGAACAATGTAGCCAAGTGATACCTGAATCCTAGGTGAGAGAGCATGATCCAAACAAGTGTGTTGAGTAAGGATGGGCTCGGGCTTGTTCAGAAACGAACATGCCCGAGCCTGCCAGGAAGTGAACCCTGCACTACGCTAATCACAGGCAGTGAGACATTTCCAGAACGCTGCAGCTGTGCATCGGGGAAATGCCCGAGCAAGCCCGAGCCCATCCTTAGTGTTGAGTAACAAGTGAGGCAAGAAACAGGATGTGAGTGCACAACCTGGAAGTTAGATTTGTAGAGGGGTCATGCCACTGAGCCACTCCCGTATGCCACGCTGGCGTACTCAGTAAGGGGGGAAGCGGCGTAAGTGCCTGAGCGATGATGGTCGGTCGGCACTCGACACCAGGATGGCACCCCCAGTATAGTACACAGATGACCAAACAACGCACCGGTGCCAGGCACCACCAGTGACCCCATGCGCACGGCGTGGATTCACATTCAGCGCCCACCAGTCCCCCTGCGCACAAGTGAAACGGAGGGGGAGAGGAAGGCACCTGATGGGCATTGCAGCTCCCGGAAATGTGTGAAAACCCCAATGCCTCTAGCATCCAGTCCCATATGGAAAGAACAGCCATGAAGTGTCACCTGAGTGGTGGTAGCAATTAATGTCAAAAACATGTATGCAAATCATTTCAAAGACATGTGTTGAAAAATCCTCCTGACCCCCACAGACCCCCACAACTTGCCAATTGGCCACCCCTCCACCAAAGGGGGGGGGGGTCCTGCTAATGCATGGGACTATGCATGAACTAGGTAACTATGAAATAAATAGCCATGTGCCCTCCATCCTTGTATATCTCATTTAAAATCCCACCTTTCTTAGTATGAGGGAAGGAATGCCGGAATGGACACAGCTGATTAGTGTAAAGAGCTTCTGATTGGCTCTTTACCTCAATCTCTACCGCTCGTTACCGCTGCTGGTGCAATCACGGGAGAATGTCATATGACTAGGGTTGCCACATCATCTCTTTAATCCAAGACACATATTAATTACACAGGTTCTGTGGCTGATTAAGGTGGTAATTAAACTCACTTGGTGCCTTTTCTGCATTAAATTAGCCTCAGAACAACCTGTGTAATTCATATGTGTCCTGGATTAAAGGGATGATGTGACAACCCTACATATGACGACCTCCCAGAACTAGGTCTCTGCCATCATTTGGCTATAGCACGGTCGGCAAGTGTTTAAAACTCACAAGTTAACCATGAGCCTAGACATACATTTGCCTACACTCACACTAGTAGCACACTAGAGGGTGCTATATGCAATGCAGGCAGATCATGGCTGGTGGAAGGGGCTGGCACAATGCTGAAGTTTCTCTCAATGCTCCTTTCAAGAGCCCTCAGCACTGATGCAAGCAGTTGGCTGCAAATATCAGAATGCCATGATGGTTGAATACCAGTCTGGTGAAGAGGGCATTCCCAGGCAGGCTACATTTGCATGCAGGTGAAGCTCACATGTAATGCTGATCTTCCATGATTGAAAAAAGTAAAATCCAATGAATGAAAGGGGCAGGCCAGGGACTGTCAGGGTGGGGAGAACGATAATGCTGAATGTCCTCCAGCCAGGAAATGATTCAGGCCAGCCTTTCTCAACCTTTTCAACACCGAGGAACCCTTAAAATAATTCTCCGGTCTCGGGGAACCCCTGCTAAAAATTAAAAATCTACAACTCATGATACATTAGTGTGATGGTCAATGGGAAGAATGCTTCTTACACTTGTGTTCATTGGAAAGAATTACCCCTTACAGATAGCTAAAAAGATCAATGGTGTCATTGGGAATTTATCTGAGAGGTAGAAATTGACCATTGCTCAACGAACCCCTAGCAACCTCTGGAGGAACCCTAGGGTTCCATGGAACCCTTGTTGAGAAACCCTGATTCAGGCTCTCTCTGCCTTGCTGCAGCTTTGTGAGAAGCTCACAGTGTGCGGTGAAATCAGAGTAAGCCATTTCAGTACAGGAGAGGAACCTGTGTAACTGTGCAAGACTGAATGCTGTAATAAAAAACTGAAATGATATCTCTTTTGTTCTCCAGGAAAGCTGCGGAGTGACGGTCTGCGGAGGGAAGATCTATATTATGGGAGGCAGGAATGAAAACAGTGAAGGGACGGAGAAAACGTTTGTATACGATCCAAGGACAAATACGGTTTCCGAGGGGCAGCCACTGCTACGCGGCATCAGTCACCACGGGTGTGTCACCGTTCTGCGGAGATAGAGCACATGACTGAACTCACCAATCACAGGAGAGGATTCAAAGAGAGAATCTGTACAATCAGAGGTCAAGAGAGACGGTCACCACTGAAGCTCTCCCCTTATCTTTGTTACATGGACCAAGAAATGGATGTTGTGAACACTGGACTGGGCACGGTACAGTCCTATAGACTTAAGGCTCGTACACACTATAAGAAAATCCGGCGAGGATTTTCAACTAAAGAATTTTTGTACAGTGTGTACACAACTTTCGACAGCCGATTCCAAATTTTCGTACGATTTTTCGTTCATCGGTTCTGATTTGCTGTGAAACAATGAGGAAAAACGGACGTGTGTACTTTGCCTTAGAATCATTATACGTCAACATTTCAAGGCAAGGAACATGACAATGGAATGGGGACCTTTATGACTTATAATGACTTGTATGCAGTACATTCTATTGCTCCCCGGCTAATGGATCCCATGTGTAATAGCCTATTTGGGGTTATTGGAGGAGACGGCTGCTTCTACAGCAGTGTGTTGCTCTGAGAAAATGTCCAGCTTGCTGAAAAATCTCAATGCCTCCTTAAAGGTAGGGTAACCATGGCATGTGCTGCTTCAGTCCATTGAGTGAGCCAAACCAGAAACAGCAGCAAGAACACCTCTTGTTCTCAGGGAGAGATCTGTTGATCTTGAACAAACCTTATCCACTAATACAAACTGTATGAACATTCATTCTGTGCGAATGGGGGCAAAAACAAATGGGATTAGGCTATTTTTCTCTTCAGAGTCGAATGTTATCCATTTATACAAAATGGAGCGAATCAGGAAAATAACCCATTATGGCCACTAGACGGAGCTGATGATAATAAATAAGCTGTCTTGATGTGATAGAAAAGTTAGGAACAAGCTATAGGAGGGTGTCAGGTCCTTAGCTGCCCCTCCATAGCAGGAAAAAGAGACGAAAAATCTGGGCTATATTGAATTATTTTAGCATGTGTTCATTAAATGTCCCAGTTAATCTAAGTAGGGTCTGTGGCCCCTTATTTATATATTTTATTGGAACTTTTTTGCATGCGTGTCCTTGTTTTGTATACAGTATATTAATTATTTAATAAATAATCTTATGCACTTATGTTGTATTTGTGTTCAATAAAAGCCTTCAGTTTAATGTAACTAATTATTGAAAGTTTATACCCTATCAACCTTGTTTTTCAGTATAGGTTTTAATTAGGGTTGTCCCGATACCGATACTAGTATCGGTATCGGGGCCGATACTGAGCATTTGCCCGAGTACTTGTACTCGGGCGAAATGCTCCGATGCCTCATCCGATACTTGGGCAAGCAGGGGATGATCAGTGCAGCGCTGGAGGGTGATTTACAATCACTGATCTCCCCACTCCCTGTATATATTTAATAAAAGCAACTGACAGCCGCTTCTCCTCCCACGGCTTTCAGCTGCTACAATGAAATATATACAGGGAGTCGGGAGATCAGTGATTGTAAATCCCCCCCAGCGCTGCACTGATCATCCCCCTTGACTGGCCCTGTATCCTCCTCCAGTCCCCCTGTCCTCTATCTGTCAGGATGGAGAGCGGAGGAAAGAGCCGGTAAATCTGTAATTAGTCACGTCGCGACCCCCCCTAAATGTTAGTGACTAGAGGGCTGAGGGACATATATAAAGTAACATCGTCGACTTTCGGCACCCTCCTCTTCGCCGACAGTCAACGAAAATAATTTATATATGTCCCTCACCCCTCTAGTCACTAACATTTAGTGGGAGGTCGCGACGTGACTAGTAGGGGACGAACGGGTTCATAGCCTACTCCGTAGCCTCGTAAAGCGGGCTCATGTTCATGAGCCCGTTTACGAGTCATAGCCGGGGCTA
>BLSH010046898.1:280008-290980 GCA_018402905.1 Glandirana rugosa | reverse complement strand
GCTGCTCGTAACGACCAACAAACAAAAAAATCTATAAGTTACAGCGCACACATGATACATACTCCTGTCAGGCTATTTTAAAAGCATCTAAACGTATATAGCAAAAAATGCAAAGATACGGGGGTATGGTCACACTGAATGGCCATGAAGTGCTTAAGCCCACTGACTGCTGCAAAGTACCCCGTTACCAGTGGGAACCTACACTGACCTTAGAGCTTTATACTTGGGTCCTGACCAGACCTTTTTGGGTTGGTGAACCCCATCCTCCTTAATTAGCCCCAATCAGTGTGCACCTGATCCATGGGATGTGTCCTCTGGTCTCCCATAAAGAGAGGCGTTAGCTTCCATGGTTTAAGAGATATGAGCATTCACTCTAAGGTCAGTGTAGGTTCCCATTGGTAACGGGGTACTTTGCAGCAGTCAGTGGGCTTAAGCACTTCATGGCCATTCAGTGTGACCAAACCCCCGTATCTTTGCATTTTTTGCTATATATGTTTAGATGCTTTTAAAATAGCCTGACAGGAGTATGTATCATGTGTGCGCTGTAACTTATAGATTTTTTGTTTGATGGTCGTTACGAGCAGCACCATGCGTTTGGCAGGGTGTTCCCCCCAAATATCTAGTTTTTTTGTATGCTTTATACTTGGGTCCTGACCAGACCTTTTTGGGTTGGTGAACCCCATCCTCCTTAATTAGCCCCAATCAGTGTGCACCTGATCCATGGGATGTGTCCTCTGGTCTCCCATAAAGAGAGGCGTTAGCTTCCATGGTTTAAGAGATATGAGCATTCACTCTAAGGTTAGTGTAGGTTCCCACTGGTAACGGGGTACTTTGCAGCAGTCAGTGGGCTTAAGCACTTCATGGCCATTCAGTGTGACCAAACCCCCGTATCTTTGCATTTTTTGCTATATACGTTTAGATGCTTTTAAAATAGCCTGACAGGAGTATGTATCAAGAGTTCTGTGCAAGACACTTCCTCTACACCAGCCATTTTCAAGCAGGGCTCCTCTGGAGGTTGCTATGGGTGAGTTGAGATGTCATGCTCAGTAGAATCGAGATCTGTGCAGGCCGCTTGAGTTCCTCTACACCAGTGGTTCTCAACCCTGTGCTCAAGTACCCCCAACAGGCCATGTTTGCAAGTTTCCTTTATCTTGCACTGGTGCTTTAAATCAGAATCAATGGCTTGGTATTTTAGACAGCTATTTTATCTAAGAGAAATTCCCAAAACATGGCCTGTTGGGGGTACTTGAGGACAGTGTTGAGAACCACTGCTCTACGCCAACCATTCTCAACCAAGGTTCCTCTGGAAGTTACTAGAGGTGAGTTGAGCTGTGATGCTCAGTAGAGTCGAGATCTGTGCAGACCACTTGAGTTCCTCTACACCACTTGAAGCCCCTTGATATACACCAGCCATTCCAAAACGGGGTTCCTCTAGAAATTGCTAGGGGTGAGTTGAGCTGTGGCTGATTTACCTCCCATTTGATGGTGCTTGCATGAATCCAGGTCCATTGCCACTTGGCAATGCCATCAACATGACACCAATGTTTTTTTTTCTCTGTCTATGAGGGTGGCATTGACCACCACTGCATAGCTGTATTATTTCTACTGACTACCAAAGTAAAAGGCATTTTTGGCCATTGACCCCTGATGAATTGGTTTTAGTAAGGGTTCCTTGAAAGCTGAAAACTATTTTAGGGGTTCTTCTGGGGTAAAAAGATTGAGAAGGGCTGCTCTCCACCAGACTGGTTAAGCCATACCTTTATGGAACTGGCTTTGTGCACAGGAGCATAGTCATTGTGGAACAGAAAACTGTTGTCACGATGTTGGGAGCACACAATTGTCTACAATGTCTTGGTATGCTGTAACATTACAAAAACCCCTAAGCTCAAAAATTCAAAGGGGTCTCCACATATGTTTGGCCATATGGGTAGGTGCTAAGGTCAGGGTGTGCACAGACACTAATCCATAGAGTGTATGTGTACATGAGCATTGTTTTCCAATGGTCTGAGCTACAGGAGGTAAGGAAATGCCATTGGTTATTATATTGGTCACCTAACCTACTTTATGAGCCCAGGGTGTCATGTACACACCCCTTGGGAGAATGCTGGAGAGAACAGCGCTCGCATCATTATGTGAAATCAGCATTCAGGAAGTCCAACGCGATGGACTTGTAACGTCACATGACCAGAGCAAAAACAGGAGAACAAAAACATATGTAATATGGGAATTCTTATAAAACAAAAATGGTGGGAAGGGCTAACATTGGATTGGGGGATCTTAGGTTTTTAAACACAAACACAAACACAAGTCCATCCAGTTCAACCAATATATATATATTTATTTATACAGTACTGTGAAAAAGTTTTAGGCAGGTGTGAAAATGCTGCAAATTATTAATGCTTTCAGAAATAGAAGTGTTAATAATTTATTTTTATGAATTAACAAAATGGAAAGTAAATGAATAGAAGAGGAATCCAAATCACATCAATATTTGGTGTGACCACCCTTTGCTTTCAAACCAGCATCAATTCTAGGTCAGTGTTTCTCAACTCCAGTCCTCAAGGTGCACCAACGGGTCATGTTTTCAGGATTTTCATTATTTTGCACAGGTGATGTGATCAGTTTCACTGCCTTAGTTTCATCTGAGGGAAATCCTGAAAACATTACCTTTTGGTGCACCATGAGGACTGGAGTTGAGAAACTCTTCTGGGTACACTTGCACACAGTTTATGAAGGAACCCAGAAGGTAGATTGTTCACGACAACTTGGAGAATTAAGCACAGATCTTCTGTGGATGCCTCAAATCCTTCTGTCGCTTCATGTAATCCCAGACAGCCTCCATGATGTTGAGATCAGGGCTCTGTGGGGGGCAAACCATCACTTCCAGGACTCATTGTTGTTTTTCATGCTGAAGATAGTTTTTAATGACATTGGCTGTATGTTTGGGGTCGTCATCCTGCTGCAGAATACATTTGGGTCCAATCACACACCTTCCTGATGGCATGACATTATGGAAAGTTATCTGCCTATATTTCTCAACATTGATCCTGACCAAATATCCAACTCCATTTGCAGAAATGCAGCCATAAACTTGCAAGGAATCTCCACCATGCTTCCCTGTTGCCTGCAGACACTCATTATTGTACCACTCTTCAACCCTTCCCCCAACAAACTCCCTCCTGCTACAGCCAGATATTTCATATTTTAAATCATCAGTCCAGGGCTCCTGCTGCCATTTTTCTGCACCCTGGTTCCTATCTTTTTGTCCATAGTTGAGTTGCTTAGCCTTGTTTCCACATCGGATGCATGGAGTTTTGGCTGCAATTCTTCCATGAAGACCACTTCTGACCAGACTTCTCCGGACAGTAGATGGGTGTACCTGGGTCTGACTGGTTTCCACCAGTTCTGGGCTGATGGCACTGTTGGACAGCTTCTGATGTCGAAGAGAAGTAATCATGATGCGTCTTTCATCTGCTGCATTAAGTTTCCCTAGCTAACCACTGCACATACGGTCCTCAATTTTGCTTGTTTCTTTGTGCTTCTTCAAAAGAGCTTGAACAGCACTACTTGAAACCCCCATCTACTTTGATATCTTTGCCTGGGAGAGCCCCTGCCGATGCAGTATAACTACCTTGTGTCTGAGTTTGGCTGTTCCTCACTGTGTGTTAAGGCTCCTACACAGCTGTTTCTGATTCAGTTAATGACTGTGTCTCAACCTGAAATTGATGATCATTAACACATGCTTGGTTTAATTGGTTAATCATACACCTGACTCTCATCCTACAAAATCCTTGACTTGTGTCCAAAGTGTGCAAGTGTACACATTTTTGCTGATATGAAGCCAAAGGGTCACCCTAAATATTGATTTGATTTATCTTCTATTTGCTCACTTTAATAAACCACACGTGGGTCCTAAAAAGTTGCCCACAGCATGTGGGTTTAAATGCTAAAGACAGATGTGTCAATCTTGTGAATAATATACATGAAAAATGAAAAAAATGTTTCACAATGTAATATGTTCGCAAAAATAAATAGAAAAAAAAAACAAAGTGTAATGAAAAAGACAGATAAAAAATACAAGTCTGTGAATGCAGCTTCCCATATGCGTTTCCAAATGATTGATCATTGAACATATTACATTGTGAAACATGGTTTTATTTTTCATGTATATTATTCATGAGATTGACACATCTGTCTTAAGCATTTAAACCCACATGCTGTGAACAGGGATCCACTTGTGGTTTGTTGTGTTTTTCATTACAATTTTTGTTTCATTCATTGTTGCAAAGTAGGGATGAGCTGTTGGTTCGAGTTGAACATGAGTTTTTACTCGAACTTTGGCTGTTCAGCCATTTGCAGAATTTAGAAAATTATAGGGTGTTCACACCAAATTTGCGTGCCCCATAATGCATTGCTAGACCGCAGAAACTATCGCCCGTTGACTGACCGAAGCATGCACATGACCTGCATGCTTTGGCCAATCACAGCGCACTCTGCTGTGAGAGTCAATCATGTCTCAGGGGTTTCCATCCATACCTCACTGACCAGGGCTACTGACGCTTATGAGCCAGGACGGCTACTGATCTTTATGAGCCAGGAGGCTGAGTTTATGATTTCTGGATGTTGAAGGTGGCTGCTAGGAAAACCCTTTTTGATTGTTATTTTAAACTTTCTGAACACTGAAGGCAGCGTATTATATATAGTATCCCACAAAAGTGAGTACACCCCTCACATTTTTGTAAATACTTTATTATACCTTTTCATGTGACAACACTGAAGAAATGACACTTTGCTACAATGTAAAGTGTGAGTGTACAGCTTCTATAACAGTGTCAATTTCCTATCCCCTCAAAATAACTAAACACACAGCCATTGATGTCTAAACCGCTGGTAACAAAAGTGAGTACACCCCTAAGTGAAAATGTCCAAAGTGGGCCCAAAGTGTCAATATATTGTGTGGCCACCATTATTTTCCAGCACTGCATTAGCCCTCTTGGGCATGAAGTTCACCAGAGCTTCAAAGGTTTCCACTGGAGTCCTCTTCCTCCATGACTACATCACAGATCTGGTGGATGTTAAAGACCTTGCGCTCCTCCACCTTCCATTTGAGGATGCCCCACAAATGCTCAATAGGGTTTAGGTCTGGAGACATACTTGGCCAATCTATCACCTTTACCCCCAGCTTCTTTAGCAAGGCAGTGGTCGTCCTGGAGGTGTATTGGGGTCATTATCATGTTGGAATACTGCCCTGCGGCCCAGTCTCCAAAGGGAGGGGATCATGCTCTGTTTCAGTAAGTCACAGTACATGTTAGCATTCATGGTTCCCTCAATGAACTGTAGCTCCCCAGTGCCGGCAGAACTCATGCAGCCCCAGACCATGACACTCCCACCACCATGCTTGACTGTAGGCAAGACACACTTGTCTTTGTGCTCCTCACCTGGTTGACGCCACACACGCTTGACACCATCTGAACCAAATAAGTTTATCTTGGTTTCACCAGGCCACAGGACATGGTTCCAGTAATCCATATCCTTATTCTTCTTTTCTTCAATAAACTGTTTGTGGGCTTTCTTGTGCATCATCTTTAGAAGAGGCTTCCTTCTGGGAAGACAGCCATGCAGACCAATTTGATGCAGTGTGCGGTGTATGGTCTGAGCACTCACAGGCTGATCCCCCACCCCTTCAACCTCTGAAGCAATGCTGGCAGCACTCATACCTCTATTTCCCAAAGACAACCTGTGGATATGACGCTGAGCACGTGCACTCAACTTCTTTGGTCGTCCATGATGAGGCATGTTCTGAGTGGAACCTGTCCTGTTAAACCACTGTATGGTCTTGGCCACCATGCTGCAGCTTTGGCAGCTGCGTTGGAAGACAAACTAGTATGAGCCTGCGTGACAGAGGATGAGGACAGCATAGTTATCCACTCCACCAACTTCAGCATGTTGTGACTCAATAACATGGCCAACAGCAGAAAAAAAGGACAAGCGTGACCCGCCTGCAGAGGATACACCATGTCCACCCCCACCACTTTTCACTGTATACAAAGAGGCTGCTTGCTCTCTTTTAGTGGCCTGGCAGCGTCTGCCTCTGCTTGGTGGCCTTCCGGACATGATGGGGATTTTTTTCAACAACTCACTAAACTGTATTAAATACTGTACACTGCAGAATGCACTGTATATATAGTCTACACTGAATGCAGAGTATTATACATTTACTATATATACTGTGTGTATGTATATATATATTATATATATATATATACAGTATCTCACAAAAGTGAGTACACCCCTCACTTTTTTGTAAATATTTTATTATATCTTTTCATGTGACAACACTGAAGAAATGACAATTTGCTACAATGTAAAGTAGTTAGTGTACAGCTTGTATAACAGTTTAAATTTGCTGTCTCCACAAAACAACTCAACACACAGCCATTAAAGTCTAAACTGCTGGAAACAAAAGTGAGTAAACTCCTAAGTGAAAATATCCAAATTGAGCCCAATTAGCCATTTTCCCTCCCCGGTGTCACATCACTCATTAGTGTTACAAGGTCTCAGGTGTGAATGGGGAGCAGGTGTGTTAAATTTGGTGTTATCGCTCTCACTCTCTCATACTGGTCACTGGAAGTTTAAGATATGAAAGAAAAAAGGACGCTACTCCAGTCCAGCAGGTGTACGACCTGTATGTGGATCTGGATGCCGGCCTCGGCTCGCTGCCGTGCACAGTAGAAGAAATAGGTAAGGGGGCACTCCGCGGATGAATAATAAGCTTGCAATTTATTGAACACAGGCAATGCAGGTATAGGTGTATAGGTAGACGCGTTTCACTCGTCAAATAGCGAGCTTAGTCATTACTAATTAATGACTAAGCTCGCTATTTGATGAGTGAAACGCGTCTACCTATACACCTGTACCTGCATTGCCTGTGTTCAATATATTGCAAGATTATTATTCATCCGTGGAGTGCCGCCTTACCTATTTCTTCCACTGGAAGTTTAACGTGGCACCTCATGGCAAAGAACTCTCTGAGGATCTGAAAAAAGAATTGTTGCTTTACATAAAGATGGCCTAGGCTATAAGAAGATTGCCAAGACCCAGAAACTGAGCTGCAGCACAGTGGCCAAGACCATACAGCGGTTTAACAGGACAGGTTCCACTCAGAACAGGCCTCGCCATGGTCGACCAAAGAAGTTGAGTGCACATGCTCAGCGTCATATCCAGAGGTTGTCTTTGGGAAATAGACATATGAGTGTTGCCAGCATTGTTGCAGAGGTTGAAGGGGTGGGAGGGGTCAGCCTGTCAGTGCTCAGACCATACGCCGCACACTGCATCAAATTGGTCTGCATGGCTGTCGTCCCAGAAGGAAGCCTCTTCTAAAGATGATGCACAAGAAAGTCCGGAAACAGTTTGCTGAAGACAAGCAGACTAAGGACATGGATTACTGGAACCATGTCCTGTGGTCTGATGAGACCAAGATAAACATATTTGGTTCAGGTGGTATCAAGCGCGTGTGGTGGCAACCGGGTGAGGAATATAAAGACAAGTGTGCCTTACCTACAGTCAAGCATGGTAGTGGGAGTGTCATGGTCTGGGGGCTGCATGAGTGCAGTATAAGATTATAAATTTGCTGTCCCCTCAAAATTTCTCAACACACAGTCATTGATGTCTAAACCACTGACAACAAAAGTGAGTACACCCCTAAGCGAAAATGTCCATATTGGGCCCAAAGTGTCAATATTTGGTGTGGCCCGGTCTCCGAAGGAAGGGGATCATGATCTGCTTCAGTATGTCACAGTATATGTTGGCATTCATGGTTCCCTCAATGAACTGTAGTTCCCCAGTGCCGGAAGTACTCATGCAGCCCCTGACCATGACACTCCCACCACCATGTTTGACTGTAGGCAAGACACACTTGTCTTTGTACTCCTCACCTGGTTACCGCCACACATGCTTGACACCAACTGAACCAAATAAGTTTATCTTGGTCTCATCAGACCACAGGACATGGTTCCAGTAATCCATGTCCTTATTCTTCTTTTCTTCAGCAAACTGTTTGTGGGCTTTCTTGTGCATCATCTTTAGAAGAAGCTTCCTTCTGGGATGACAGCCATGCAGACCAATTTAATACAGTGTGCAGAGTATGGTCTGATCACTGACAGCCTTACCCCCCACTCCTTCAACCTCTGCAGCAATGCTGGCAGCACTCATACGTCTATTTCCCAAAGACAACCTCTGGATATGATGCTGAGCACGTGCACTCAACTTCCTAGGTGGACCATGGTGGAGTCTGTTCTGAGTGGAACCTGTCCTGTTAAACCACTGTATGGTCTTGGCCACCATGCTACAGCTCAGTTTCAGGGTCTTGGCAATCTTCTTATAGCCTAGGCTATCTTTATGTAGAGCAACAATTCTTTTTTTCAGATCCTCAGAGAGTTCTTTGTCATGAGGTGCCATGCTGAACTTCCAGTTACCAGTATGACAGAGTGAGAGTGAGAACACCAAATTTAACACACCTGCTCCTCATTCACACCTGAGACCTTGTAACACTAACGAGTTACATGACATTGGGCAGGGAAAATGACTAACTGGGCCAAATTTGGACATTTTCACTTAGGGGTGTAATCATTTTTGTTGCCAGCAGTTTAGACATTAGTGGCTTTGTGTTGAGTTAATTTGGGGGGACAGCAAATTTACACTGTTATACAAGCTGTACACTCCTTTACATTGTAGCAAAGTGTCATTTCTTCAGTGTTGTCACATGAAAAGATAGAATAAAATATTTACAAAAATGTGAGAGGTGTACTCACTTTTGTGAGATACTGTATATATTTTGGATTTTGATTTTTTTAGGCTAAACACACCTTTTGTTGTTTTTATTTATTTGCTCACTTTGCATTCTGTAAATTGATAAAAAATAAACAATGTAAATACATATTTTCAAAAGCATTCTTACTTTACAACAACCTTTACACCTGCCTAAAACTTTTGCACAGTACTATATATACAGTATATAAATATTAATGTAATCTGGCAATGTTGTCATGTGCCCTAATGATTCATTAATTACATTTCACACTCCTCTTTCAGCGCAGTTCAAGTATATTGAGTGCTGTGTATGTACCAGGATACATATTGTCTTTTTGTTTTGTAGTTTTCTTCTATGTTGTAACTTGTTTTTCAGGAATCTTTTCTCGAGAATATAATCTTGACTCACCATCAACACCTATCCCTGTAACCTCTGCAGGATCTCAGATTTATAGATGCTGCAGCTATAGTTTATGCTTGTGAATGGTAAGTGATCACATCAATCTGTTTATAGAGCGAAAGTTCTCCTTTTATGCTTATGACATAAACATCATGAGTCAGATTCCAAGATATACATGGATGAGCAATGATATATACAAAGCCGCTAAAATATAGACCGTAAGCCTAATGACCAGCACCCTCCTAACCCTCTTACGCTATATTGTCAAAAGTACTGGGACACCTGCCTTTACAGACCTTTCCAACTGCGCATATACTGAGTTACTGGGTCTTGAGGATGGACCACTGGCCGGAACTTGCTCAATATGCTATCTAACTACTGGCCTGTCCTACATCCAGCGTGCTTTCTGAACGGACATTCAGTGCTGCTGGAGGGTTCATAACAGATCAAAGAGTGCACCTGTCCACAGACTCAGTTGATAGACTCACATTTATAAAAATGAATCAGTCTTGGATCAGCAGCTATCAAGCCCCTGATGCTGATGCAACTGACTGAATTTGCTAGGGATGTGGGATCCCCTGAAGACTGCCTATGCTACCTATCCTATTCCTCGAGTGCTGAATCCTGATGATGCTAGCTTACAACAATATTTTGTGTTTATGTCACCACCAACACCCAAGGCCCAATTTTTCTGCACTTGTTTTACAGGGGTATGTCATAACAATTTTTTAAATATTTTTTAAACAGCAGGGCCCGTTCCCGCGCCCAACAAGAGTAACTGCGAGGGGTTACAGTGTTCTGCCACAACCAACACCTAAGGCCCAATATTTCTACACCTGTTTTACAGGGGCATGTCATTACAATGTTTAAAATCATTTTTAACTGCAGGACCCGTTCCTGAGCCCAACAAGAGTAACTGTGAGGCGTTACAGTGTTCTGCCACCACCAACACCCAAGGCCCAATTTTTCTGTGCCTGTTTGACTGGGGCATATAATAACAATTTTTAAAATAAATTACAACTGCAGGGCCTGTTCCTGCTTCCAACGAGAGTAACTGCTAGGTGTAACAGTGTTCTGCCACCACCAACATCCAAGGCCCAATTTTTCTGCACCTGTTTAACTGGGGCATTTCATTACAATTTAATAGAGTGCAGTCCCCATAGTTCTGGTGCGAGCCGAATCGGGGGTATTCGGTTTATCCCTATTCCAAAGTGGTTTTGATCACTTTATAGTGTTAATAGCAGGGGCGTCGCTAAGGGGTGGCTATCGGGGCTGGAGCCCCGAATGTCACACCCTCAGCCCCGAGCCTCCCAAGGGGCCCTAATGGCGGTGTCAAGTTGCCCGCCCACAGGGCAGGCGACTTGACAGAGCCGCGGGCGGAGGCGGTAGGACCCACTGGTGCATGGGGTCTATTGGCCGGCGCGCATCACTCCTCCAGGCTCCAGTGATGATTATGGCTGCCTGGAGCGGAAGAGCCCTTTCCCGCCAGCCGTTACAGGTCCGTGGAGTGTCCCCTCCTAGGCAGCAGCAGCATGCAGGCAGACAGAGCACATCCGCCCCCCCTCCCGCCGCCACGGCAGTCGGCGGCTCTGATAGCCCCCCTAAGGTCCGGCACTCAGGGCTCTGCGTTCAGTTCGCCGTGGCTGCTGGAAAGAGGTGGATAGGGGAGGAGGGGGATCCTGGTGGCTGTGTTGTAAAGCCCGGATGGCGGATATCAAAGCTCGGTCAGTGAACGGAGGCGGGCGCCGAGACAGTTCAGCGGAC
>BLSH010046898.1:233255-245853 GCA_018402905.1 Glandirana rugosa | reverse complement strand
ACCTGCAGGGGGCGCGCTAAGGGTTAACTATGTTCCCTGGGCGTGTTCTAACTGTATGGGGGATGCCCTAACAGGGGAAGGGAAGTTATCACAGCCTTCACGTAAATGAAGGCTGTGATCACAGCCCTTCCCCCTCACACAGAGCGGAGGTCCGTGTTTACATACACGGACCTCCGCTCATTCGCTCCGGGGGGGGGCATCGCGGGTGGCCGGCGGCAATCGAAGCCGCCGCACCCGCTCCCTGGCCCCCCCTGGACACAGTGAGCGCGCGGGCGCGCCTCCGGCGGCGCGCGTGCGCTCACTATACACGTTCCCGCAGCCGCCGTCGTATGACGGCGATTTGCGGGAACGTGCCACTTTGTCGCCGTCAATCGCCGATCGGCGGTCGGCAAGTGGTTAAAAGTCAGCAGCTACAGTATTTGTAGTTGCTGACTTCAAACTTGTTTTGAGGAGCCCAGAGCTCTGCTTTAAGTCTATCACACCTATACTGCGCCTGTGCCATACCTATTTATCATCTATGCTACATCCATACCACATCTATACTGTACCTATACTGCATGCAGGTTAAGTGCACTGATGCTCTTAAAGGGTTCCAACGATAGCCGGCAGAAGAACATCTCAAAGGACTGCCTCTCCCGTAACAATTATTCTGAAAACCCCCTTTGTTCCCCTGCCCCCTCTGCTATCATCCTCCATTTCTTTTGGACAGTGCATATCCAGTCAGTCTAGGATTAGCCTCACCACCATACATGTGCTCTGGCAGTATAGTTCCAGCACTCAGTAGATTAACCACTTCAGTACCATGCACTTTCCCCCTTACCGCCCAGACCAATTTTCAACTTTCAGCGCTGTTGCATTTTGAATGACAATTGCACGGTTGGGAGACATTGTACCTAAAGAACATTTTTATCATTTTGTTCCCACAAATAGAGCTTTCTTTTGGTGGTATTTGATCACCTCTGGGGTTTTTATTTTTTGCGCTACAAATAAAAAAATAAAAAAAATGTTTTTTCTTTTTTCCGTCACAAAACTTTGTAAATAAGTACATTTTCTCCTTCACTGATGGGCACTGATGAGGCTGCACTGACGGGCACTGATGAGGTGGCACTTATATGCAGCACTGATGGGCACTGATAGGCGGCACTGATAAGCATCACTGACGGGCACTGATATGTGGCACTGATATGTAGCACTGATGGGCACTCATAGGCAGCACTGATAGATGGCACTGATGGGTGGCACTGATAGACGAAACTGTTAGGCAGCAGCTATAAGGATGGCACTGGCAGGCATCACAGATGGCCACAGTGCCATCCCTATTGGGCATTTTGTGCCCCTTACCTGGTGGTCTTGGGTGGCATCCTTGGTGGTCCCTGGGTGGCATCCCTGGTGGTCCCTGGGTGGCATCCTTGTGTGGGCTCCCTGGTGGTGTTGGGTAGGCTCCCTCCTAGCAGCCACTGCTATCAAAATATATACTGATGTCCAAAAGGCATTAGAGCAGCCATGCTCAACCTAGAGTTTGTCCAGCGGTTGCAAAGGGTTCCTTGAGCGGTGGTTATGTACCCTCATTTGATGGTACCTGCATAATTCTAGTGCCACTTGGCAGAGCCAGCTTCAAGACACCAATGATCTTTTTAGCTGTTTATAAGGGTGGGCAAAGCCAAATACACATGCAACCACGCATGCGCAAATCACCATAGGCCATTTTTACTACTGGAGGAAGCACTATTTCCAACGTTTTCATGCCTAAATCATTTTTATCAATGTGAGTGTTACTCATTTATTAAATCCTTTTTATCAATGATAATACACTATGCAGAGTCCGAGTGTTCTCTTTTTATGACATATGGATTGCTAACAAACTCGGACACCTGAGTCATAGTGGGTTTAATGGCAGCGGATACCAAGCCCCCATAGCATTCGGTTACCTGGAGGAGGAGGAGAAGGAGGATAGGAGTTCTCTGCAGCATGGATGGCGGATCTATGTCCCTTGAATTTGAGTGTGATTTGACCACTTTTAATTAAGGGGTCACATGAGTTCTGGTAAGCACAATAGGAGCTCTCTCTGGTGACACTCTGGTTTTCCTCCTATTGATCTCCACCTCTTGAAAATGGCATGTGGGACTGTCAGTCTTCTACTTAACCATTCAGATTCTGGAGATTTGGGACTTTATTTCTATATATGTATATTATTTTGGAGCATACAGTGCCTTGAAAAAGTATTCATACCCCTTGAAATTTTCCACATTTTGTCATGTTACAACCAAAAATGTAAATGTATTTTATTGGGATTCTATGTAATAGACCAACACAAATTGGCACGTAATTGTGAAGTGGAAGGCAAATGATAAACGGTTTTCAAAATTGTTTACAAATAAATATCTGAAAAGTGTAGCTTGCATTTGTATTCAGCCCCCTTTACTGCGATACCCCGAACTAAAATCTAGTGGAACCAATTGGCTTCAGAAGTCAGTAAATAGAGTCTACATGTGTGTAATTTATCTCAGTATAAATGCAGCTGTTCTGTGAGCATCATGGAGGCCAAGGAACACATCAGACGGGTCAAGTAGAAGGAGAAGTTTAATGCAGGGTTAGGTTACAAAACAATATTATTATTATTATTATTATACAAGATTTATATAGCGCCGACAGTTTGCGCAGCGCTTTACAATATTAGGGGAGACAGTACAAATTACAATACAATTCAAAACAGGAGGAATCAGAGGACCCTGCTCGTTAGAGCTTACAATCTAGGAGGGAGGGTTAAATGATACAAAAAGGACATTAACTGTGGGGGATGAGCTGATTGAGAAGATAAGAAGTGTGTTTGTTAGGAGGAGGCAGGATAGGCTTCCCTGAAGAGAAACGTTTTCAGGGATCGCCTGAAGGTGGATAGATTTGGGGACAGTCTGACAGATTGGGGTAGGGAGTTCCAGAGGGTGGGAGAGGCTCGGGAGAAGTCCTGGAGGCGAGTATGAGAGGAGGTGATGAGGGAGCTGGAGAGCAGGAGGTCTTGGGAGGAGCGAAGAGGACGATTAGGTTGGTATTTTGAGACTAGGCTGGTGATATAGCTGGGAGCAGAGTTATGGATAGCTTTGTAGCTCATTGTTAGTATTTTGAATTTAATTAGTTGGGCGAGTGGCAGCCAGTGGAGGGATTGGCAGAGAGATGTGGCAGACACTGAACGGTTTGTAAGGTGGATGAGTCTGGCGGCGGCATTTATGATGGACTGGAGGGGGGATAGTCTATTTAAAGGTAGGCCAATGAGGATGGAGTTACAGTAGTCGAGGTGAGAGATGACCAGGGAGTGGATCAGGAGCTTTGTAGTTTCATTGGTTAGAAAAAGAGGGATTTTGGAGATGTTGCGGAGGTTAAGGCGGCAAGCCTTAGAAAGTGATTGCCAACATGCCAACATCCAATAGACGACTGCGAGGAATGAAGAGGAGCAGGGACTCCTATCAAAAAACTAGCTGGACTTTATCGGCACAACAAGAGGCAGAGATAACAAAATTATAAAAACATTACACTTTATTGTTGTATTCCTCCTACAAGGGTCCATATTATTACTACATACATTATTACTACATATCTTCTATTATCCTATGAATTGTTACATTACAGGACCTTACCGCCATTTGTTTGGTTATTTGGGTAGTGCTCAACCCTGTTAAGTCGAGGGTGCTTGTTTGGTTTATCTGTTGTATATGTCTAGCTTTTAACATGGATTTATAATAAAGTGTAATGTTTTTATAATTTTGTTATTTCTGCCTCTTGTTGTGCCCATAAAGTCCAGCCCGTTTTTTTGATAGGAGTCCCTTCTCTTCAATATTCCCTTTAATTTTGAAGCGCCGTGACGCTAGCGCTTAGTGTGCACAGCACTGTGTGCTATCTATTGTGTCTTGTGCTTCGGCGATTGAGGGGCATTTTTAACGCCTGCTCTTAATGCTTAAAGTTGAATCTGGACCATTTTAGCAGTAGTTAAGGGTTTCATTTTTGTTAGCTTAAAAAACCTGATAGAGGATCTAATCCTAAGAGCTTATTCACACCACAACAAACAGACAATGCCCCGCTGTTCTCCACACTTCGCCCTACTGCCCCCCTGTCTACCCCCTCCAACCCCCTGTTCATCCCACTGCCCCTCTGCCCACCCACCAACCCGCTGTTCCCCCTACTGCTCACCTGTCTTCCACCCCATCAACCCCCCCCCCATTCACCCCACTGCTCCTCTGTCATGAACACCACCCCCCTATCCACCTCCCCAACCCCTTATTCACCCCACCACCCGCCTGTCTTCCACACCACCCCACTGCATGTGAACATGTGTTTTTTATGTGTTGAACTGCATTTTTACCTGTGTTTTTCTTCTATACAATCCACATCAAGGCTCAAAATTCTAACATATTTTTCCTTCTTTTATTATGAACGGCGCTTTGCGTTGACACTTTGCCATGTGTTTTTGTTCTTTGCATAAAAATGTAGACATGTTGCATTTTTATGCAACACACCTGTATGCTGTAAACAGAGCACATACAAAAATGATTGTTTAGCAGACGTGGTGTGAATTCCTAACCATTTTGCTTTCAGAGCTGTCAGTGATATGGGCCAAGCACAGTAGCATTGTGAGCAGCTTGCAAGGGCCAGAAACATTGCGCTAGCTTCAGTTCTGCCCATTGGTGGGCGTGGCCTATTGCATTAGAGTGTGCACCCCTGCGCACAAACACACCTGTGTGCATATCAGCAGAGCAGTGGACGGTGTCAGTAAAGCAAAGATTGGTGTCAGTAGGGCAGTGAACGGTGTTAGTAGTTTTCTTATTTTAATTATTGTTTTCTTATTTTTTACAATTACAATTTTTTTTAGGAACCCCATTATGGGGCTTTGGGGAAATATCAAGGGTACCTGATGACCCCTGATGTCTCACTTTTGAGACAGAGATTCACCAGTACCTTCCTCAGCTGTCTACAGTAAACCTGCTATGCTTCAGTTAAGAATGAAGACCGGAGCGATCAGTACAGATCACTCACTGTGTTCATTCAGAAAAAGGCCAAAATATGAAATATTTACCAGCCCGTTCTCCTATCCTGGGAGGAGAGGAGGGAAGCAGGTAGCACTGCAGGGGGGAAATGGCAAGCAGGGGGAATTTGCACCGTACAGAGTTATTAGGGTGTGCACAGATACACCCGGCACACCCCATGTACACCTCTATGGTTCTGCCTCAGGCTTCTCTAGTATGTAGCTGTCAGTTCTTCTTGCTGACTGCACTGCAGAGAGTCCTGCGCATCTCGACCAATGATTCACATGCACTGTAGCACAGATAGCTAGGAGGACTGACTGCTGCACACCAGAGATTGGGGCTGTGACATTCATTGGGACTGCAGGGGACCAGAAAAGGAGAGTGCAATGCCTCTGTCCTCTATGAACTGCTCAGAGGTGGTCAACTAATAAATCCAGGTTCTCTTTCAAATACCGCTTTATGTATTGACATACCTCCTTAGACCCAGTCCCAATCTGCAATCTGCTCTTACAGCTCAGCTTTGCTACTTTAACACTTCTGGAATATGCACACTTTTGCTAATCTAAGGTTACCAGAGTTTCAAAATGAAATTCGGAGTGCAAGGATTAAGTAGCGCAAGTTCAACGGTCTGGATTAGGTAACGCACAGAGTTTAGGGGTTAGAAGTACAGTAAGTATAGTAACCAAGTTCAGGGGTCAGGAGTAAGCAACAGATAAGAATTCCGGGGTCAGGATTAAGCAGCAATATCCCAAGCTTTGACCATCTCACAGAGCTCTGTTCAATCCATCGTCCGAAAATGGAAAGAGTATGGAACAACTGCAAACCCACCAAGACATGGCCGTCCACCTAAACTGACAGGCCTGACAAGGAGAGCATTAATCAGAGAAGCAGCCAAGACAAGAGGCCCATGGTAACTCTGGAGGAGCTGCAGAGATCCACAGTTCAGGTGGGAGAATCTCTCCACAGGACAACTATTAGTCGTGCCCTCCACAAATCTGGCCTTTATGGAAGAGTGGCAAGAAGAAAGCCATTGTTGAAAGAAAGCCATAAGAATTTCCATGTGGAAGAAGTTGATCTGGTCAGAAGACTTTTGGTCCCTTTCAGGTCCAAATTCAGCCCAAAATTCGGGCTGAAATCGGATCTGAATCGGTGAACCAGGATGCACCGGACCCCTGCTGTGAGCCGCTGCGTGTTCTGGTGTGAAGCCTGGGAGGCCACATATGGAGCAAAGTACGGCCACTCCCTAATTGTCCAGCCGAATTTCAATCAGTGTTTGACCAGCTTAGAAGAAGAAGTTCATGGTTCTATATTTAGGAGATGTCTGGTCTATAAACCAAAGGCTTTGGATGTACAGTTGGATAAATTGTTCTATATTTAGGATGTGTCTATAGTATAAACCAGGGGCCCTAAATGTACAGTTGGATAAAGAGATCTATATTAATATGTGTCTGGTCTATAAACTAGAGGCTCTGGGTGTACAGTTGGATAAAGAGCTCTATATTTAAGACCAGAGGCTCTGGTTGTACAGTTGGATAAATGCCCCTATGTATAAGATGTATCTGGTTTACAAACCAGAGTCTCTGAATGTACAGGGTGGGCCATTTATATGGATACACCTTAATAAAATGGGAATGGTTGGTGATATTAACTTCCTGTTTGTGGCACATTTGTATATGTGAGGGGGGAAACTTTTCAAGATGGGTGGTGACCATGGCGGCCATTTTGAAGTCTGCCATTTTGAATCCAACTTTTGTTTTTTCAATAGGAAGAGGGTCATGTGACACATCAAACTTATTGGGAATTTCACAAGAAAAACAATGGTGTGCTTGGTTTTAACGTAACTTTATTCTTTCATGAGTGATTTACAAGTTTCTGACCACTTATAAAATGTGTTCAATGTGCTGACCATTGTGTTGGATTGTCAATGCAACCCTCTTCTCCCACTCTTCACACACTGATAGCAACACCGCAGGAGAAATGCTAGCACAGGCTTCCAGTATCCGTAGTTTCAGGTGCTGCACATCTCGTATCTTCACAGCATAGACAATTGCCTTCAGATGACCCCAAAGATAAAAGTCTAAGGGGGTCAGATCGGGAGACCTTGGGGGCCATTCAACTGGCCCACGACGACCAATCCACTTTCCAGGAAACTGTTCATCTAGGAATGCTCAGACCTGACACCCATAATGTGGTGGTGCACCATCTTGCTGGAAAAACTCATGGAACGTGCCAGCTTCAGTGCATAAAGAGGGAAGCACATCATCATGTAGCAATTTTGCATATCCAGTGGCCTTGAGGTTTCCATTGATGAAGAATGGCCCCACTATCTTTGCACCCTATATACCACACCATACCATCAATTTTTTGGTTCCAACAGTCTTGGAGGGATCTATCCAATGTGGGTTAGTGTCAGACCAATAGCGGTGGTTTTGTTTGTTAACTTCACCATTCACATAAAAGTTTGCCACATCACTGAACAAAATCTTCTGCGTAAACTGAGGGTCCTATTCCAATTTTTGTTTTGCCCATTCTGCAAATTCAGTGCGCCGATCTGGGTCATCCTCGTTGAGATGCTGCAGTAGCTGGAGTTTGTAAGGGTGCCATTTGTGAGTACCTAATATCCGCCGAAGGGATGTTCGACTAATGCCACTCTCCAGTGACATGCGGCGAGTGCTACGCTGTGGGCTCTTGCTGAATGAAGCTAGGACAGCCACTGATGTTTCTTCATTAGTGACAGATTTCATGCATCCACATTTTGACAAATCCAAAACTGAACCAGTTTCCCGAAACTTGGCAAGCAGTTTGCTAACCGTAGCATGAGAGATGGGTGGTCTCGTAGGCTGTCTTGCATTGAAATCTGCTGCAATGACCCGGTTACTGCGTTCACCAGACATCAACGCAGTTTCTATCTGCTCTGCACGTGTTGACCTCGGCGACATGTCAATGGCTGTAAACAAAGAGAAACTTGTAAATAACTCATGAAAGAATAAAGTTACATTAAAACTAAGCACACCATTTTTGTTCTTGTGAAATGCCCAATAAGTTTGATGTGTCACATGACCCTCTTCCTATTGAAAAAACAAAAGTTGGATTCAAAATGGCCGACTTCAAAATGCCCACCATGGTCACCACCCATCTTGAAAAGTTTCCCCCCTCACATATACTAATGTGCCACAAACAGGAAGTTAATATCACCAACCATTCCCATTTTATTAAGATGTATCCATATAAATGGCCCACCCTGTACAGATGGATAAATAGCTCTATATTTATGATGGATCTGATCTGTAAACCAGAAGCTCTGGGTGTACAGTTGGATAAATAGCTCTGTATTTAGGACCAGAGGCTATGGATGTACAGTTAGATAAACTGCTCTATATTTAGCATGTTTGCGATCTATAAATGATCAGCTCTGGATGTGCAGTTGGATAAATTGTTCTGCAATTAGGATGGATCTGGTTTACAAACCAGCAGCTCTGGGTGTACAGTTGAATAATCTGTTTTATATTTAAGATGTATCTGGAGTGTAAAGCAGAGGCTCTGGATATACAGTTGAATAAACTGAACTTTTCTAGCATTGTTTGGGGTGTCATTAACGGTTAATGTACACGCAAACACAATACGCTTTTTTCTATCTGGTTTATAAGCCAGCGGCTCTGGATGTACAGTTAAATAAATGTCTCTATATTTAGGATGCAACCGATCTATAAACCAACGGTGTTGGTTATACAGTTGAATAGAGGGCTCAAAATTTGGGATGTATCTGGTCTATAAACCAGAGACTCGAGGTGTACAGTTGGATAGGGGTGGGCCGAACGACCCCCTATTCCGTTTGCAGCAAAACTTTCGAAACATCGCAAACGTTCAAAACTGAATAAGGAACCCAAGTGAAGTCTATGGAGCCAGAACTGGATAAATCAAAAGTGACTACTTTGAAGGCTTATATGCAAGTAATTGGGCATACAATGGTTATGGGGGTCCGGGTGTTGCCCTGGGGGACATGTATCAATGAAATTTCTTTTGTAAAAAACATAATTTTTAAATGAGCAATGATTTACTGATGCTTAAAGTGAAAGCGTAAAAATGAGAAATAACAATAAAAATAAAAAAATTCCTTTAAAGCGGTTGTCTACCCATTTTGTTCACTTTTACCTACAGATAAGCCTAGAATAAGGCTTACCTGTAGGTAAAATTAATATCTTCTAATCCTGTACGGTTTAGAAGATATTCCCTTTCTAATTCAATGTGGCATTACGGCGCATGCGCCATGTATGTCACGCCACATGCACCGTGTATGTCCCGGCAAAGGCCTGACATTAGTTCCGGACGTTGCCGGGAAAAACGGGCACGCGCAAGAGTGACGTCTCGTGGCTCCGGCCAGTCACAGCGCCGGAGCCGCGTACCCGGAAGCAAGATCCATGGGAAGATGTTCGCTCCCACAGAGGGGACCGAGCAGCCCGGTCGGATCTTCGTTTCAAGGTGAGTATTTCATAATAAGCTAGTATGCGGCGCATACTAGCTCATTATGCTATTGTCTTGCAGGTTTTTATTTTTTTTATTTTATTTTTTAGGGTAGACAACCGCTTTAAATATAGTGCCTGGCGGGTCCCCTTAGTCTGCTTGTAATGTGGCACACCTGTACCATGTATAGAATCTGCTGCAACAAAAAAAAGTAATTTTCCATTCAAGCTTTCTTTATTTTATAAACAACGGCTTGGGGAGCCAATCTGTATAAGGCCACAATTCAGTGCACTCAAAACAAGATTAGAGATTTTTTGGATAATTTCTGATGCTTCTTTTGCAGACGTTGGATAGAAGTGACAGGTGCGGAAAAATTGGTCATTGGGTGTCGGTGGCGCCTTCACACCGTAACCCTATAGAGATACTCTTGATGAAAGCAAGAATTGGCCTTGCTGTCAAAAATTAAAATTGAATGCCCTGCTCTAACAGTTGGGGAAAAATTGGTCTTTGGCTGTCGGTAAGATACCTTATGACAGAAAATCTCTGTTCAGTAGTAAACTGGAGACATCAATATCAGGAGTGACAGGAGGCAAGTCCAGTCTGCTCCCAATAGGCGAGAAGCACAAAGAATCAAAATGTTTCTCCCAGCCGGTTCCGCTCCTCTTGGTCCAGGGCGCCTAGAGCCTGCTGTCAGGCCAGGGTCCCAGGTAGAGGATGGAATGGAACACAGACAACCTTTCTCAAGGCCCATAAGTAAAAAAAATGTATTTTCTTTACTTATAGCAACTACAATCATCTCCCCCAACATTTCACTTTATCCATTGTTCCAACCCTACTAAAAGGCCCATTCATGCAAGAACTTTGCACATGCGCACAGTACGCAAACAGCTGCTGCATGGCCAGATCTCTATCCTGTACAAATCTATAGCCAGTGCTGCCGCTGTTCGCGTGTAAGGTCTCGTTCACACAGGGAATATGTATGTGTACTCCAATGGAGGGCCATGTTTACCCGCAACTGTTCCATGTATCCCCATGCAGGAAGTCCCATTGCTGTCCATTGGGACACAGCAGCTGCACAATGAAGGCCGATGCTACCAATATGAGAACCGTGCTGGTGCGTTCGGGGCCGCGCACTTTCCCTGCATGCTGCGCCCCAAGTGGAAGCAGTGGGACTGCCTACATGGAGGTACCTATAGTCGACTAAAATGTCCTGGAGATTTGGTCGACTAAATAAGATTAAAACTAAAGCAATTGCAAAAGACTAAAATGGGACTAAAACTAAAATGCCATTTTCGTCCTAAGACTAAAACTAAATAGAATTTTGCTGCCAAAATTAACACTGTTGTGTATGTACCAGTATACATATTATTGTCTTTTTTTGTTGTTTTCCTCTATGTTGTAACTTGTTTTTCAGGAATCTTTTCTTGAGAATATAATCTCGACTCACCATCAACACCTATCCCTGTAACCTCTGCAAGATCTCAGATTTATAGATGCTGCAGCTATAGTTTATGCTCGTGACTGGTGAGTGATCACATATACAGTCAGGTCCATAAATATTGGGACATCAACACAATTCTAATGTTTTGGCTCTATACACCACCACAATGGATTGGAAATGAAACAAACAAGATGTGCTTTAACTGCAGACTTTCAGCTTTAATTTGAGTGTAAACAGAGCCGCTAAAATATAGACTGTAAGCGCTAATGATCAGCACCCTCCTAATCCTCTTACACTATAATGTCAAAGTATTGGGACACAGACCTTTCCAACTGAGCATCCACTGAGTTACTGGGTCTTGAGGATGGACCACTGGCCGGAACTTGCTCAATATGCAATCAAACTACTGGCCTGTCCTGCATCCAGCGTGCTTTCTGAACGGACATTCAGTGCTGCTGGAGGGTTCATAACGGATCAAAGAATGCGCCTATCCACAGACTCGGTTGATAGGCTCACATTTATAAAATGAATCAGTCCTGGATCAGCAGCTATCAAACCCCTGATGCAACTGATTGAATTTGCTAGGAATCTGGTATCCCCAGGAGACTGCCTATGCTGTCTATCCTATTCATCCGGTCCTGAATCCTGATGATGCTAGCTTCCAACAATATTTTGTGTTTAGGGCACCACCAACACCCAAGGCCCAATTTTTCTGTGCATGTTTTACAGGGGCATGTAATAACAATTTTTTAAACATTTTTTAACAGCAGGGCCCATTCCTGCGCCCAACAAGAGTAACTGTGAGGGGTTACAGTGATCTGCCACAACCAGCACCCAAGGCCCAATTTTTCTGCACCTATTTTACAGGGGCATGTCATTACAATGGTTAAAATAATTTTTAACTGCAGGGCCTGTTCCTGCGCCCAAGAGTAACTGTGAGGGGTTACAGTGTTCTGCCACCACCAACACCCAAGGCCCAATTTTTCTGCACCTGTTTGACTGGGGCATGTCATTACAATTTTATAGAGTGTTCTAATGATCAGCAACCTCCTAACCTTCTTACACTATATTGTCAAGTATTGGGATGCCTGCCTTTTCACGCACATGAACTTTAATGGGATCCCAGTCTTAGTCCATAGGGTTCAATATTGAGTTGGCCCACTCTTTGCAGCTATAACAGCTTCAACTCTTCTGGGAAGGCTGTCCACAAGGTTTAGAAATGTGTCTATGGCACAAAGAATGCACAAAAAAGGCATAGGTGAGGTCAGGCACTGATGTTGGACGAGAAGGCCTGACTCGCAATCTTCACTCTAATTCATCCCAAAGGTGTTCTATCGGGTTGAGGTCAGGACTCTGTGCAGGCCAGTCAAGTTCCTCCACCCCAAACTCACTCATCCATGTCTTTATGGACCTTGCTAATCTCACTTCTAACGCTCAGTCCGGAAGAGCAGGTTGTAGTCACGGACTGGAGTGGATACGGAAAAAACACGTAAGAAACACGGTATCTGTGTAAAGATTTGGAACACCTGTCGGAAGGGTCTTCTCAACTTCGACAATATCGACGTTTCTCACCCGGTTGAGTTATAACTTGGGATACCTGATTCTGACCCTAGGGTAATTTCAAGTACACGCACTTTTCCGTCCGTAGGGTTATGAACTGTTATATCACATTCTTCCAATCCTC
>BLSH010046898.1:216663-229914 GCA_018402905.1 Glandirana rugosa | reverse complement strand
CCCCCCCCCCCCCCGCGCGATCTCCATCAGGCATTACTGTGATTTTCAGTGCAGTTAATGGAGTCCAACTTGCGGGGCGACTTGACTGTAACAGAAGTCAATGCAAGTCGCCTGAAGTCTCCCCAGGAATCTTTTTCTTAGTCGGAGCGACTTGAGTCTCTCCTATTTGGGCAGACTGCCAAGTCTGGGCAGAAAGCCAAGTCTGACATCACTGCTGATAAAAGAAGCTAGAAGAGATACAATGTAATTACTTCAAAGGAATGAACTCCACAGTGTATATAAAAGTTTAGTTTAACCATTTAAAGACTAAATCTCTTACATTTGTTGCTTACAAGTAAAAATCCAGTATTTTCTGCTAGAAAATTAATTAGAACCCCCAAACATTATATATATTTTTTTTAGCAGAGACCATAGAGAAAAAAAAAAAAACTAAACAGTGCTGTTAGCCCAATTTTTTTGTATATGTAAGATATTACGCCGCGAGAATCGTGGTCTTTATTGTAAGCAAAAAAATTGTGATTCTCATTTTGGCCAGAATCGTGCAGCTCTAGGTCAAAATATAAGGTGAGAGCATAAGTGTGCTGGTGATGGGATATGCACAAGCGGTGAAATAAATGTCCTAGAGATTTATTGTCACAAGTAGAATTTCAGAAGAGTTTTTATGGCATTAACTTGAAGAAATTTTTGCACGTTACATTATGAACATTCATATTTTATGATTACGTGTAATTTGAACTAACAGACACATTGGACTTTCGGTGAATGTTTTTCTTTTTTATATAAATATTGCTTATTTCACAGGATATGTATGATGTATTTGTAGCAGCCTCTAGAAGTGTGCTAGAGTTAGTGTAGGTTTGTTAGAGTAGGTAAAACAGTCAGCTCAGGGTTAAGACTGAGATGTGTAATCTGGGTCAGGGTTATTTTAGGTTAGGGCTGGGTGACTCATCCTGACAGCTTCTCTGGTGCCTCCCCCCTGGTCTAGAAGCTTGTAGAAACTTCTAGAGCTAATGGGTGGGGGTTAGGGTGAGCTCCCTAAAATATTTATGAGGGCCTAAGGCAATCCCTGGGAGTGTGCCAGATGGGGGCTGAGTTTTTACCTCATAAATAGACACGGGCCAGGCCAGCAGGGGCAGTCAGGTGGAAGATAGAGATGGAGTGCTGAGGAGGCTGTCGGTGGCCTTTGAGGGTGCCCCTAGTCAGGAGGGGGTGGCCTTGTGCTGGGGCTCAGGTGCTGGAAGGATCCTGCCACAACACACAGAGGAAGCCCTTCCTGGAGGCATGGGAGCAAGGAGAGAGGGCAGCAGGAGCAGGTCAGCACTACTGGGAGATCTCCTGCAGTCAGCAGGTTGGGCTGGTGTAAAGGGGCAGATGCAGCCAGGAGGGTTAGCATTGCCTGAAGCTGAGGTGCTGGGCTCAGTGAGGTTCCTGCCTGTAATGGGTTTTTGCTGAGCTGATAGTTAGGCCCTGTCAGCTCCCCTAAAGAAGTGAGCCAGCTGGAACCAAGAGTGTGCAGGAGGCTGAAGAAGAAGGAGGCTGTATATAGAGACTGTATATAGAGACTGTTGTAAGGAAGTTGTCCCGGCAGTTTATTGAAGTCAAGTGGGCATCCCATTATCTCCAATCCCTATCCAAGTTGAAATCCCATAATAAAACATAAAAAACAAAGCTTTGGACTTTTCTCTGTCTCTGATGTGCTGATGTCACGTACCTGGTGGTCGGGTCTGACTTGTGCAGAGGACAGCCTCTCTTACAGCCCTGGTTCGAGAACCCCTGGTAGTGGGGACAGGGAGTTCTGGAGCAGGGGGGCACGAGGGCTGGACTTAGTCACTGGTGATAGCTGAGAGTCCACTGGAACTCGTGCAGACAGAAGAATGGTGATGCAGGCCGGGTCGGTAACAAGCTGGCAGTACAGTACAGAAGGATCAGGCAGGTGGATGGTCGGGTGCAGGCAGGGTCGGCAATGTGCGGGCAGCAGGGGTACAGAGGAGCAGGCAAAGAATAGTCGTAGACAGGCCGGGGGTCAGTTCAGGCAGAAAGCAAACAAAGTCCAAGGAAAGCCGGGGTCACAGATACTCTTCAGAGTAACACGCTGGGTTGCAGAGTACAGGAACGCTGTAGAGCGGACAGCACTTGCTTCCTGGTGCTGTCTGCTTAAATGGGCACTATTGGCGCCATTTCCGGCGCATACACCGCGGAAAGGCTAACCGATGGCCCGGGATGATTCCTTACAGCTGGTGAGGATTTGGTTGTGCAGAGGTAGGGGATCCCTTTAACCTGCAGCTCCTATGTGGGGTGCTCTACATATAAATGTATTCATTTATTCACTGTTGAGTATGCTAAGTACTGCACCACACTGTTTCAGCATTTTTTATTCACTGTTTACACTTGTGGAAACACAGGATCTGTAGGCAGCAGTAATTAATTACACTATACAGTACTATACTATACAGTAACACAATTGTGGTCTTTTGATATTACGGATTTCCTTTTTGTAACACTTTTTACATTCGGTTTAAATATCATTGGAATTTTTTATGGAAAATTGGTAAATTACATGTTTATTGAGATTTGTTTAATATCAATACTCTCCCTGTGAGTGATTGTACTTAGGTTTCTTTGATCCATTTGCTATGACACCCTTGCTGGATCCCAACATGGCGCCTTTTCCTTCTTCCTCACAGAAGGTGGTTCCACAACAGCTCTTTAGCCAGAGGACAGAGCGGACTCACGCGTCGCCACCCCTGATCTGCGTGCACTGGACTCTCCTGACGATCTGACAGCTAAGCTAATATCCCTGGCCACTTCTCTCCCGCTGCAGGCTCTCAGGGACATACAGACCAGACTAACCTCCTTGCCCACCAAGTCTGAGCTGATGCAATGGGTCACCAGGATTAAAGCTTGACTGAAAGGGGAGGTGGACGCCATTAAATTACAAGTTGTTGCTAATGAGACCAAGATAACAACTTTGCATACCACTCAGTCTGCGAATGAATCTCGCATCTCACCCCTCGAAGCAGCCACTAAACATTTTTATGGGCAGCTTACTCATCTCCAAGTACGGGAGGAGGACAGCAAGAATAGAAGCTGGAGGAACAACATATGCCTCCGTGGCATCCCCGAGGCCACTCCCACTGTGGACCTGAAGCACACAGACACGGAAATTCTGAATGGGTACCTTGACTGGGACCCTACGCCAGATATTGAGTTAGACCGTGTTCACCAGGTTGCTGGGCCTAGAGGCCCTAGTTGTGATTCCCCCTTGGGACATATTATGCAGAGTTCACTTCTACGTGATCAAAGAAGAGATAATGTGCAGAGCCTGTCCACTGGAATTTGATGGGTCCACAGTTCAGTTGCTGCCTGATGTTTTCCGTCTTACTCTGGCAATTCGCAGATCAGTCAAGCCATTCCTGGACCTCTTGGGGATATTGGAGTTAGACATTGTTGGGGTCACCCCTTTCACATTGTCATCAAGAAGGATATCAATCAATTTCTACTCCATACACCAGAACAACTGCCGGAACTCTTTTGAGGTTTTGAGCTTGGGCTTTTTTGCTTTTTTCTCTCTTTTCTTAGCTTGTGTAAGATGCTAACACTTTCCAATATCCGCTTGTCATCAATGACATCTCACGCTCGTTAAGCGTAGTTCAGGTATACCTCAAGGTGTGTATGTGCCAGTATACATGTTCTTGTGTCTTTGTTGTTATTTTCTACATAGTAACTCATCTTTCAGGAATCTTTTCCCTAGAATATAATCTTAACTCACCATCAACACCTATCCCCCTAACCTCTGCAACACCTTGGATACACCGGAGGTGACTGGGGGAGTTTTGTTAAATTGGTAAGCTTGTCAATTAAAGCTGAAGAGGCAGATATTGGAAAACACCATTTAAACCACTTATGTCTTCATTAGAAACGAATACATGGATTTTTACTGATAGCTAGCATAACTTATTTTCAATAAATTACAAAAGTTGATCAGTGTACGGGACCCTAGGCCAATCCCATCCTAATAAGCTAGTGTCAAAAAAGAAAGAGTACAAAGATGAACAAAGTCATCCAAAGGAGTATATATAGGATTTTAGTGGATTGGTATTGGGTCCAAGTGAGCACAGACACACATAATTAATATTAATACTTTATTTTTCATATTTAAAATCAGATTTGAAATATTATGGACAAAAAGCATATCCAGTGTACAATATACATATCTCGTATGTTCAGTGATACAAAGGAAGTAATTAAAGGTGGAATAATTATCATCAAAGTTTCGCAATGTCAATTGCTTCTTCAGGATTTATTCCCCTTTTCCCAAAGTTGTCTAGCAATCAAAACACAATATATCAATAACATATATATATATATATATATCATCAGTATACTGCATAATGACATTACATAATATTACAATTAGTGCTCACCCTTCCTTTATTGGCATCCAGGCATGGTGGCGCCGATTAACTCCAATTGCAAGGGACAAGTCCCTATCCTTCTCCCCTCTATAGGAAGGTGGTGCTAGGTCCACCCCCCATGGTCTGGGTTGACATCGGATTAACCCTCAGATCAGCAGTAGTTAACTTTCTCAATCCCGGCTCTATATCTGTGAATCAGACATACAACTACTTAGAAACTAGCATCTGCAGCAGTCAGGCCTGTCCTTACAATGTGTTTCTCAGGAGTATGCAGACTTACTGATCCCACAGGGGATATATACCTTGATTGCAGAGGGCACCGAACAAAAGAAAGAAAGAAAAGGGGGGGGAGGGAGGAGGGAGAGGGCAAGAAAGGAGATCCGCTCCGTCCAACCATCCACCTCCTTATGTGTGCATAATCGCATGCCCACCCTCCCACCACGATGGCCACCTATCTATATGTATCAAGTGGTCCTACAACAGTCTCATATTTCCAGCCATCCTCTTACCATAGTCCGTTTAGACCGGGGGTACGCGACAACGGGGCCTCCATGCCTCCATACTCTGCCGTGTCCCCGGTCTATTTGAGGGCAATCGATGCGGAAGTGACAGAGCCGCACAGCTCTCCCAGCATCACTTCCGCATCGGCGTCTGTACGACGGCGCATTTGCGGGGTCCCCAATGCTGACGGGACACAATGTATCCGCCGCAACCAGAGGTACCGAACATTGCCGCCTCCCCCAGGTTTATATTCACCTGGGGGGGGGGATAGAGGCAAGGGAGAGTCCTGGATTGAAGCTCTCCCTTGCTCCCAGACGTCCGCGACGTCCAGCCCTAATACCAGAAGAGGGGAAGAAAGAAAATGGGAAACAGAAACCCCTGCTCCATAACGGACTTGAAGTGTAACGCAGGTACCTGGTACAGAAGTCATGAGTTGACAAAATATCAACAACACAAGTACATCTCTAAAAGTAAGAAAAAATATAATATAATAAAATTATAATTAGAATAGGAACAACACATCAAAAAAATATATAATAAACAATGAATAAACAATTCCACATATGAGATCCAGCTATCTAGACCCAAATATTTAAACACAATATACAAAGATCCTGCCAAGTTGGTAAGGATGGATAGATGGGATAGGTCTATTGTCCTGAAACCTGTCCACATTGCACAGGGAGCATCACCTAGCTAAAGGAAGACGTTGAATGTGAGGGATGTATTGAGTCCTGGATATTCCGTGGCTCTTTGGTTATATATCCACTTTGCCTCCTTCCTTAAAATGGCTGCATCCCAATTTCCCCCCCGCGGGTTCGGGTGGACTCTCTCCAGGACAAAGAATGACATATACGAGGGGTCAAAACTATGATTCCACCCCAAATGCTTGCAGATGGGGGTATATAGTAATCCCGCATCTACATAATAGAGATAATTCTGTATTCTTCTGCAGAGAGTTCTTTTCGTTTTTCCTATATAAAAGGCACCGCACCTGCAGTTGGCCATATAGACTACTCCCTCAGTCTGACAGTCTGCATAGGCCCTAGATCTAATATTACCCCCCCCTGGGTAATTGGTGGACAGTGCCCTCATTAATCCAGGGACACTGCGCACACTTTCCACATCTGAATGTACCTGATCCTCCAGTAGCTCCCTCTAGGGGGGTCAAAGGTATAAGGTGGCTATGAACCAATCTGTCCCTAAGTGACGGAGACCTCCTGTAAACCACCTCAGGACGGTTTCTAATATATTTAGAGACTTCCGTATCATCCGCCAAAAAATGCCAGTTCCTTTGCAGCATATCCCTAAAAATCTGTTGTTGGGTGCTAAATGTGGTTATAAGTTTCGTAGTGCCTTGATTCGTATGTTTCTTAGTTTGAAAAATAAGGCTTTCCCTGGTATGTGTTTTTGCTTTTTGATAGGCTTTTTTGAGTACTTTTTTGCTATATCCTCTTTCACGCAGCCGCGTGAAGAGTGACTTAGCTTCCAGTTCAAAATCCCCATCCCTGGTACAATTCCTTCTCAGCCTCAGATATTGGCTGTAAGGGATACTGCGTACCAGGGAACGGGGATCTGCACTCCTGTAGTGCAGAATTGTATTTCCGCTGTATTTTTCCAATAGAGAGACCAGTGTATAACTCCCTCTGGACTGATGTGTAATTGTAGGTCCAGGAATGAGATTTTTTGTGCATCGAATTGCATAGTAAATTTCAAATTAAGCTCGTTTTTTGAAATGTACAGCATAAATTCTGCTAGTTCCTCTGTGGTACCCGTCCAGACGACCAAAACGTTGTCTATGTACCTTCGCCACAGCAAAATATTGCGGAGATACATAGACGAGGCCTCGTCAGAGAACAGCTTCCTTTCCCATCCCCCCAGGTACAGGTTGGCATACAATGGGGCAGAAGATGTCCCCATCGCAACCCCCTGCACCTGGAGGTAATAGGATCTAACTATAACTAACTAAATCTGTCTCTATATCAGCCTTTTTAAATCTTCAGTACTGGGTGAAAGAGGGGCAGAACTGAGAGCCAATTGGGTGTCATTATATCATGCAGCTGCCTAATTGTCCAGTTCTTTTGTAGGAGAAAGTTTTGCACATTGGTTAATATTTTGAAAGCAGTTACCCCTGATAAGGTAGTGGTAGGTGTAATGGCTGTGCGTATTGGGCACACGAAAAGTTGTGTATGTGTCAGACATTTCGTTAATATTACAAGTCACCTATGCCATTTTGTCAGGAAAAGTGGCATAGCTCCAGTGACCTTCCCCCTTCCTCCTCCTTCAGTACATACAATACACAAACTGTCAACCAATGCCAGAACCTCCTTATTAGATCCTTGAGAGGAGAGATGCAGACAATCTCACACCTATTAGCCGAATCCACACTTCAGTCTAGAAATCCTAATAAAAACGTCAGACTCGCAAGCCTGAGTAACAAGCGTTTTAATAGATACCCTCATGGTCTCAGGCCTATCAGTCATTTAACAGTCGTAATTAACTCAGCTGGTGGAATGGCCAATACACATTCCTGATTGACTGGTTATTAGCAAAAACTCTAAAACTTCCGTATACAGTGGTACCTTGGTTCACAAACTTAAATTGTGAACTGACTATGGTCGTGAACCAAATTGGTCACCAACTGAGGCAAATTTTCCTATGGGGTTCATTGTAAATCAGGTTAATCCATTCTGAACTTTTTTTGTTTGTTTTTGAACCACAAAGTTATGAAAAAAGTACAGTACAGTACCTTATGAAGAGAGAGAGAACACTAACCTTGCACATTCTGGTCACCTGCATTTGCGCTTTTCACATTCTTGTCACCGGCATTACTGCTCCGCACTTTCTTTTTGCCACCATGCTTGCTCTGCATTTTCTTTGGAGCCATACTGGATGTACAGTGCAGTCTGTATGTGCCAAACAGCTTCTCAATACTGTACTGTAAGTGTCTTCACAGTACTATACACTTTCAGTGTCTCTCTGTGATCCTCAATCTCACCAGAGCAGGGAAAAGCAGGGAAAATTACCACAAATCGTGTTCGTGAACCGAAGCGGAGTTCACAAACCAAAGCAAATTTTTATGAACTCTTCTGTTCGTGAACCGAGTTGTTCATGAACAGAATCAATCGTGAACCGAGGTACCACTGTGCTTCATAACCTCTGAAATAATGACAGTACAGCCAGAATAAGGGCATATTTACCTCCATCAGCTAATTAGTAACGTTTTAAGCCCAAACACCCCTATAACAGACAATATGGGGAGCCAACAAGACACATTAACCCTACAAGGTAAAGTAGACATCCAAAATCTGTCTTATTTGTATCCATTTTGAAGGTAATTCCATGCTGGACAATAATATGCACATTAGCAGACTATAACCTGTAGGTATTCAGATTTATTAATACTTATAGAAAACTGGATCTGTGGCATGATCATAAACACAGAGACATCCCATGACCACTCCTCAGCCTCTTGATTGGTCAGATCATTTCTGAAAACATCCTCCCCCTTCCTTACTGACATGGAAAGGGTAATGCCCCTGAAGTTGTCAGCTCTTGTTTAATATAAAACCTGTTAAGTAGTATGAGAGCCAATGTACCATCTTGCTTGATTGATTGGCTGAACCATGGCATTTTTAAGTATTTTCACCCCCATTTTCTTTTTATTTCTCTGTTTCATTATTGTTTCTTTGTAATACCTTTTTTCTGTAAATATTTTATTTGCACCATTTTTTGACCTGTTCATTATTAAAACATATTTTGAAAAATGTTAACATGATCTCTAATGCCCTAGTGCAAACGAAAAGAATCCCTGTCTATTGAAGAGCTCTACTGTAGTGTAAATCTCTGGATATACCTATCTGTGGTGACAGCGTGTGTTACAGACATTTATTCTAAAATCATAAGTTGATTTTACTAATCTTGTGAAAGTTTACTACTTCTCTATAAAAGTAGTTGGTGGTGGCAGTTTAAAGAGTTCATTGCTTAGTTAACCAAACCTAGTGACAAGTGCTCTTAGTCTGTTGGCACTTAGATTGTGGTCCCCCAAGCTGGAAGATCTTTGTGCAGGGTGAGGCTGAAAGTGTCATTGTTGTGTATCAATGACAGCGCGGTCTGAGGTTGACCAGTCATTTGTTACAACTTTGTGGAAAGGGTAGTGGTCTGACACTGCATTTATTACAGTAGGGTTCTACCCAGATAGGCTATATTTATGAATTCTGTAAGGAGTTCTATCGCTTCACACGTTTTTTTTTATCTGACATGGTGACAGTCTCCTCCAAGAAAAAGTACAAAGTTACTCTATTTCTAATGCAGATTGTTTATTATGTAGAATGCCAAATAGTTATTGTTACACTGTTATTTTCCCTTTCCCCCTCCCATTCTGGTTTTACTATGGGGTACTCCAATCTTGGAAATGAGAGCAATTTTGTTGCACTGTTGGCCATAAGGAGAGAGCCTTGAGGGAGTGGGTGTAGCAACCTCCTAGGTATAAGATGCACATTTAGCTTTGGCTCCTTCTGTAAGCAGTAATAGTTTGGTCTGGCCTTTTCAGAGTCTCACAGGCTAGGAGTTTGATTGCTTCCCCTGCCTCTGAAAAGAGCTTCTATAGCTTAGGGTGGGAGATTCAAATCAACCATTTTATTGGGTTCCAGCCAATCCCTAGTGAGGAAGGGTCCAACAGGAGGCTGGCATATGGATGAATAGTCTGAGACACTGGAAAGCAGAGTTGCTTCTCCCCAGGAGGATTCTAGAGATGCAGAGACTGCTGTTGCCAGGCCATGGATTCAACAACTGCTCAAGGAGGCCTCAGAGGTGTTAGAATCAAAGGCTCAAATAGACTTTGCTCAAAGCAGACTGCAGAACCACACCATAGGAGATCCAGTCCTGAGAGGCGCCATCTCACCAACTGGGTTGTTTCTGGAGGAAGCTGGAAGAAGGCAGCTGTCCTTGTGATTAGTGACCTTGTGTGCTGGACGCTGCACCGATAGCTGCATAGTGGTGCAACTAACCAGATGCTCAGAGATTTGTTCCACAGTCTTTGAGACCTTGGACTGATCACTAATAGCCATTATTGCTACTTAGAGCTGTACGATTCTGGCTAAAATGAGAATTACAATTTTTTTGATTAGAATAAAGATCACAATTCTCTCACGATTCTTGCGGTGTAACATCATCTTTTACATTAATTTGTTCTAACTTTACTGATTAGTTTTTTTTAATTCAATAAAATTTATTTAAAAAAATATATATGTTAGGCAGACCGCTGCGCAAATACTGTGTGACATAAAATATTGCAAAAACTGCAATTTTATTCTATAGTGTCTCTGCTAAAAATATATATATAATGTTTGGAGGTTCTAAGTAATTTTCTAGCAAAAAATACTGATTATAACTTGTAAGCAACAAGTGTCAGAAATAGGCTTAGTCTTTAATTGGTTAAACTGACCTAATTTAACCACTTGCCGACCGCCGATCGGCAATTGACGGCGGCAAAGTGGCTCTGTAACGCGGATCGCCGTCATATGACGGCTGCGCGCGCGCGCTCACTGTGTTCGGGGAGGGCCAGGGAGCGGGTGCGGCGGCTTCGATTGCCGCCGGCTACCCCCGATGGCCCCCCCGGAGTGAAGGAACGGAGGTCCGTGTATGTAAACACGGACCTCCGTTCTGTGAAGGGGGAAGGGCTGTGATCACAGCCTTCCTGTATACGAAGGCTGTGACCACTTCCCTTCCCCTGCTAGGGCAGTCCCCACACAGTTAGAACACGCCCAGGGAACATAGTTAACCCTTAGAGCGCCCCCTGCAGGTTAACCCCTTCACTGCCAATGGCATTTACACAGTAATCAGTGCATTTTTATAGCACTGATCGCTGTATAAATGCCAATGGTCCCAAAAAAGTGTCAAAATGCTCCGACATGTCCGCTGAAATATCGCAGTACCGCTAAAAATCGCAGATCGCCGCCATTACTAGTAAAAAATAAAAAAAAAATAAAAACCCCAAAAATGAATTCTCATCATCCGTAAACGCGACCACTTTTGCGCAAACCAATCAATAAACGCTGATTGCGATTTTTTTTATCGCAAATATGAGGAAGAATATAAATCGGCCAAAAACGGTGAAAAAAAATGTTTTTTTATATTTTTTTTTTGGATTTGTATTCTAGCAAAAAGTAAGAAATTTGGGTTTTTTTGCAAAATTGTCGCTCTTCTTTTGTTTATAGCGGCGATCAGAAATGACGCAGAGGGGATCAAATACCACCAAAAGAAAGCTCTATTTGTGGGAAAAAGAGGACGCAAATTTCGTTTGGGTACAACGTCGCACGACCGCGCAATTGTCAGTTAAAGCGATTCAGCGCCGAATCGCAAAAAGGGCTCCGGTCCTAAAGCTGGAAATCCTTCCGGGGCTGAAGTGGTTAAAGACCGAAGTTCATTCCTTTGATCTAAAAGAACTAAATTATACTTTTATGGTTATAGTTATGTCCCAGTGCTGACAATGTTGTGATAAACTTGGCAGGCTGCCTGTTTTTATTTTTATTTTTTTGACAGCTGTCTGCTGTGAGCAGAGAACTATCTGCACTTTTAACGATTAATCGTGCAGCTCTACTGCTACTGCTATAAAGTCAGTCTTCTGTTCACTATCTACTGCTGAGCGTTTTGGAGTATCCCATGCCCCAATCACTCTCTTGTTCCATGTTTTATCGGCAAGAAATCACAAAAAAAGACAACCTTTTTAACTGTTTATTGGAGCCGGAGTGAATGGACTGTTGCTTGGGTGGCTGGTAGAGTTGAGCGGACATCTGGATGTTCGGGTTCAGCGGGTTCGGCTGAACTTCGCAAAAAGGTTTGAGTTCGGCCCCGAACTTGACCCCGAACCCCATTGAAGTCAATGGTGACCCAAACTTTTGGGCACTAAAATGGCTCTAAAAAAGTCCTGGAAAGGGCTAGAGGGCTGCAAAAGAAAGCAAAATGGGGGTAAGAGTAGGAGTGCCCTGCAAATAACTGTGGATAGGGAAATAACTTAAAATCACATAAAAAAAAATTAAAAATGGAGGAGGAGGTGGATGTGGAGTAGGAGGTTGAGGAGGCGGTGACTGGCGGTGTAGTTGGTGGAAATGGCGGTAGGAGGAGGAGGAGGTAGCCAACACTGTTTTTTGTTTGTTTGTTTTTTTCTAATTGGGGTAGCCCCCAAAATATTGAGACATATTAAAAAAAAAAAAAAAAAGATGCCACAGCAGTTGGCACCTGTGTTTCGTCATCATCAGAGACGTGCTGCGGTGGTGTCCTCATCCTGAAACAGAAGTGGTTGGGCATCGATGCACTCAATGTCTTCCACTTCTGGGACAGGGCTATGTGGATGGCCCACGGAAAGCACACCAGGAGAGTCATCAAAAAGCATAAGAGACTGTTGCATGACTTGGGGCTCAGACTGCTTGGCTGATTTACAAGGGGCTGAGGTGAAAGACAGATGGCCATGGGGTTCAGGTGCCAACTCTGAGCTTTTATCAAGGGACCGGGAGGGAGACAATATGAAGGAACTGGAGGCATTGTCAGCCACCCAATCTACTATCGCCTGTACTTGTTCTGGCCTCACCATTCGTTGAGTGGCATTCGGGCCTACCATATAATGTTGAAGGTTCTGTCGGCTACTCGCACCTGAGGAAGGTGTTTCACTTGTGCGTGTAGCTGGCACAGATCGACCACGTCCTCTCCTTGCAACAGGAGCTTCACCAATACCAGCAGCACCAGCAGCACCACGACCACGTCCCTTATTTGACGCTCTCCTCATTCTGGACGCAAATGTACTATTTAGCACAAATTTATATTATTTTTTTAACCGGCAATGTGCAATTTTGTGCAAGAAATGCACAGCAAGGTGCAAATGTACTATGTAGCACTATTTTTTAAGTTAAAAAAAAAGAATAATAAATTATTATTCTTTTTTTTTTAAACCAGCAATGTAGACGCACTTTTTATTTTTGTGCAAGAAATGCACCGCTGGCCGCAAATGTAGTATTTAGAAATCGTAAAAAAAAACACGTTTTATAATGTAAACGCCGGTCGCCACGTAAAGAACGTGTTTTTATTTTTCACGTAGATGTAACGACCAAATTTTTTTTTCTTATTATTAATTTAAAAGGAAAAAAAAAATAATAATAATTTTTTATCACGATGTATCATGTAAAAGTGGAACGACACATAAAGAACGTGTTTTTATTTTTCACGCAGATGTAACGACCAAATTTTTTTTTTTTTTTTAAGATTTATGATGTAAACGCCGGTCGCCACGTAAAGAACGTGTTTTTATTTTTCACGCAGATGTAACGACCAAATTTTTTTT
>BLSH010046898.1:206332-216653 GCA_018402905.1 Glandirana rugosa | reverse complement strand
GGTGGGTAGTAGCAGGCGTGCTGTCTAGGGAACGCTCGCTCCGCTTTTGCAACCTGCTTCCTCTTTTGCTGTGCTGGTGCCTCTGTGCGACCACCACCTCTTCCTCCAAACTGCACACGTCACTCACATAACCTTCATTCCATGTGGGGTCTAGGACCTCATCATCCTCCTCCACATCATCTTCCACCCACCCTTCACCACTGCCCTCCTTGTCAGTCTGCACACTGTGGAAAGCCGCAGCAGTTGGCACCTGTGTTTCGTCATCATCAGAGACGTGCTGCGGTGGTGTTTCCATGTCCTCATCCTGAAACAGAAGTGGTTGGGCATCAGTGCACTCAATGTCTTCCACTTCTGGGGCAGGACTATGTGGATGGCCCACGGAAAGCACACCAGCAGAGTCATCAAAAAGCATAAGAGACTGCTGCATGACTTTTGGCTCAGACTGCTCGGCTGATTTACAAGGGGCTGAGGTGAAAGACAGATGGCCATGGGGTTCAGGTGCCAATGCTGAGCTTTCAGCAAGGGACCGGGTGGGAGACAATGTGAAGGAACTGGAGGCATTGTCAGCCACCCAATCTACTATCGCCTGTACTTGTTCTGGCCTCACCATTCGTTGAGTGGCATTCGGGCCTATCATATAACGTTGAAGGTTCTGTCGGCTACTCGCACCTGTTTCACTTGTGCGTGTAGCTGGCACAGATTGACCACGTCCTCTCCTTGCAACAGGAGCTTCACCAGCACCAGCAGGACCACGACCACATCCCTTATTTGACGCTCTCCTCATTCTGGACGCAAATGTACTATTTAGCACAAATTTTATATTTTTTAAACCGGCAATGTCGACGCACTTTTTTGTGCAAGAAATGCACAGCAAGGTGCAACTGTACTATGTAACACTATTTATTATTCTTTTTTTTTTAAACTAGCAATGTAGACGCACTTTTTATTTTTGTGCAAGAAATGCACCGCTGGCCGCAAATGTAGTATTTAGAATTTTTTTTTTTTTTTTAAACCAGCAATGTAGACGCACTTTTTATTTTTGTGCAAGAAATACACAGCAAGGTGAAAATGTACTATGTAGCACTATTTTTTAATAATAATAAAAAAAAAAGGAAAATTTAATTATTATTCTTTTTTTTTAAACCAGCAATGTAGATGCACTTTTTATTTTTGTGCAAGAAATGCACCGCTGGCCGCAAATGTAATATTTTGCACAAAAAAAAATGCTAAAATTGTCTAACTGCAATGTAAAAGCAGTATTTAAATATGCCAAAATGTTGCCAACTGAACTAACAGAACACAATTAAAGTAGTGTCCCTGACACACAAGCAGTTGCAAGTGCACTGCACTTGCAAAAATGGCTGCAAACGCCCACCTAACAAACAGAAAAATTGCTTAGGTTTTATATGAGGCACTTTGCTTAGCAAACTAAATGTACTCTAGCAAACAAAAATCTCCTCTAGCACCCACCCACCAATAAATCGCTGTTTTTAACAGATTTTCTAAAGCTGACCTGTCCCTCACAGCAGCAGCAGCATCCTCTCCCTACACTAGTATGAGATGATGTGACATGCAGCACTATGTGACTCCAGCTTATATAGAGGCTGGGTCACATCATGCACTGGCCAATCACATCAATGCCATTAATAGGCATGGCTGTGATGGCTTCTAAGGGCAAACAAGTGAAACGCTTGTTGATTGGCTGCCCTGCAGCTATTCAAAAGGCGCGAAAAAATACCCGAACCTGAACTTTTTCTCAAATGACCGGGTTTGGGACACGGACACCCTAAAGTCTGGTACGAGCCCGAACTTTACAGTTCGGGTACGCTCAACTCTAGTGGCTGGTAGCCTCTGTGCTGTTTCGGGAAAACCAGTAAAAACCCGGCCTGCCAAGCCTTATCATGTTGCCCTCACACCCAGTTTTGCAACTGGAACATGCCGGAACTCCATTCCACCACCTCCCGCTCTCACACTCTGCTCCCGCTCCCCACTGTCACTTGTAAACACAGAAGTCTTCTGTGTTTACAAGGGAGTTTTGCTATCAGCAGCCCAAACTAACAGATCTTGCACGCACTCACAGTGGGGACAGATCCCCAAAAACATAAGAGAGAGAATGATCCTCCTGCAAGGCGAGGCAGAGCCTCCTACACAGGGAGGTACTAGAGCTGGGCCAGGTAGGAGAGAGAGATGCAAGGAAGCTTTGGGAGGGTTGGGGTTGCACACCCCTAAACCCTGCATGCTGTACACAGCACACCCCTAAACTCTGTACTCTCTACGTAACGCACTCCTGAACCCTGCATGTAGTGCAACCCTGAACTCTGCACATAGGGCACCCCTGGAACTGCACTCTGTACATAGAGCAGCCTTCAACTCTGCACTGTGTACATGACGCACTCCTGAACCCTGCATTCTGTACGTAGTGCACCCTTATACTCTTCACTCTGCACATAGTGCAACCCTGAACTCTGCACATAGGGCACCCTTGAACTCTGCACACTGTAAGTAACGCACTCCTGAAACCTACACTCTGTATGTAGCGCAGCCTGGCTACAACTTGCCCTTTGAGGGCAACCTTACTGCTGATGTGGCTAATTAGAAGGGATCAACCTCAGTCTCCAGATAGTGTTCTCTCCAATTGCTACTCTTCTTCTCATAGCCAGCAACTACTCTGAGCTAAGCTCCACTCTAGCTATTTAAGGGATCCTGCCAAAAAAGGAAAGTAAATCACTGTCTTTCCTGTAAGGAATTTAAAAGAAAAATAGACTTAGGCCACCAAGTAGACCCTGCTTACAAGCCTTTGGTCACCCCTTCCTGCTCACTCATCCGTCTTTAGTAATTTTTTATTTGCTTTTCTCTTGTTGAACTTCTGACCTGTGAAATGTCTTCATCAAGCTTTCACTTGCTGCAGTTATAGCAGGTACTGTGGTAGAATTGTATGTAGGTATGTTCTTATGGTATGATTAATGGGCTGTACAATCCCATGTCTTTGTATGCTGTAGTATTAACATTACCTGTCACAGGAAACACCTAATGTTAAAAATTCAAAGGTGTCTCCACAGTGGCAGCCCATCCATTAGGACCACCCGGGCACTGCACCCTCTATCCACGGCTGCCACCCCCCATATGAATAGATAGATTCATTCATAGCATGAGCTCTATCCGCGGCCACCCCCTATTTATGTGCCAGGCCCCTTTCAGGACTGAATTACAGCAACGGGGGTGTATTTTGTCGCACTGATTAGAACCAGAGGCTCTACAAGGCTTCAAAATAGGGTGGGCTAGTGGCGCAGAGCTTTGCTCCACGAGCCCACCCTGGTGTTACAACGGCGAATGAATATTCGCTATTGAAACACTGATCCTCAATCCAGCCAGTCAGAATCAAGTTTGAGACCCATTTTCTGATTGGCCGAAAAGAGAAGAGTGGCCACGAAGGAGGAGGGAGGAAACAGAAGCCACCACAATGCCCGTGGAGAGCAGGGGAAGGGGAAGCCACCACTGAGCCGGGGAAGCTGGCACTGAAGCCTGGGAGAAGGGGTAAGTGCCCCATACCCAACCATCCGGGTGGGGGGGGGGGGTGGTGTGGTACTGTTTGCCCCTCCCCCCAAAAAAAAAATTACCACCGGCCACCACTGCGTCTCCACATGTTTGGCCGTATGGCTCAGTGTCAGGTAAGGGTCAGGTGTGCATAGACGTTGAGCCATAGAGTGTATGTATATATGAGGAGCATTGTTTTCCATTATAGGTGTCAGGAGCATCTAGTACTCCTGCACCTCATTCCAGCATCCGGGGTTTTGGCTATGGCACTCTCCTTGTCTGTCTGTCCACCTGTAAGGGTGATCAGTCTCTGGGTGGAAACCAAAGCTGTTATAAGCCGGCCAAACCCTCACTCGCGTGTTTGTGATAGAGAGTGATACGTCTGTTATTCCAGATCAAGCCCCCTGTCTGTTTGCCTTGCTCTGCTAGATTGGATTTCCCTGTGTATGACCTCGGACCGGATTTTGTACTATTCCCTGAACACGGCTTGCCTTTTACCTGGACTATCATAGAACCAAGCTACCTGTCTGCCAACCACAACCACCCGTTTGCTTTGCTTAGTTCACGCCTGCCCTGAGTGGTGGCCAGGCACTATATCATTGTGTATAAGACCTGGGAGCAACCAAGTACTGCTTGCTTGCCTTATGGGAAAGGGGGCAGCTATAGGTGAAGCACACAGTAGCCAGCTATAGTGTCTGACCACCTGCATTGGGGTACACGTGACATTATCCCAAGCCTTTAACAAAAAAAATATTCTGTGAAGATGGACTCTACACAGGCTCGTTTATTTGTTGAGGACATTTGCAAACTGGCGCCAAGTCCAGGAACTGTCTGTGCGTGTAAACCCACCTCCAGCGGTAATGCAGGAGCCAGAGCCCTGATCGTTTTTATGGTGGCTCCCATATGTTTTCAAACTTTAAAAATAGTTGTATGCTATACTTTAACCACTTCCCCTGACCAGCCGCCGTCATTATACTGCAGCAAGGTGGCTCGTTCCCGCGACTCGCTGTAGGTGTACGTCGGCTCGTGCACCCGCTCTTGTGGGGGCGCGCTCGCACCCATTGGCCAGCGGGGGATCGTTCCCTGCAGTGACAGAACGGGGATCTGGTTGTGTAAACAAGGCAAATTTCCGTTCTGACAGGGGAGATCACACAGATCCTGTCTTTCTGATATGCAGGAAGACAGATCTGTGTGTTTCCCCATTCACACACTCCCCCATACAGTTAGTAATACACCCAGGGAACACATTTAACCCCTTCATCGCCCCGATGTTAACCCCTTCACTGTCAGTGTCATTAGTACAATAGCAGTGCAAATTTTTTAGCACTGATTACTGTAATAGTGTCACTGGTTCCCAAAAAAGTATACAAAATGTCAGTTAGGTGTCCGATCTGCCCACTGCAATGTCGCAGTCCTGCTAAAAATTGCAGATCACCGCCATTGCTAGTGAAAAAAAAAAAATGGCATAAATCTATCCCCCATTTTGCAATAACTTTTGTGCAAACCAATCTATATAAGCTTACCTTACTTCATTTTGTTTTGTTATATTTTGTTTTAACTATCTATGGCTAGACATTTTGTATCTTTTGCATCCTCGGCATCTCTTGCTTCATGCTCTTCCCTATTAGATCTAATCTTTTACTCTAGAACCCATATCTTAACCAGACAATGTAGTAATCACATACGATCGGTTAATGCTGGTGTAGACTTGCTCTGTGTCCACAATCAGTAACGTTTCACCTACACGGCACCATTGTGGGTTACATCAATCATCTGCCTTGAGCTCGGAGTCTTTTTCACTGGAACTCAGGGGTTTTGTTTAAGATAACTAGACATCTCTATATCTTTTACATTCAACATTATTAGACCTTATTTTTAGTTTTAGAGTTCAGATTCTCTATTTAATAATATAGCAGTTTTGTAGGGTTTATTAATGTTAGTTTTGCTATGGTTCGTGTCTGTGAGCGGCAATGTTGTGCATACATGGCATGTTTATGCAGATCTTATCAATCTCCTACCTTAGATGCCTAATCAGACAAACTGGCAGTGTTACAAGGTCTGCCAGTTTTTGTCTCATTTTATTCCGATTTGTTCCATGTTCACAAACAGTAACGCTACATATGCATAACACTATTATGTGGACAGGGCCGGCCCTACCATGGGTCCCAGTGAGTCCACTGGACCCAGGCACACCCGGTTGTGTGACAATAGCGAATTAACCACTTGCCGACCACCGACCGCAGTCTGTCGGTGACAAGGTGGCTCGTTATCACAAACCGCCGTCATATAACATCGGCTGCGATAACTAGTACTGTGTCCTCACTAGGGTTGTCACATCATCCCTTTAATCCAAGACACATATTAATTACACAGGTTCTGTGGCTGGTTAAGGTGGTAATTAAACTCACTTGGTGCCTTATCTGTATTAAATTAGCCTCAGAACGTGTGCAATCCATATGTGTCCTGGATTAAAGGGATGATGTGGCAACCCTAGTCCTCACTGTGTCCTGGGGGGGGGGGCCAGGGAGCGGGTGCGGTGGACTTGATCACCGCCGGCTACCCGCGATGGCCCCCCCCCGCAGTGAGAGAATGGAGGTCCGTGTATGTAAACACGGATCTCCGTTCTCATCGAGGGGGAAAGGCTGTGATCACAGGCTTCCTGTATATGGAAGCCGTGATCACTCCCTTTCCCCAGCCAGCCCAGCCCCCATACAGTTATAACACACTGAGGGAACACAGTTAACCCTTAGAGCGCCCCCTCCAGTTTAAACCCTTCACTGCCAATGGCATTTACACAGTAATCAGTGCGTTTTTATGGCACTGAACGCTGTATAAACAATGGTCCCAAAAAAGTGTCAAAATGGTCCGACATGTCCGCCGCAATATCGCAGTGCCACTAAAAATTGCAGATCGCCGCCATTTCTAGTAAAAAATAAAAAAAAAATAAAAACCCCAGAAATTAATTCTCATCACCCGTAAACGCGGCAACTTTTGCGCAAACCAATCAAATGCCGAATGCAATTTTTTTAACCAAAAATACGAGGAAGAATATAAATCTGCCAATTTGTATTTGTATTTTAGCAAAAAGTAAGAAATATTGATATTTTTGCAAAATTGTCGCTCTTTTTTTATTTATAGCGGCGATCGAAATGACGCAGGGGGGTTCAAATACCACCAAAAGAAAGCTCTATTTGTGGGAAAAAAAAGGACGCAAATTTCGTTTGAGTACAACGTCGCACGACCGCGCAATTGTCAGTAAAAGCGACGCAGTGCCGAATCGCAAAAAGTGCTCTCGTCCTAAAGTGTGAAATCCTTCCGGGGCTGAAGTGGTTAACATTCGCTATTGTATTCCTCCTGATTCTCCTCCCGGCTAATAAGGAAGAGGATCACCGATTGGCTGAGAGGAGAAGCGATCCTATTGGCTGCCAGGGAGGAGGAGGAGCAGACACAGGGTGAAGCAGCCGCCTGCCGCCCGGAGGAAGCGATGCCCGCGACCTAGATGGGGTAAGTGCGGGCTGGTGAACAACCGACCGGGGGGGGGGTGCCTGTGATCCAACTTACCGGCTGGGGGGGGAGTGGCATCGGGTGGATTGTTTGCCGTCCCCCCCAAAACATATACCACCAGCCACCACTGTTTGTTAGTAAAACTGTACATATCATCACAACTACTTTGTGTATCCAGGTGGATTATATCTTGTTGTTTTCAGGACACATTGGGCTTTCGTTTGGGGATAAATGGTAATGGATATCTCCTGATTTTTTTTTTTTTTTTTTCAAATGAAAATATATATTTTTTTTAAATCTAGCTGTACTGTACATTTCTTGTTACTACCATAACCTACCACCAAAGAGCAACTGAAAAGAAATTCTCCTGTTCCCGACGATCACAGAGATACCACACATGTATGCTATTTATTGTTTGTACCTGTAGTACAGCCCAGAAACAATAGTGCGCATTTTGCATTTTTTTTATCCTGCCTAAAACACACCTAAAAAACACTTATTTAAAAACTGCTTTTTTTAAAAAAAAATCCTGCCCAAAATGTACTGACCATGACCTTTAACCTTGAACTTGACCTTTGGCCCTTACTTGACCCAAACACAAACCCTGGCACTGACCTAGATCATGCTTTAATCTAGGTATTTTTTCTTTATTTTATTTTTAATTTATTGATTTTTTTTTTAACACAGTTGTTTATCTATCCTTTCCTCTGCATTCACAGAGAGAAAACACAGGGGCGGGCTTCACAGTGACTGATCACTGTGATAGCCAATCAAAGGCTATTACAGCGATCAGGTGACCTGGAACTGGGTGTTTTGGGTCCCGATCGTTAGTACATGACCCGGGGCTCACGGTGAGACCCCATTCTCTGTGCTGGGAGCACGCTGTGTGGTGTGCTTCCAGCAAAAAGATAAATACGCATATATGCGGCCCCAGGGAAAAAAGCCCAGTCCAGCGGGGCCGCATATACAGTGCGCATATATAGCACTTTCGCCTGGCAGCAAAGGGGTCGTTGGTTCGAATCCCAACCACAGCACTACCTGCCTGGAGTTTGCATGTTCTACCCGTGCCTTTCGTCCGGGTACTCCAGTTTCCTCCCACACTCCAAAGACATGCTGGTAGGTTAACTGGATCCTTTCTAGATTGGCCCTAGTATATGTATGTGAGTTAGGAACCTTAGATTGTAAGCTCCTTGAGGACAATGACTGATGGGAATGTACAATGTATATGTAAAATGCTGCGTAAATTGACAGTGCTATATAAGTACCTGAAATAAATAAATACTCTCGAAAGCTGTTAAAGTGGATGTAAACCCTTACATATACCCAACGAAGCCTGGCCTCAGGTGAAACGGACAGATTAAACAAATCCTACTGCATAAGTTGTACCTGTTTATCTGCAGTCTTCTCTCCTCTACATCCATTCAGTGTGCTGAATTATAAAGAATGTCAGTGAGTTCAGAAAAAAGTGGGCGGAGAGCTAAAGTTACACTCTGCAGAGCTCAGTTAGGAGAGCTCTGAAGCTGATTGAAGGGAAGGGACACACCCCCCTCCACACAGCACACAGGAAAAGAGCTGAGGATGTCAATCAGCTGGAGATCCCTCACCTGTCACCATTTTTCTCTTGGTGTCAGGAAAACATGTTAGAAGTGACTCATGCGGATAGCACAGGAATGACGCAGCAGACAGAAAATACACTAAGAGCTCTTAATTGCACACACTATAGAGGGATATGCTTTACTCATATTTCATGAGCGCGCCTGTGGGTCAGGTGGACTCTATGTCCTCCGGCGACCCGCGATTGCTCTGTACAGAGGCAGAACAGGGATCTGCCTTTGTAAACAAAGCAGATCCCCGTTCTGACAGAAGACATGGCAGAGATCTTCTGTTTCCAGTGATCGGGAACAGTTAACTCTGTCATGTCCCTGGCAGCCCATCCCCCTTACAGTTAGAACACATTCAGGGACAAACAGTTAACCCCTTGATCGCCCCCTAGTGTTAACCCCTTCCCTGCCAGTGTCATTTTTAGTTGATCACTGCATTTTTATAGCACTGATCAATGTAATATTATCACTGGTCCAAAAAAGTGTCATTTGGGGTCAGATTTGTCTGCTGCAAAGGCACAGTCCCGCTAAAAATCGCAGCTCGCTGCCATTACCAGTAAAAATCTATCCCGTAGTTTGTAGATGCGATAACTTTTGCGCAAACCAATCAATATACGCTTATTTCCATTTTATTTTTTTTAACCGAAAATATGTAGAATACATTTTGGACTAAACTGATGAATACATTTTTTTTATATTTTTTTTGGATATGTATTATAGCAAAAAGTAAAAAAAAAATGTTTTTCTTTCTAAATTGTCTCTCTTTTTTGCGTTTATAGCGCAAAAATGTAAAAACCGCAGAGGTGATCAAATACCACCAAAAGAAAGCTCTATTTGTGGGGAAAAAAGGACGTCAATTTTGTTTGGGTAAAACGTCGCATGACCGCGCAATTGTCGGTTAAACTGCCCTATCGCAAAAACATGGCCTGGTCGGGAAGTGGGTAAATCCTTCCGGGGCTGAAGTGGTTAATGTGTATCTATACCCCTGGTTGCTCAATCTGGAGGAACCAGGGTGCCCCCTAGCAGCAGCAAACCTCTATATAACATTGGGGGGAAATTGTCTATATAACATTGGGGGAAATTTCACTTCCTATCCCAGATGCACAACAGGAACAAATCTCTGCAAGATAAGTTTTGGTTATGCATACACTTTAATTAGGAAGATTAAAAAAAAAAAAAATTAAAATGGTGCAAAAAATGTTTTAATATGCAATTAGACTGTCTTCTATAAAGCGTTATTAAAGCGGAGTTCCACTAGATTTTTGGTTTATTAAAAGTCAGCAGCTATAAAAAGTGTAGCTGCTGACTTTTAATAAACAGTAACTTACCTGTCTCCCAGTCCAGCGACTTCAGTCGTCGATGTGAAAAATATCGACGACTGAAAATTATTTGGTTTTTAGATCACCTTGAGGCGAAATTATTGCGAAATATCTTCTGTCAGATTAACGTATAATTTTGTAAAAAACGTGGTAAAATTAAAAAAAAAAAAAATTAGAAGGATTAATTTCACATACGTATTGGTTTTGAATAGAACGTCTCTAAACAAGGACAACACGTAGACCCTATCCTTCACTTTAAAGGGGGTTACAATATATCTGTTAAAGGGGGGTTACAATATATCTCCAAACGACGACGATCCCCCGTGGGACCAAGGAGGTCTAACTCGTTGGTCCCCATATCTA
>BLSH010046898.1:140503-157291 GCA_018402905.1 Glandirana rugosa | reverse complement strand
GCGCTGCTGAGGGCATTCCCAAATGACACCGGGGGCTCAGCGGGAGCACAAGGTGAAGGTAGAGGAGGAGGAGGAGGAGGAGGAAGAGGCCACCAACGCAGCTGTGCCACCGCCAGCACCTCAGAAGGCAGGGTTAGCATGGCTGAAATGTGGCAAAGCTTTGTCAGCAGCCCGCCACAACAAACAGCACAACCAGCTGATAGACAACGTCTTAGCAGGAGGCAGCATTTCAGCAACATGGTGCAAGAGTATGTGTGCACACGCCTACACGTACTGCCTGATGGGTCTGCCCCATTCAACTTCTGGGTCTCCAAATTGGCCACATGGCCTGAGCTTGCCCTTTATGCCTTGGAGGTGCTGGCCTGCCCTGCAGCCAGTGTATTGTCGGAACGTGTGTTTAGCACAGCAGGGGGCGTTATCACAGACAAGCGGAGCCGTTTGTCCACATCAAACGTGGACAAGCTAACCTTTATTAACCACTTGCCGACCGCCCGCCGCAGCGTGACGGCGACAAGGTGGTTGGTTATCACGAACCGCCGTCACAGGACGGCGGCCGCGATAACTAGCATTGTGAGCGCGCCACCGGAGGCGCGCACGCACGCTCACTGTGTTCGGGGGGAGCCAGGGAGCGGGTAGGGTGGACTCGATTGCCGCCGGCTACCTGCGATGGCTCCCCCGCACTGAAAGAACGGAGGTCCGTGTATGTAAACACGGACCTCCGTTCTGTTGAAGGGGGAAGGGTGATGATCACAGCCTTCCTCTACATGGAAGCTGTGATCATCCCCTTTCCCCAGCCAGGGCAGTCCCCACACAGTTAGAACACGCCCAAGGAACACAGTTAACCGAACTTAGAGCGCCCCCTGCAGGTTAACCCCTTCACTGCCAATGGCATTTACACAGTAATCAGTGCATTTTTATAGCACTGATCGCTGTATAAATGCCAATGGTCCCAAAAAAGTGTCAAAATGGTCCGACATGTCCGCCGCAATATCGCAATACCGCTAAAAATCGCAGATCGCCGCCATTACTAGTAAAAGATAAAAAAAAATAAAAACCCCAGAAATTAATTCTCATCATTCGTAAACGCGGCAACTTTTGCGCAAACCAATCAATAAACGCAGATTGCGATTCTTTTTTACCAAAAATATGAGGAAGAATATAAATCGAACAAAACCGATAGAAAAAAATGTTTTTTTATATTTTTTTTTTGGATTTGTTTTTTAGCAAAAAGTATGAAATTTGGATTTTTTTGCAAAATTGTCGCTCTTCTTTTGTTTATAGCGGCGATCAGAAATGATGCAGAGGGGATCAAATACCACCAAAAGAAAGCTCTATTTGTGGGAAAAAAGTCCCCTGCACTTACCCCCATTTTACTTCCTTTTGCAGTCCTCTAGCACTTGCCAGGACATTGTTACAGCCATTTTTGTGCCTAAAAGTTCGGGTCCCCATTGATTTCAATGGGGTTCGGGGTCCATGCGAACGTTCGGGTTCTGTCCGGACCCGAACCCGGACTTTGTCCCGAAGTTCGGCCGGACCAGCAGAACCCGAACTTCCAGAGGTTCGCTCAACTCTAGTCTTGACCTATAAAAGATACATACGAGGTATAAATTGTGTACCTATGTTTTACCAGTATATCCTCCCATGCTCGCCCGGGGGAACAATTCCTAGCCAGGGAGTCTCTTTGGTCATACCAGATCTCACAGGTAGGCGATTGGCAATGTAAAATGCATGCATATACCAGTATGTATGGTCACGGTATTACTATAAGACATTCATGTTTATGTTTTGATATATGTTGATTTTATTGGAATTTAAATTAATATATATTATTTATTCTAGTGCATACTAGATATTGTGCATTCTCCTGAAGAAGCGGTTAAACCGCGAAACATGTCGGGAAGCACGTATCAACTGACTGTGAGAATGCGAATTTATGACTCCCCCTTGGGGATGGATATGCATACCTGTGTTTTTTAAACAATATTATTGTATGTTATGAATTTTATAAAATTTGTATGTTTTTTTATATAAAATGGAGATGTGAGCCTATCTTCGGTACCATTAAAATCCCGTAGCCCCCCCCCCCCTTCTTTTTTCTCTGTCCCATCCTCTCCGATGGTATTTTTTGTGTAGCTCCGTGATGTCGTCATGGAGGAGAGGAAGAGGACACCAGTGGCAATCTGTGAAGCTCTGGTGAACTCCATGCCCAAGAGGATTAAGACAGTGTTGGAAAATAATGGTGACCACCAGTGGTGGCTGGTGAAGTTTTCGGATGGGGGGGCCAGGCCCTGCCCTTCCTTTTCGACCCCTTCTATTTCTCATAAGCCCCACCCTTTATAGAATCCACCCACTCCGTCCCCTGTATTCCACATATTGTGTCAGGAGTACACAGCTCAGCATCACAGGACACAGTATACAGCTCAGCATCACAGGACACAGTATACAGCTCAACATCACAGGACACAGTATACAGCTCAGCATCACAGGACACAGTATACAGCTCAGCATCACAGGACACAGTATGCAGCTCAGCATCACAGGACACAGTATACAGATCAGCATCACAGGTGGGGTATATAGCAGCCAGTATCACAGTATAGAGCCCCAGAATCACAGCTGGGGTATATAGCAGCCAGTATCACAGGTGGTGTAAATTGCAACCAATAACACAGGTATGGGTACATTGCAGCCAATAACACAGGTGGGGGTACATTGCAGCCAATAACACAGATGGGGGTACATTGCAGCCAATATCACAGGTGGGGGTACTTTGCAGCCAATAACACAGGTGGGGTACTTTGCAGCCAATAACACAGGTGGGGGTTAATTGCAGCCAATAACACAGGTGGGGTACATTGCAGCCAATAACACAGGTGGGGGTACATTGCAGCCAATAATACAGGTGGGGGTACTTTGCAGCCAGTATCACAGGTGGGGTACTTTGCAGCCAATATTACAGGTGGGGTACTTTGCAGCCAATATTACAGGTGGGGTACTTTGCAACCAATATTACAGGTGGGGTACTTTTCAGCCAGTATCACAGGTTGGGTACTTTGCAGCCAATATCACAGGTGGGGTACTTTGCAGCCAATATCACAAGTGGGGGTAAATGGCAGCCAATATCACAGGTGGGGTAAATTGCAGCCAATAACACAGGTGGGGGTAAATTGCAGCCAATATCATAGGTGGGGTAAATTGCAGCCAATATCACAGGTGGGGGTACTTTGCAGCCAATATCACAGGTGGGGGCACTTTGCAGCCAATTACACAGGTGGGGTACTTTGCAGCCAGTAACACAGGTGGGGGTACTTTGCAGCCAATAACACAGGTGGGGTACTTTGCAGCCAATATCACAGGTGGGGTAATTTTCAGCCAGTAACACAGGTGGGGTACATTGCAGAGGACCCCCCCCCCCCGAAGTCGGGACAAGTCCCGCACTTACCCCATCTAATAGGCAGGACAGCAGGCTGTCAGCGTGCAGAGATTGGCTCGCGGAGAGCGGGCTGGAGCCTGTCCCCATCAGTCCATCGCTCGTCGTGCTTCACCGGTCAGGGTCTACATGGGAGCGGGAGTCACGTCTGCAACCACAGTGACCCGCCCCGCCCACAGCTTCCATGCCATCCAATCACACTGAGCCACAGGCTCAGGGCAGCCAATCAGACTATGACATTGTGCATAATCCATATGTGAATCTTAAAATAAATAATAACAAATGACTGAAAAACATCCAATAATCTGGGGACTGCTGTGCTCGAGTTGCCAGTCTCTAATAAAGTCCACAACAACAAAATATATAACAAAAAATTTCAATCCAAATAATGTGAGTCAATAGGACAATCCTTCCTTAAAGTGATAGGTGCTTCAAAGTGCTGAAAATAAAGTGCAAATCCGTGCTCCTAAATTCATTAAGAGTCCAGTAAGTGACACGCATCATATGGTGACCCCCTTTCGTGCCCGCACTCACCAGAGAACGTGGACCCACTGCTTTTCAGTCAGTGGGTCATGAAAGGCAAATTCTGGTGGGGGCTCAAAATCCCGGACGTCAAAAGGATCTCAATAGGATAAATCCTTACACTGGTGCGGTTGTCCAAGGGTACTCAGAAAACAAAGATAAGGGAAACCATAGTGTGTACTGTACAATAAGTCTCATTTATTGCGCAAGTAAAAGTTGTACTTACAGGACACAGATAGGTCATCAGCAATTGTATAATAATCCAGACAATCTTTGTTTGCGGTGGCGTGCGTTCCAGAGAAAAAAACCACCGTGCGAACCGGAAGTGACACGAGTTGCCTGTGACGGACCGGAAGTGACGTCAACGCGTTTCGCTCATTGGTTGAGCGTCATCACGGACGATACCACGGTCCTTCACATGCGACTATTTATACTAACTCTCAGATCCGCAATTGCGGAAATTCCAAGATGATAGAGATGGATGGTTTCCTGAACGTCCACCACAGACAACAGGCATCACTCTCCGCCACCCGGTGGCCAAACAATGCAAAGCACGTATTTTTAAGCAGACAAATAAATTCAATTGCTGACCATACATAAAATTAAAAATAATATATAAAATATACAATGCAACTAAAAAAATTTTTTTATTTAATAAAATTATGTTAAAACTCAATCCATATCTGACTAAACAAATATGTGAAAAAGAGAAGTTGGTTTAGTGTGTAAAATATGCTTAGAGGTAAGTATCAGTTGTGGCTGAATATAAGCAAAATTACAACTGGCACAATATATGCCTATAGATGAATATGAGTGGTTATAAATGTAATATTGGGTAAATGTTTAAGAGGGTAAGTGGACTGCAGATATGTGTTTGTAATGACAAGAATCACTTCCTAAAAAAATTTTTTTTTCCCTTTAATGATGTGTGGAATGAAAAAGGAGGGGGAAAGGAGGGGGGGAGGAAAAAGTTGGTCATAGTGTGGAAGACAACCAAAGTGAAAATAGGATCATGAATTACCAGACCAACAACGTCTGATGTAAACTATTTATGCTAAGATGAAAAAGGGGGGTTCTCAAAATGTTACCAATTGGACAAAAAACAATTGATGTCTAGGTCGATGTTTAACCCACAGGGCACCAAAGTGGACATTCTGTGGATCCACTGGGTTTCATTTTGAGAGATGGCCTGTACTAAATTACCCCCTCTCCAGTGACGTTCTATTCTGTCAATTCCACAAAAACTTAGCAGAGTGGGGTCTCTGTTATGAACTAACCTAAAGTGGTTAGACAAACTATGATGTCTATAACCCTTGATGATATTTTGAACATGCTCTCCAAGTCTGACACGTAGCTTCCGAGTTGTGCGTCCTATATATTGTAGGCCGCAAGGACAAGTTAGAAGATACGTGACATGTGTGGTGTCACAGGAAATGAATTTTTTGATATTATAGGTGTTCTTTGTAGCTGTGGACATAAAATTATCGGTGTACCGTTTTTTAAACTTGGAGGTTTTGCAAATTGTGCATCTACCACAGCTGAAAAAACCGACTTTATCAAGAAAGGTGCAGGTTTTGCGAGGAGGATCTACCACATTGGGTGCTAGTTTGAGTCTTAGGGAAGGGGGTTTTTTGTAAATGAAACGGGGATTTGGTGGCAATACCTTCATTAATTCTTTATCTCTCATGAGGAGGGGCCAATGTGTTTTAATAATTCATTCAAATTGTCTATATTCCTTGAAATAACATGTCATAAATGAAATACTTGGGTCAGAAGGTATTTTTTCTTTTGGTTTTAGAAGTGTACTTCTATCCAGAGCTCTAACTTCATTTTTGATTTTATTAAGCTGTTTTTTATTGTAGCCTTTATCTACAAATCTCTGTAGGATGATTTCTGATTGATGATCGTAATCTTGGATGTTATCACAATTTCTTCTGATTCTAATCATTTGTCCCCTGGGGATGCCATCCAACCACTTGGGATGGTGGCAACTTCCCAGGGGAATATAACCGTTCTTATCTACCTCTTTAAAATATGTTTTGGTGCAAAGCTTATTATGATCTTTATAGATGGTGAGGTCGAGAAAGTTGATAGTTTGTTGTCCTATAGATTCAGAAAAAGAGATACCCAATGAGTTATGTCCCATTTGTTGTAGAAATTCTAACAGCTGTTCTTTCGTGCCGGACCATACAATTAAGATATCGTCGATGTATCTTTTATATAATTTAAGCTCTGGGGGCGGTGCATGAAATATGGCTGTCTTTTCCCACCAACTCATTACTAAGTTGGCCACTGATGGGGCATATTTAGCCCCCATTGCTACTCCCTTAATTTGCTTAAAGAATCTTTTATCAAACCAAAAATAATTATGGCTCATTGCCAGCTCAAGGAGTTCTAACAAAAGGGATTTTTGTTCACTCGCTAATTCCGTGTTATCCAGAGCCCACTTAACTGCACATAAGGCATCATCCTGGCGAATGCTGGTGTACAGCGAGTTCACATCAACACTCGCCAGGAGATAACTATCGTCTATCTGGATGGTTTCCAGTAAAGCTATTAAATCCTTGCTATCTTTTAAAAAAGCTGGATACCTAGTGGTCAGGGGCTGAAGGAACCAATCGATATATTCTCCAGTTCTGGTGAATAGGGAATCAACCCCACTAATGATAGGCCTTCCCGGAGGTTTTACGGGATCCTTATGTATCTTCGGGAGTTGATACATTACTGCTACTTTAGGGGCATCTGGGATGAGGTATCGTGTTTCTTTTTTGTTTAAAATTCCCTTTTTATGGGCTTTCTGTACTATCTTTTTTAGTTTGGCCTTATATTTCTGGGTGGGATTACTCTTAAGTTCCTCATAGGTTTGTTTGTCACTTAATAATCTATGTATTTCTTGTAAATAATCTGTTTTTTTGAGTATGACTAGTCCACCTCCCTTATCAGCTCCTCTGATGACAATATCTTTTTTCTTTTCTATTTCTTGTAGACTTTTGGCTATATCTTTCTTGTGTCGTGCTCGTTTTACATCCAGTTTAATAAGGTCCTGCTCCACAGCTTGTTTGAAACTTTCTAAGAAATGGTTTCCTGTGGGTTTCGGGTTAAATAACGATTGATTTCTTAGATTGGTGTGTTGGTAATCATCCTCAATCATATTGGTTGTGGTGGGATGTAACAAAAAATGTTTTTTGATGTTAATTTTTCTGATAAATTTATATAAGTCAATCGTGAGGTCAAATTTGTTAATATGTTTATCAGGGGCAAATTTTAATCCAAGATTAAGTAATCGATATTCTTCTTCTGAGAACTCGACACCACTCAGATTAAAGATGCCTGCTTTTAATTCGTCCTTTTTCTTTTTCCTGGTCCCTCCTCTACATCCTCTGGTTCTTTTAGGTTTGTTGGATCTGTGACCAGATATGGGGTGTTGACTGGATACCAAGGTCTTACTTCGTTCCCTTCCCAAGTAGGCACTGGGTTTCTGTTGTGATTGTTTCGACCCCTCCAATTTCCCCTCCCTCGTCTGGGTGGACCTCCAAAGCCTCGTCTCTGAAAATCCCCATATTGATTGGGGTAGGCGGAATGGCCTCTACTTCCTCTATAAGAGGGATAGGGGGCCTGGTAACCATGGTTTCTATAGGGGGTACGATTGTATTCTTGATCATTAGAATAATATGTGCCCTGATTATAATTACGATATGGCATTGTATTTGGTATGTACTGTGGTCCTGGGGGATTGTGATGCTCCTGTGACAATGGAGTATATCTATTTTTTACTGGTACATTGTATAATGGAGTTTTGGGGGTCTTAGTGCCCACCGGTCTGTGTATAGTTTGAGTCATGTTATTTGGTTTATTCTGTTTAGGGGTGGCAAGAGGTACAAATGAAATGGGATCCGTGATGTCTATGGCAACCGCAGGATCAGGGTTCTGTCCATTCTCCTGTGACTGCCATTTGTAGACTTTATTATTATTGTCATCATTAGTGTCCCTTATATATTTTTTCATCTTTTTCTTTTGTACCTCTTTATCTAATTTAGTGACAAATTCTTGTAGTTGTTTCATTTTTTCCTTATATTCTGCAGTATCTGATAATGGTTCAATCTTAGATTTAATATTATTTATTGAAACTTCTAGATTTTTAAGTTTCACCTCTTTTCTACCAATCAAAATTTCAAGTAGTTTTTTCTCTACTCCATTAAAAAACATAAACCAGTTTTTCTCATGTTCTGTGCCTTCCAGCCCATCATTAGGTGCCAGATCCCACCTTAAACGTCTTGGTGTGATCCCATCCTTGACATATTTGGTCAGGGTGAAGATATCCCACCAACCCCTGACCTGCTTGTCAAGAGCACTCTTCAACTGTTTAAAGTCCTGGTTGAGATCTAGATTACTGATGGGCTGTGAGAAAAACTCATCTACATCTAGCTGACGGCTGGACATAAAATTAAAAATTTCCATTATGACAACAAAAGATTCCGGTATTTATAAGATTTTTGCAAGATTTTTCAATTTAGGATATATATATGGAAAATTCCAATAATTATCCTAAGATTGTCTCTGATGATCCTTTTTATTCAATCTGACAAAATATATAGTGTGTGCAAGTGGATCTAATAGTCCACAAAGAAATCACAGACTAATGTGATTAACTAAGGGTGGCAGCTGTACTCAGGTGAAGTGCCTGCTGTTAAACTGTAATATGGAAAACAGCGCCTGCCCTTATCTATGAAATTAAAAAATGTGATAAATAATAAATGACATATAACCTATGTGAATATGAATGTATAAAGAGGGGGCTGCTGTGCTCAGGGGTTACCTGCTAAAGATCAATTATGCTGTAAATCAGCGCTCAACCCTCTGATAAATCACTCTAAAAAAGTGTAAAAAAGTGCATATGTGCCAATAACTCAAAATAATATTATACAAAATGACATTTTGCATAATCCATATGTGAATCTTAAAATAAATAATAACAAATGACTGAAAAACATCCAATAATCTGGGGACTGCTGTGCTTGAGTTGCCAGTCTCTAATAAAGTCCACAACAACAAAATATCTAACAAAAAATTTCAATCCAAATAGTGTGAGTCAATAGGACAATCCTTCCTTAAAGTGATAGGTGCTACAAAGTGCTGAAAATAAAGTGCAAATCCGTGCTCCTAAATTCGTTAAGAGTGCAGTAAGTGACACACATCATATGGTGACCCCCTTTCGTGCCCGCACTCACCAGAGAACGTGGACCCACTGCTTTTCAGTCAGTGGGTCATGAAAGGCAAATTCTGGTGGGGGCTCAAAAATTTTTTTTTTCTCTGGAACGCACGCCACCGCAAACAAAGATTGTCTGGATTATTATACAATTGCTGATGACCTATCTGTGTCCTGTAAGTACAACTTTTACTTGCGCAATAAATGAGACTTATTGTACAGTACACACTATGGTTTCCCTTATCTTTGTTTTCTGAGTACCCTTGGACAACCGCACCAATGTAAGGATTTATCCTATTGAGATCCTTTTGACGTCCGGGATTTTGAGCCCCCACCAGAATTTGCCTTTCATGACCCACTGACTGAAAAGCAGTGGGTCCACGTTCTCTGGTGAGTGCGGGCACGAAAGGGGGTCACCATATGATGTGTGTCACTTACTGCACTCTTAACGAATTTAGGAGCACGGATTTGCACTTTATTTTCAGCACTTTGAAGCACCTATCACTTTAAGGAAGGATTGTCCTATTGACTCACACTATTTGGATTGAAATTTTTTGTTAGATATTTTGTTGTTGTGGACTTTATTAGAGACTGGCAACTCGAGCACAGCAGTCCCCAGATTATTGGATGTTTTTCAGTCATTTGTTATTATTTATTTTAAGATTCACATATGGATTATGCACAATGTCATTTTGTATAATATTATTTTGAGTTATTGGCACATATGCACTTTTTTACACTTTTTTAGAGTGATTTATCAGAGGGTTGAGCGCTGATTTACAGCATAATTGATCTTTAGCAGGTAACCCCTGAGCACAGCAGCCCCCTCTTTATACATTCATATTCACATAGGTTATATGTCATTTATTATTTATCACATTTTTTAATATCATAGATAAGGGCAGGCGCTGTTTTCCATATTACAATCAGACTATGAATTTGCGCCTGTTCAGAGCACACACATAGTCTTTAATGGCTGACCAATAGTCTCACTACTTGGCTGTCAGGTGACAGCCAAGGAGTCGAAAAGAAAAAGAAAGTCAATGTACCGGCGCCACCTTTAAGGGGCCGGGCTGACTTTTTTTTTTTTCTTAGCCAGCGGGGAGGCAGTGCCCAGCGCCCCTTATTGACCGGCTGCCCCTGGTGGCAACACAAAATGTTGACACTTTGGGCCCAATTTGGACATTTTCACTTAGGGGTGTACTCACTTTTGTTGCCAGCGGTTTAGAACAGCAAATTTACACTGTTATACAAGCTGTACACTCACTACTTTACATTGTAGTAAAGTGTCATTTCTTCAGTGTTGTCACATGAAAAGATAGAATAAAATATTTACAAAAGTGTGAGGGGTGTACTCACTTTTATGATATACTGTATATATATATATATGTTTGGGGGTTTTGAGTAATTTTCTAGCAAAGAAATTATGATTTTTGCATGTAGGAGAGAAGTGTCAGAATTGAGTGGGTGGCAAGCGGTTAACTGTGTCTTGCATTAGTTTATCCTCGAATGCTCTCCATGATCCAAATGTTTGTTGTTTGTTCTGCTATCATCTTGTATTACAATAAACAATGCACAATTTCTGAAGAATGATATAGCAAGACTTGCTGATAGCCATCGTCATTGGACGCATTATTCCCGCAATCACATTATGAAATCACATTATTAGGTGTATTTAAGGCTATTAGGGCAGATTATACAGAACTCCTGCACATCATACAATTGTTATGCAGTAAGCTTATTAGCCAATGATCTAATTAGATAAATATATAAAGTGTACGTGCGGAATCCATGAATGAATAAATCTATGAGGGTATTTTTTTAATAGTTCCATGGTAGTCGGCTAAGTATTATTTTCTCTTCGCTTTTGAATTGATGTGTGAGCCAAAAATGAATCTGAGCCCGGGGTGGTGTATTGGGTCGGCTCCAACTACAGAAAGTCATTCCTGTGTCATTTTATAACATTTATTTTGAAAGATAACCCAATAAACTTCTTAAAAGGATTGATTATCCTGATGGATGACCCAACAATTCTACAGATCTGAAGGTTATTAATAACTCCAGAGAAAATTGAGTACTGTCCCTGATACTTTTTTTTATTTGCACTAACATAAAATTTTTCAGGACAAGCTTTCGGGGTATCTCCCCTTCTTCAAGGTCCAAGCAGTACTGAATAAAAACAGTTTTAGCCAAATGTTAAAAAAGAGAGAAAATAAACAAAAAAAAGAAAAAACCTCTGATGGAAAGGAGAAAGGAAAAACAAACATATACAAATCAATGTATAAGGCAAATGGTAATGAAACTAGCTGCAGAGATAGTGAGATAAGACAGGCAGAGTTATAGACTGGGGAGGGGAGGGTGACAGTCACAGAGGGGGTCGTAAAACTTTAGAATAATGAGTGAGAAAACCTATATCCAAGTTTAAGCCGTTATTTTTTGTGTCAAGAAGAAGAATCATTCTTGGTTCAAACGTTTTCCTTTCCTGCGTGGTTCTGAAATCCCCTTTAAGAACTAAAACATTGAGGTTTTCAATAGTGTGGTCCGGTTGTGAAAAATTATGTCCCACCGGTGTGCAGGAATCATTTTCCTTATGATTCTTGATGGAATGTCTGTGTAAATCCATCCTTGTTTGCAATTTCTGTCCTGTTTCCCCAACATAAGATCCTTTGCTGCACCTATTGCATTGAATGAGGTACACTACATTACTTGAGGTACAGCTGGATGATCCCATGATATTGAAGGTCCCATTTGTGTGTGTTCAAAGAATGGAAAGTAGACCGCGCTGGAAACACAATCCCTCGTTTGGGGATATCGTCCGTAGGGAGATAGGGGTAGATCCCCAATATCCAGTGCCTCTATGGGGCGTGATCTGGAAAGCGAGGATGCCTCTTTGAACACGCATCAGATCTCCATATGGACTGACTTCCAGATATCTGAACTGATTGAACAACAGCCCTGAGGAAGGGGGATGCCATTTGACCCCTGAAACGCGTTGGCATTTTTTTACTATTCTTCCTACCGAATAAAATCCACCTTTGCAACTTTTACACCTTTGTCTCGGGTGCTCCATTCGTATCTACCATTTGTGTGTGTGACACTCTTGGATGGATTGATCTGGTTGCATAGTTTGCAACATTTTTTATTGCAGGGTTTGCTTCCATTATTGGTGACTTCATTATTAGAGTGAAGTTTCCTGCTGATTAGTTTTTGTCTGAGATTGGGTGGTTGTCTGAATGCCAATATTGGAGGTTGATGCAATATTTCTTTCAGGGTATCATCTTCTGTTATAATGGGTTGTAAACCTTTGATTATCCTTTTTATCCCTTCTAGTGCTGGGTTGTATGTAGTGACTACAGGGACACGGTTATTTGCTTTTTTTCTCTTTGTATTGGAGGAGATTTTCTCTTCCGGTTTTCAAGGCTGTGTTTATGCTGTTGTTGATGGTTTTGTCTTTGTGCCCTTTCTTATGGAAGGAGTCTGCCAGTGTTCTGAGATGTTTATCTCTGTCCTCTGGGTCTGAACATATAACTCCAGGAAACTGTACATGTTTATATTAATTGTAAAAGCTACTGCAAATATGTGTATCTGAATAAAAAAACCTGAGAAGTATGGAGATAGAAATGAAATAAAATGTGTGCAGTACATCCACATATGACTGGTGTGGCGGTGATCAGTGATACCGGCTGGTGACAATATGGAAAAAAAAAATGTAAAAATGTTTTATTCAACTTTGTAAACTTTTTTTCTTTTTAACTTTTTTTTTCTTTTTTTTTTTTTTTTACAATTTTTTTACATCCTGCCATCAGAGTAGGTCAGTGTCACCATAGTCACGCTATACTACTCTGTGGGATGATCAAGTTTTTGGTTTTTTTTTACGCTATTATTGCTTATTAACAGTTATGATCACTGTTATAAGCAATAGTTTTATTTGTTATGAATTGCTTTCATTCATGACAGCTTTCTTACTATTGTGATCTGTGATTGGCTACAGCTAATCACATGGTACAGGGTGTTGTGATTGGCCCAGGTACTATGTGATAGCTGTGGGCCAATCACAGCATCACAATTTTATAAACTTTTTTCTTTTTTTAAAATCGTGTCATCAGAGTAGTTCAGTGTCACCATAGTCACACTATACTACTCTTGGGGATGATCAGGTTTTTTTATTTTTACACTATTATTGCTTATTAAAGTGATGGTCGCCATTATAAGCAATAGCTTTATCTGTCATGAATGGCTTTTATTCATGACAGCTTGCGTACTATTGTGAACTGTGATTGGCTACAGCTAATCACATGGTACAGGGTGCTGTGATTGGCCCAGGTACTGTGATAGCTGTGTGTTCTAATTATGTGATCACTTTGACCAATCATAGCAATCACATGATACCCTGGACGCTCATAGTGGGCGGGTCCCGATCACCACTATCACAGGTTCGCTTTAGTGCGCATGTGCTCAGTGATGTACCAGTACATCACTGAGCATACAGCTGTCTCCCACTCACAGTATAATTAATGTGAGTGGGTCGGCAAGTGGTTACAGTGGGTATAGAAATAATCACATTTTAAAATAATCACATTTTAAAATAATCACATTTTGTTGCTCTAGAGCCTGAAATAAAGACAGACACCGTTTTTGTTTTATCCAGCTGTTTAATTTACTAGTGCAACTTATAACATTTAAGTGCGAAGTATAACATCAACACCAACAAGAAAAAATATATAAAAACAGAATCACTGAGTTGGAAAAGGGATCCCCCCCTTGTGTCAGTATTTTGTTGGACCACCTTTTGCTTTTAATTACAACCTTTATTCTGTTGGGATGTCTCTACTAACATTGCACATCTAGACTTCGCAATATTTGCTCACTTTTCTTTGCAGAACTGCTCAAGTTCAGGTAAACTTGATGGTGACCATTTGTGGACTGCAGTCTTCAAGTCATTCTACAGATTTTCAATGGGGTTGAAGTCTGGGCTCTGACTAGGCCATGCAAGGACTTTCACCTCCTTCAACCACTGTGTGGTCATTTTTGCTGTGTGCTTTGGGTCATTGTCATGTTGGAAGGTAAACCTTCTTCCCATTGACAACTTTCTGGCAGAGGGCAGCAGATCTTCCTCAAGAATTTGATGTTATTTTGCCCCATCCATTTTCCTTCTATCCTGACAAATGCTTCAGTCCTTGCTGCAGAGAAACACCCCCATAACAGGACATTACCACCTCCATTTTTTACTGTAGGAATGGTGTTATTTGGATGGTGAGTGGTGTTGGATTTCCAGCAGACATATCGTTTGGTGTTGAGGCCAAATAATTCCATTTTAGTCTCATCTGACCATAACATCCTTTTCCATGTGGCCTCAGAATCTTCAAGGTGTGTTTATGGTGGTCAGGTGAGATTGCTATATTAATGCTGAAGTTTTGTGAAATTTTTATTCTTTTGTTAAATCAACACCAGGAACAATACTTATAATGAATAAGATAAGATAAGATAAGATAAGGTACTTTATTTGTCATAGTAATTAAGCACAATGAAATTACTCATATAAACACTCACATTATGCAAACATCATACAAAACATAACTAACTCCCTCCCCTTCCCCGAGCAACAACCACAGCGGATATCAGGTCAGTGTCACCTCTGTCTGTCAATTTTAAGAGAACCTCATTCAATCGCCGTAATGGCATTTGGGTAAAAACTCTTCTTAAACCGATTTGTCCTCACCCTAATATTCCTGTATCGTCTGCCAGATGGCAGCAGTTCAAAAAGATGATTACCAGGGTGGGACAAATCCTTTACTATCCTTTCTGCTCTGCAGACGCAACGGGACTGGTAAATTTGGTCAATCGTGGCAAATTCACAGCCTACAACTCTCTGTGCAGAATTTATGATTCTCTGTAGAGCAGCCTTCTCTGATATCGTACAATTAGGATACCAGGCCAGAATACAGTAAGTAAGCACACTTTCGATAGATGACCGGTAAAAAGACCCTAAGATCTTCTCATCCAGGCCATGTTTCCTAAGGAGACGCAAAAATGATAAGCGTTGCTGACACTTTGTAACTACTGCTCTCACATTACTGACCAAGTTCGATTTTCCGTGATGTGAACACCTAAAAACTTAAAAACAGGAACTCACTCTACTAATTTCCCCCTTATGAAAAGTGGCGCCAAATCAATTTTTTTTTTCTAAAGTCTAATATCACCTCCTTTGTTTTACCTGTGTTTAAAAACTGCTTATTTTCCTCATACCACTCCACAATCTTATCCACCTCTACCCTGTAATGCCCCTCGCCCCCATTCTGAATTCGACCAACGATAGTAGTGTCATCTGCAAATTTGACTACACTATTTGTTGGGAAATAGGGAACACAATCATGAGTGTACAAAGAGTAGAGGAGGGGGCTCAACACACAGCCCTGTGGCACTCCTGTACTAACAATACGCTCGGAGGAGACATATTTACCCAGTCTGACCACTTGTGGGCGATTCACCAGAAAACCCCTTGTCCACAGACAAAGGGACCCTGGCAACTTTAGCTTCAACATCTTGGCAATTAAGAGATCCAGAATTACAGTATTGAATGCTGAGCTGTAATCAATAAACAGAATTCTTACGTAATTTCCAGGGAACTCTAAATGATTTAGGGCCCCATGTAAAGCGAGGGCAATAGCGTTCTCTGTACTCCTATTGACCAATAGGCAAACTGATGAGGATCAAAGTTCACTGGTAAGGCTGTTTTAATGCGCCCTAGCACAACTCTCTCAATACATTTCATAACCACAGAGGTCAACCCAATAGGCCTATAGTACTATCTACGTTTTCAGTTTTAGGTATTGGGGTGATAATGGTTGACTGTAGGCAGGTTGGAACTTCAGCTAAAGATAATGACCGATTTAGAATCTTAGTAAAAACACCTGCCAGTTGATCTGCACTTGCTTTTATGACCCTCCCCGGAATACCATGGGGCCCTCTGCTTTCCTAGCATTCAGTGACTTGAATGCCTGTTGCACCTCATGTTCCTGTACAGGGGGCGCAATGTCATCCAACCCTGGCTCTGAATAGTAGGTTTCCTGAAAAACCGTAACCTCAAAACATGCAAAGAAACTGTTTAGTTCCTCAGCAAGTTGAACACTTGGCTTTGCATCTGTGTTATTACCCTCCCTTCGTTTGAGAACATGCTGTAGCCCTTTCTAGCCCTCTTGTGGGTTATTTCCTTTAACCTCCTCCCGCCCGCGCCATAGCCGAATGACGGCTACAGCGCGGCTCTAAAATGCCGGGAGGACGTCAATAGACGTCCTCCCATTTGGCTCGTGCTGGGCGCGCTTCCTTTATTGGGTGTTCTCCCGATCTTTCCCGATGTCGTACAAGAGTTTGCTTCCCTCCCATTATTGTGTCTACGTTTCGGTTCACAAGTTGAACGACTCCTTGATTTGTCAAAGAAACGTACAAAACTCCAATGCCAAAAAGTCCTTTGGATGATAAGTCTCGGTCCCAACCTACTGTAACGCGGGGGACATGTCCTTGTACTCCACGTTGTCCGTAAGTTCAGTGACTTACGATCCTTTCGTCTCCCGGGGTACCATAAGGCCCCTCCCAGTATTTTCGTTCACGTCTAGTTGACCGTCCACAAAAA
>BLSH010046898.1:122119-139678 GCA_018402905.1 Glandirana rugosa | reverse complement strand
ATCAATGTCCATAGTTTGTAGGCGCTATAACTTTTGCGCAACCCAATCAATAAACGCCGATTGCGATTTTTTTTACCAAAAATATGTAGAAGAATATAAATCGGTCAAAACTGATGAATAAATTTGTTTTTTTATTTTTTATTTTTGGATATTTATTATAGCAAAAAGTAAAAAATATTGTTTTTTTTTCAAAATTGTCGCTCTTTTTTTGTTTATAGCGGCGATCAGAAATGACGCAGAGGGGATCAAATACCACCAAAAGAAAGCTCTATTTGTGGGAAAAAAAGGACGCAAATTTTGTTTGGGTACAACTTCGCACGACCGCGCAATTGTCATTCAAAGAGCGACAGCGCTGAAAACTGAAAATTGGTTCGGGCAGGAGGGGGGTTTAAGTGCCCAGTAAGGAAGTGGTTAAAGTATTTCTCAATTTTACTTTTATAATCGATTTTTGGCCTTTTTTATACTTCTCTTCAGTTCCGCCCTGGCCTTGCTGTATTTTATTCTATCTCCACTCCTAAAAGCACTATCCCGTTCCTTCAGGAGACACTGAACCCTTCCTGTCATCCAGGGCTTCTGATTAGGGAAACCCTGATACGTTTACTTGCTGTGACATTAATCACACAAGTTCGTATATTACTCAGTAGACTTGTGCATGGCTAAAAAATTTGTTTTTTTCATTTTTCGGAAATTCAAAAAATTCAGAATTCGGAAATTAAAACATTTCGGATTTCGGAAATTCAAAAATTCGGAAATCCGAAATTCGGAAATTCGCGGTAATTCGGCTATTGCGGTAATTTGGAAATTCGCTTTAATTTGGCAATTGCGGTAATTTGGAAATTCGGAAATTTGCGGTAAATCAGCAATTGCGGTAATTCGGAAATTCGGCAATCGGAGCAGACGAAAATCCGAAATTCGGAAATTCAGAAATTCGGAAATGCTAAAATTCGAAAATAACTAAGAACATTTAAAATAATAACTAACTAATAACTATTAAATTATAGGTATTGGAATTTCCTTGAAAGTTTGGCTGTTAGTGTACTTAAATATGAAATTTATCACTAATAGCCATATTTTCAAGAAAATTCCAATACCTATAATTTAATAGTTATTTATTATTAATTCAAATGTTTTTGTGATTTCCGAATTTCAGAAATAAGGAAGATCATTTGAAATAATATTAATGTATTATTTTAACTTATTATAAATAATAATAAGCTATTATTATTTCAAAGGTTCTTTCTTATTTCCAGAATTTCGGAAATTCGGAAATAAGGAAGAACATTTGAAATATTAAGATATTCATTTATTATTTTAACTTATTATAATAAGCTATTATTATTTCAAATGTTCTTCCTTATTTCCAACTTTTGCAGCGTGTGACTGTACATATGCATACTGTATGTTTGTATGTATGTGTGTGTGCATACTGGGTGTGTATATACTGTGTGTATATTGGATGTATATTGTATGTAGCCGTGCTGAGGTGAACTTGAATCCCAAGTCCCTCTCCCAAACTCGGATGTACAGGGTTTAGTATCAGGGGTTGAATTCCCCAGCAGATTATATAGTTCAGAGACCATGTGTGGAATCGGATTGTCATCTATGAAGAGGCGTTCGAACTGCGGTACGGTAGAGATGTCTCTAATGGATCGGGAGTGCCCCATCGGTAGGCAGAGATCCCTACCTGCCATGACCTTTTCCATAGGGACCCTGAGTTTGGTGTGTGAATGGAAACGCCAATTCAGTATTCTCTGGAGGGCTATCGCTTTATAGTACCTTTGTACGTCTGGGACGTCAAGGCCCCCACACCGTTTGGGGCGTCTCAGCAGAGACAATGCACAGCGAGGCTTCCGATTGTTCCAGATAAATCCTGTGAACATGCTGGATAGTTGGGCAAAAAAATTTTAGGGAGGGGTATCGGGATCATCTGAAGGTAAAAGAGCACCCTAGGGAGAATTTTCATTTTTATAATATTTATGCGGCCTAGCCAAGTAAGCGCAGTCTTATTCCATTTGGAGAGGTTGTTTTTAATTGCGGCAAGCAGTGGCACATAGTTTCTGGGGTATAGGGAATCAGAGCAGTTGGTTAGCTGTATTCCTAGGTTTCGGAAGGAGGACCTTGCCCCCGGTGAATGGAAATGCCTCCCGTAGGCTGCACTCCAGTGGAGCTGACAGCCATATAGGGAGAATCTCTGATTTTGTATAGTTAATTTTGAAATTGGAAAAAGTCCCAAAATGTCGTAATTCTTTAATCAAGTTAGGCAGCGACATCAGGGGTTCAGTTATGTGGAACAAAACATCCCCATAAGCGGACAGTTTATGTTCTGTGTTGCCGACTGTCAGACCTTTTATGTTGGGGTTTGCCCATACTGTTAGCAGCAGGGGATCCAGCACTAGGGCGAACAGCAGGGGCGAAAGAGAAAGAGGACAGCCTTTAGTCGTATTCTTTTAGAGTGGTACTAATTTATTTGTTTTTCATTGAGTGGTATCAATTTATCTATAGTTCACCAACTCACATCAAGTCTAAGCTTCGTCCATTATTGATTTCTGCTAGTGAATGGGAGGGAGTAGTGATCCACACTCTGCTCTTGGTGTCCTTTTTATTCACTTTTTTTCACTAAGGTTTCATAGGCATACTAATGTTGTCTAGGCCTTTATAAGTGTGGGATTTAAGAGTAAACTGTTAATTCTTGACCTGTGTGATACAATTCCTGTATAATCTGGAGTTTCCCGTTTACACAACAGAGATTTAAGTAAATACTTTAAACTCTCAACCCTCTGTGTCTCTCTTCAACGAAGTGTGTTAAATTAAGGAAAAAAGGTAACACTATGAGTGAACCCAGAGTGTCAGGAGTGGTGGAGGACTCTTAGAGTCGGGGAGACCAAGGGGGAATGGAATTTTGAAGCGACCCTCAGGGGGGCAGCGCTACTTTGGGGGCTCGTCCAGGATTCCCGCTACGGTGAACCCCAGGTCTGAAGAACCACCCAGGAACAAGATGGACTCAGCTGCTGCCTCAAAGTGGGCACGGGAGGAGGGGAGTCAACGGGAGTTGGCCAGTGTGTTGAAGCTACCTGGAGTGGGGTGGACTGAAAAGGATGTGCGGTTGATGCTGAGGGGGGCCTTCCCAAGTCAAGGATCCTATGTTGTGGATCTGAAGACAGAGTATGATGAGGATCAAACCTATGCTTTAGTGGAATGGCGAGACAGTGTTCCAGTTGGCCTCAGGGAAGAAACAGTGAGCCTAGTGGAAGGTTTGGAGGCTCAGATCATACTCTTACAGATGGAAGAAGACTCAGCACAGGAGGAATCTCAATGTGAATCAGTAAAACCTGACAATGAAGAAAGGGGAGCTGAGGCCACCATTAAGAGATAGCCACCTGCCTCATTTTACTTGGACACGAGTCGGTTGGTGGAAAGACTGATTAAGAGTAATAATATTACGGCCCATCAGGGTTACAGAAAATTGCAGTTTTTCTCAAGCCTTACACCCACTCCTGAAGGAAGAATTTGAAAGCTGGATGGATCAGGCTATGCTGTAGAAGACTGGAATGTGCCCGAAGCAGTAAAAAGGCAACGAATAAGTGAGAGCTTGCGAAGTCCAGCTGTAGATGTGATTCGAAGTCTAAAAAGAGGGAAGCCTGAGTGTGTGGCTATGGACTATATTGAAGCTTTGTGTGCCATATATGAAAGAGTGGAGATTCCAGATAAGCCCGAAGCAAAAAAATAAATAAAATAAAATAAGCGTAGGGCTGGCATGACAGGGTAGCAGGGCAAGTAGGACACGAAGGGTTAACATAGTTTATGTTCAGTTTATTTGCTGGGGTGGTATAGGAGGGATTTCCAGACTGGGGTAGGGAGGGGTCAAGAGTTTGCTGGTCAGTCAGAGGTCATCGGACGAAGGAACAGCTTGTGTGCTTCTTCTGTCTTTCTGAGCCCCTGTGAGTAGCCACCATAGGCGATTTGAAAACATTTCTGGGCCAGCTCAGAGCGGCCTCTATGGGCACGGACTGGCTACAGCAGCAGATCTCCACTTTATCTCAGGGAGATAGTACAGCCTCTGGGGAGCCAAGAGGCCGGCGTGCTCGGAAGTCCTGGCCTCCGGAGCACTTTTCACCCCCCTCACCCCCCCTGAGCTCAGAGCCGCAATGGGAGCCCCCTCATGGGGACCCTCCAGGCTCGCTGGCGCAGCTTTCTCCTCCGCCAGCCAGTGCCAGCTCCTGGAGGAATCCCCGATGCAGGCGGAGCGCTGCAGGCCAGGACCGCTGCCTGCCTTCTTCCTCGGTCCCGGCTGCGTGACGAGGGAGATTGGAGCGTGTGGCCGCCTCACCCGGCGATGCTCCTGTCAGGGAGGTGGCCCGATGTGAGATTGCTTCTTCTGCCCCCTCCCATGCCCTGTGAAGCACGTATCCTCAGATCAGGGGCAGAGCCGTGGATGCCCCCCCCGGGCTGCAGGGAGAACAACTGGGGGGAAGAGGACTCGGCGTTCAGGCAGCGCTGCTGGGGATGGAATGCAGCACGGCTTGGAGGCCAGGATGGGCGCTTCTGGATCCGGAGCTGGTGCCTCCAGAAATGCGGTCCCCTCTGCTGTGAGCTCTCTGAGGGATGCGGCTTTCAACAGGTTGGAAGGGGAGTTGTACAGCTCAGAAGATGGTGAAGTGTTTCATCAGAGAAAAGCCGTCTGCCCCTCACTACGCTGAGATCACAAGAATATCAGCTTGTGGATGAAGCTAATGACGTCCGTGCGTGATGACGCTATGTTGTTTTTTCCCAGCGTGGCCGGCAGTTCGAATACCTCGGGTCAGCCGGACGCAGAACAACGGGGTTATTGGTGGTAATACAACGAAGGAGCATGCATGTTTGGAAACGGTTGCCCTTTCAAGCACAATTGCTCCGGCTGCAGAGGTGGTCAAGCTGCTTCAAACAGGGTAAGGGACGTCCCGGAGATGCTGCGGGAAAAAGGGACGGCCTCAGTGAAGGTGGAAAGGATGCTTCCTTTCCTAAATGGGTACCCAGACAGGGCAGCTGCACGGCTTATCGAGTTTGGCTTTACCGAGGGTTTTCGGATTTCATGTTCGCTTAGCAGCATCCCTCCTGTTTCCAAAAATTTGCGTTCTGCACTCCTACACCCTTCAGTGGTTTCAGAGAAACTGCTCAAGGAAGTGGCTTTGGGGCGTAAGTGTGGCCCCTTCCCTGTCCCTCAGTTGGAGAATTTAGTTGTTTCTCCGCTAGGGGTGGTACCCATGAAGGAACCCCAGAAATTTAAATTGATCCATCACCTTTTGTTCCCTAGAGGGTGCTCTGTTAATAATGCGATCGACCCAGGTGCCTGCTTTGTGTCCTATACCTCTTTTGATGCCGCGGTTTATTGGGTTCCGCATTATGGTCGTGGCGCTCTTATGGCAAAAACCGATGTGGAGTCGGCTTTTCGCCTGCTGCCAGTCCATCCACAAAGTTTTCAGTTACTGGGATGTCATTGGCTGGACGCCTTTTATGTGGACTGATGTCTGCCTATGGGCTGTTCTGTCTCTTGCTGCCTTTTTGAGACCTTTAGTTCATTTGTGGAATGGGTAATTCGGGATGTGTCTGGCATCAACTCAGTCTTTCATTACCTCAACAATTTTCTATTCGTGGGCCCCCCTTCATCCGGGGTATGTAGTATCTTGCTGGCTGCTCTTCAACACATTGCAGAACGTTTCGGGATAACGCTGGCCCCAGACTGTCAGCCCAGTGACTGAGCTTCGTTTTCTGGGGATAGTCATTGATTCCTAGGCTATGGAATGCCGGTTGCCCAATGACAAGCTAGTTGCTCTGCAGATGGAAATCCGCTTGGTGATAGGTAAGCTCTAAATTCAACTACGTCAGCTACAGTCCCTGTGGGCAAGTTGAACTTTGCGTGTCCGATCATGCCAATGGGGAGGGTTTTTTGTTGCCGCTTGTCAGCTGCTACGACTGGCGTCTCTTCTCCCACTCATTTTATTACACGTAAGCGGGACCACAGGGAGGATCTTCGTGTGTGGCACATTTTCCTGGACTCCTTTAACGGCCGTTCACTTTGGATGGATGGGCCGTTGAGTCAGTTTGACTTGGATTTTTTTACCGACGTGGCGGGGTCATCCAGGTACGGTGCCTTTTTTGGGGGAAGATGGAGCGTGGCACGCTGGCCGGAAGACTGGCAGGAGGTGGGTTTTCTAAAGAATCTTTTCCTTCTGGAATTATTTCCAGTCATTGTCGCGGTTGAAGTCTGGGGTGAGTACTTTCGTAATAGGAAGATTCGGCTCCATTGCAACAATTTTGGGGTGGTTCAGATCATTAATCAAGTGTCAGCATCTTCAGCATCGTTGTTTGCAACTGAATGTCTTTATGCATGCTGTGCATATTATGGGAACAATTAATGAAGTGGCTGATGCTTTGTCTCGTTTCAGTGGGACAGATTCCGGGAGTTGGCACCGAGCGCGGAGCAACACGGATATCCTTGTCCTCAGCAGCTGTGACACATTGCATTGGCGTTACCACAGGATTGATCCGGAATTCTTTGAGCATGAGGAAGCAAACCTTGAAGGGGTACAGAAAAGGGCCGAGGAAGCGTGATGAGAGACGTCTTGTCACTTTTTTCATTCTACAGCAGTTGCTTCAGAAGGTAAGTTTGGTGTGTATTTCTAGTTATGAAGCCTGTTTGTTCACTGTGGCATTCACTTTAGCCTTCTACAGGGCTTTTCGGGTAAGTGAGTTGGTGAGCCCTTCTCGATTGGCAAAAGGGGGCCTTTTGGTAGGGGACGTTATCTGTGGAAGTGCGTCGGTGGCTCTTTTTCTTCGCCGGTCTAAAACAGACCAGTTGGGAAGGGGTAAGTATGTCTATGTATACCGTGTTCCTTGGGCATCCATTTGCCCAGTGACTGCGATCGAGGAGTATTTGAGCATTCGCCCGGCAGTAGGTGGTTGACTTTTAGTTAATCAGTATGGGTTGTCATTATCTGTTTTTCATTTTGGGTCAGTATTTCAGCAATGTCTGAGGGTAGCGGGTTATGACCCCCTGGATTATTCATCACATTCCTTTCACATCGGGGCTGGCACTGAGGCCGCCCGCATTGGGCGTTGGGAATCTAATCGGTTCAAACTTTACATTCGTCCACATTTGATTCAGGACCGTTAGGCCTTATACTTGTATTTTATTTGTGGTTCTTTTCTTTGTGTGTTTCAGTTATTTCTGTGTTTGCTATGCTTTTTCACTTTTCAGATGATGAGGCTGGCCTTGTTTGGATCATGGGCCATTCGTTTGTCTTAGGGGGGGCTAAGCGGGCGGACGTTAGGCCTAACAGAAGCCAGTTGGGTATCCCCCGGGATGTGGCCAAGATCAGGTGGATTGGGGTCCCAGGCATGTTGTGGAGCAGGGTGCTGCCTGAGATTCATAGGTACTCGCGTTTAGATGGGACCCCGGATGTGTTGGTTCTATATGTTGGGGGCAACGATTTAGGCATCAGGCCATGCAACACCTGGTTCGGGGGATTCGATTTGACATCCTGCGTATCCGCATGGATTTTCCTCATACGATTATTGTATGGTCTGACATCGTCAGTCGCGCTTAATGGTGATGGGCAAGGTCTGTGGAGAAGGTTAACAAGGCCTGGATTGAAGTTAACAAGGAGGTGGGTAGGTTTGTAGTCCGTAATGGAGGCTTGGTGCACCGGGACTTGGAAGTTGACACTTGTCAATACTTGAGGGGGGATAGTGTCCATCTCAATGCTATTGACATTGATTTTTGATTCCTAGGCCTACAGGGTGGGATTCAAAGAGCGCTGCGTGTTTTGGGGCGCCCACGGGTGTAACGTTTTACACCTGTGCTCTGTGGCGGTTGGGATCTTTGGAGGCCTTCTAAATTAATGGTGATATGTCATAGTGGGGAACCATCTATGGTATGGGGCCTCGGTAAGATACCAGTTAACCGAGGTTTAACTGTGCATTTGGCAAATGGGCATCTGCGTTGGAAGGTGGAGAGTTTCTGATTGTCCCCGAGTCAGTGTGTTGCGGCTGGGGACGTTGTGTGGCCACGCAAATACCAAATCAACTTGGGGTCTTTTAGTGCCTTCAAAGATCAGCAACCTGGTTCTATATATATATATATATATATATATATATATATATATATATCTGTGAGTTGATTATTTTTGTAAACAAAATGTGTTTTGGTTATTGTTAATAAATGGCCTGTACGGCCAATTTTATTCCAAAAAGGAGTTATTTTTCTATTGAGTAACAAGTAAGGGGAGTATTAGTGGTAAGGTGGATTTGGCATCTGTCTTACCATAGTCATGACTTGATGTGCGAATTTGAACATGCCCACTAGTCTAGAGGGGAAAAAGTTATCTGCATATGTTTTCAGAGTGGATCGAGTTTTGCATCAAATTATTCCAAAGAAAGGCATTGACCCAAAGGAAGCTGACATGGGAGCAGGTTTTACAAGGAGCAAGACCTAATCACCCTATTGTGTTATGACTATTGCTGAAGGGAATACAGGTCGCTCCAACCTATCCCAAATTAATGAAGATGGTCATTGAAGAGGAAACCATTTTGGATGAGAAGAACCAGGAGTCAGCTAGAGGGACTAATGCCACCCCAAAAGCTGGTAAAGTTTCTGCACAACAAATCCATTGGGTTGCGACCAGTCGAGGCGGACAGTGAAGAGGGTTCAGAGTGGGGGTAGAGCACTAGAATTCCTGTATCCTCACCTATACCCAAAGAATCTCCAGTTAAGCTGCTAACGAAGGTGACACAAGCTCAAGATCAATTACAGCAAACTTTATTGAGAGTCATGGAAGCTCAAGTTACCACTCGAACTGACAAGATTGATTCTTGGAAGTGCTTTAAGTGTGGGGTGTCTGGTCATTTCAGAAGACAATGCCCAAAGAGAGAAGAGGAATTCAACTTTACAGCGGAGTTATTGAAAGCATTACAGCAAATATTGGCTACTCAGAAGTCGGGAAACTTCAGGGGGTCTCAGTGAAGGAGCCAACTGAGAACCTGAAGAATCTGAGCTCCAAGAAGCAAAGCAAAAACAAAGCAAGTCCAAAGAAGAGAGTCCAAAGAAGGAAAAAGTAACGAACATGTCACCATGTTCTGAGGGCCAGGCAGAGGGAAAAAATACTGGGTCAACCCCCTAGGGTCAGAGTTATATCCTCACAGAATGGACTGACCAGAAATTCTAGTGAAGTAAAGACAGGCATCTTACCTGAGAAGTTAGTGGGGCCATCCCCTATTGTTTCAGTGCAAGTGGAAGGCATCTATACTAGAGCTCTTTTAGATACAGGGGCTCAGGTTACACTTAACAGAGATTTCTTTAATCAATATCTGAAGCATGTCCCATTAATCAAATTGGAAGAATTAGAGATCTGCGGACTTTGAACCAACAAATTCCCATATGATGGATACATTCCCATAAGAATTTCCTTTGGACCTGCCGCGACTGGAAAGGTTGAAACCTTTGATACTCTAGCTGTGGTGTGTCCAAGACCAGTAGACGCAGAACCCAACTCCATGATGAATGGAACAAATACTGATTTGGTCCGACGATTTCTGGAAATGTAGTAGGGGAAGATGGGTCTGTACCAGAAGAGATTCACGCAACTCTGTATCAAGCTTGCCAGCAAGTGATCCAGGAGAAGAAAGCTCCAGTCCATGGGCTAGGTTGATTATGGAAATTTGACATCAGAGAGATGGTGCTCCAGCCAGGGGAAGTCACTTGTTTAAAGGTTACTGTGAAACTTACCTGGGACCATCCTGGACCCTTTGTAGTACTGGAGATGGATTCTCAAACTCAGGCGGTAGGCTTGGCCATGGTACCGGAACGGGTACCCACTAAGGCTTTGCTGAGGAATAAGAAAGTGCCTATTAGCTTACAGAATGTTTCTGATCACCCTGTGGCCCTGAAGGCACGCATGTCTGTCGGCCAAGTGAGTGCAGCTACTCCGGTAATGCCCGAGGAAATCTGGAAGGAAGGGGAGCCGCAGGATTTGAGAAAGGAGATGGAGGAGTGTGCTGCTGGTTTGCCTCCCTTCTGGAGAGAGAGAATGAAGTCTCAATTACGCCGATGGGAGAAGATTTTTGCCAGTGATGATTTTGATGTGGTGTGTACCAAGAGTGTTCATTACAGGATACGATTGCAGGAAGAAAATCCATTCAGGGAAAGCTCTGAGAATTCCGCTCAGTAATCTAGAAGATTTGAGAGAGCAGTTGGCAGAGCTGAAAAAGTCTGGGTGATTCAAGAGTCCAGAAGTCCATAGGCCTTCCCCATTGCAGTGGTTCAGAAGAAGAATGGAACTCTAAGAATGTGCATAGATTACCTTACTCTCAATCGGAGAAGGATTCCAGATCAGTACACTACTCCATGGATTGAAGATGCTTTGCAGTGTTTGGTTGGAGCTAAGTGGTTCAGTGTGTTGGATATGAAAAGTGGGTACTACCAGATACCTATGTGTGCAGAGGATAAGGAGAAGATGGTCTTTATTTGCCCCCTGGGGTTCTTTGAGTTCAACAGAATGCCACAAGGACTTACTGGAGCACCAGCTATTTTCCAAAAACGGATGGAGAGAACATTGGGAGATATGAATTTGATAGCAATTTTGGTGTACCTGGATGATATAGTGTTTGGAAGAACCCTGAAAGAGCATGAAGCATGGTTAGAGAAGGTATTTGAGAGGCTTCATGAAGAGGGATTGAAGTTATCCCTGGAGAAATTCCAGTTCTATCGTACTTCGGTCACTTATCTGGGACATGTGGTTTTGGCTAATGGAGTGGCAACTGATCCGAAGAAACTGAAGGTGGTTAATATATGGCCCCGACCTGAAACTGTGACGGAACTGAGATCCTTCTTAGGGTTCTGCTCATATTATCGGAGATTTGTGGCTAATTTTGCTAAGATGAATTGTTGCAGGTGGCATTGTTGCAGGTGGCCTCTGGGGAAGAAGAGGGGAAAGCGAAAAAGAAGAAGTTGGGCCGAAGAGAAAAGAGTGCATCTGAGTTCATTGTGAGGAAGCTTACAGATGACTGAAAGTGAGCCTAACTGAGGCCCCTGTGTTAGCTTATGCCGACCCGTCTAAACCATATGAGCTTCATGTGGATGCCAGCCGGGGCGGATTGAGAGGAATACTTTATCAAGAGCAAGGTGGTCAGCTTCGACCAGTGGTGTATGTGAGCCGAAATCTTATCCACCTGAAAGAAGTTATCCAGCTCACAAGTTGGAATTTCTAGCTCTGAAGTGGGTAGTTGTGGACAAATTGAAAGATTATTTGTATGGGGCGCAATTTGTTGTCAAAACTGACAACAATCCATTGACCTATTTGTTGACAACTGCGGAATTAGATGCCACAAGGCATAGATGGTTGGCTGCATTGGCTGGATTTCAATTCAGTTTAAAATACCGCCCAGCCACAGGAAATAGAGATGCAGGCCCCTTGTCCCGCTGGCCATATAGTCAGGATCAGAAGTCTCAAGAGTGGACTTTCGTGCCAACTGATGGAGTGCAGGCTCTCTGTAAAGGTTTAGTTCATTGCCTGAGAGGGGCTGCAGAAGCTTAATCTCTAGGAGTCTCACCTGCAGGGATACCATCGTCTTATTGTGGGTTGACTCAAGTGAGGATTGAGGGGCTTCCTCGGCTGACCAAGAAGGAGATCAAAATTAACCAGGCGCAGGATCCTCTCTGCCAAGCAGCTTTACAGGCATTGGTGCAACAAAACCCTCAGTTATTACTGAAGAGTACTATTAAGCAGGCTAAAACACTGCATCGAGAATGGAATCGGTTGCAAATGAGAGATGGATTACTTTACAGGTGAGGCTTTGGTGAGGGGGCAGAAGAGCTTGGCAATTGTATCTACCTGAGAAACATAGCAATTCTGTTCTGGTGTCCTTGCATGATGAACATGGACATTTAGGCATAGAGAGGACCTTTCGGTTAATTAGGGATATGTTCTATTGGCCAGATATGAGAAGAGAGATGGAAGACTACTGCTGCTCTTGTCTATCATGTATTCAAAGAAATACTCTTCCGACCCGTGCTGCCCCTATGGAGCGTTTACAGAGTCAGGGCCCCTTGGACCTAGTATGTATTGACTTCTTGTGCCTGGAACCAGATACAGGTGTAAGAAGTAATATTCTGGTGGTAACTGACCATTTCACCAGATACGCCCAAACTTACCCTACAAGAGATCAGCAAGCCACGATGGAAGCCAAGGTATTGGAAGAAAAATTCCTCGTCCACGATGGACTGCCTGTTAGAGTCCATTCAGATCAAGCAAGAGACTTTGAGAGTCGACTCATACAACAGCTATACAAGTCCTTGGGCATCAGGAAGTCACAAATCACACCCTATCATCCACAATGAGATCCTCAGCCTGAAAGATTCAATAGGACTTTGAATATGCTGGGAACCCTACTGAGACTAAGCTTACAATAGTACTGTAAGTGATACAACTGGGTATTCTCCCTGCCGTCTCATGTTCGGACGAGAAGCTAGGTTACCAATTAACTTAGTCTTTGGGACATCTGCTGATGATACTTCTTTGACTTCTCATAAAGGTTATGTAGATCAGCTAAGGAAGAATTTAGTGCAAGCATATGAAATGGTCAGGCAACATGCTACTACACGAGAAGCAAGAAACAAGAAGAAATTTGATCTCCGAGTGAGAGTCCAAGATCTTCAGCCAGGGGATAGAGTGCTGTTAAAGAATTTGGGTATGCCCAGGAAGCTGACCGTTGGAGGCCTCATCCATATATTATCTGTAAGCAGCATCCAGGATTACCTGTGTACCAGATCAGACCAGAAGGGCAGGAGGATATGTATAGATGGTTTCAGCAAAACTCAGTTGTCACGGCCCCCCCTCCCCTGCTCCTACACCTCCTGCCCCCCCTGCCGAGGCCACATCCTGCCGCCTCAGCTCAGCGCCGGGCAGTTGGCTTCCCTGCGGTGCCTGCATGTGGATTCCTCACATGCAGGCCACCTTACTGCCACCGCTCGCCCCCGCTCCCTCCAGTCTCCATGGGAACAGCGCCCTTCTGCGCTCCGTGCCTGCTGGAGACAAAGACCGCACTGCTGGAGACAAAGACCGCACTCCCTGTGCGAGGCCGGTCACAGAGGAGGTGGGGCCGGTTGCCTGGGTAACCTGACGCTAAGCCTCGGGTTACCTGGTCACTGCGAGCGAGCTCGCTGGGGGATTTAAAAAGCCCCGGACCGAGGTCTGAGCTGTTCTTGACCTGCTACGGTGACCTGGGTCCCGAGCTGTGGCTGGACCCCCTCCAGACTCCCCTGCCTAGACGCTGCTGATCCCCTGGGACATCTTCCTGCCCTGTTCCGCTATGAGTCCCGGAGCTCTCCCTCCTCCCACCTTGCTGGTGAGTCTGTGCTCCCTGTGGTCACCTCTGCCTGTGCCAAGGACTTTAACCCCTGCTGTGCCAACCTCTGCCTGTACTGAGGATTTTAACCCCTGACGTGCTCACCTCTGCCTGTGCCAAGGACTCTAACCCCTGCTGTGCCAACCTCTGACTGTGCCAAGGACTTTAACCCCTGCCGTGCTCTCCTCTGCCTGTGCCAAGGACTTTAACCCCTGCTGTACCAACCTCTGCCTGTGCCAAGGACTTTAACCCCTGCCGTGCTCACCTCTGCCTGTACCAAGGACTTTAACCCCTGCTGTGCCGACCGCTGTCTGTGCCCAGGACTCACGCCCCTGTCGGGCCAAGCTTCGTTCAGCCTGGGCCCCCTAGATTGCTAGCCCCTATGGACTATTCCCCCTTTCTTCTGTCCCAGATTGTGTACTGAAAATCCCTGTCCCTTGCTGTGCCTTCTGTTTGCAGTGTGAGCTAGTTCCTGTTGTTTGAACCCCAAAGATCCCCAATAAACGCCTGTGTGTTGGGTTTTTGTGTGATTGGCCTCTGTGCGCTCTCTGTGCTTCTAGTGCGCAACACCAGATGTTTGTCAGTATGTGTTGAGTTTAAATGAAGGTTAGGTTGACTTAACCATATGTGTTTTTTTCTAAGGTTAAAAAACCCTGAGTATTTGGGAACCAAACACTTTAAGTGGGGGGAGAGTGTAGCCAGGAGCCCAGTGTTATCTCTCTGGCAATAATGACATTTGTGCCTGTGGTATACTGTGGGTAGCTTCCCTAGTGCCAAGTTCATCCACTGAAGAATTGAAATGTGTGGAGTGATGCCTCGTGGGATTTGTAGTGTGCTAGTGAGAATCGTTATCAGACTCTGCTGTGGAAGGACTCCATTTCACATCAGGCCATGCTGCATAGGAAGGCTCCTGGGAAGAACAGTGCCCCATGGGAGAACCTATTAAGTTAAGGGAGGGGCTTGTTGCGGCCACTTTGGACGGCAGTGATCGAACAGCAGGGACCCTGTGAGCCTTTACAGTGGGATTGCGGCCTGCAGCCTACATACAGAGTTCCAGCGGGCTGTAGTCTCACAGAGTTCCAGTGAGCTGCTTTGTTCCAGCGGGTGAGCTGCAGAGCCAGCATTACTACCATCTGAGTCTTTTCCAGATTCAGCAGGCAGCAATCGGTCAGGGAGAGATGCAAGGAGAAGTGCAGTGGAGGCCACTTCCAGGAGCATAGAGTGGGAGTACTTAATTATCTCTGGGCTCATCATCATCAGCTGAGCAACAGGACCGTTTATTGGCTGTCATTTGTCCGGTTGGCTGAGGGGCCCAGGTCCATCTATAAGAGTACTAATCTGTTTAATACAAACCTCCCTAAGAAGTTAATAGACATCTGAGCATTACTATCAGACTGTGGAGACCAGATTACAATCACTTGAGTGCACTGGATTGCTGTAGTTGAAAGCTTCTATTTATTTCAGTGAAGTTGCTATCTCACCTTTTGTGCCATATTCTGAGGATCTGTGGACACAGTTACTTCTTAGATACCTAACTTTGAAATAACAGAGCTTGCAGAAGACTCACTGAACTTTAATTACAGATCTGCTACAATTACAGCTACCTTCCTCCCACTTAGCAGGACTCAGAACTGTTAAACCGTGCATTACTGAATTATCCTAAGAACTCTCTGAAATAGAGCAGGTGAATTTAATTAAGCCAATTGTACTGTTCATTATTCAGTATTCAGTTATACCAGTTTAGCTGTATTATTTAGAGTGGTACTGATGTATTTGTTTTCCATTGAGTGGTATCAATTTATCTATAGTTCACCAACTCACATCTAGTCTAAGCTTTATCCATTATTGATTTCTGATACATAATCTCTCTTTACAATGCCTATAGGTGAATATTGAGGTATCTTGACTAAACTCGATTGGAGGAATTAAAGTACAACCTTCACCATTGGACTGCTAGTGAATGGGAGGGAGTAGTGATCCATGCTCTACTCTTAGTGTCTCCTTTTTATTCACTAAGGTTTCAAAGGCATGCTAATGTTGTTTAGGCCTTTATACGTGTGGGATTTCAGAGTAATCTGTTAATTCTTGACCTGTGTGATACAATTCCTGTTTAATCTGGAGTTTCCCGTTAACACAACAGAGATTTAAGTAAATACTTTAAACTCTTAACTTTGTGTGTCTCTCTTCATTGAAGTTTGTTAAATTAAGGAAAAAAGGTAACATTATGAGTGAACCCAGAGTGTTAGGAGTGGTGGAGGACTCTCAGAGCCGGGGAGACCAAGGGGGAATGGAATTTTCAAGCCACCCTCAAGGGGGCAGTGCTACACATGTTTCGGTGTGGTGTGCTGCCTCCCACACCCTACTCTCCCAATGCCCCCCCCCCCCAGATCCAAGTGGTGTCGGGGGGTGCAGTTTGGCATCTTCACCCTGGGCACTGAATCAACTTGTCCCGGCACTGATTTAGACAATATTTTCTTATGCCAGAGTTGTGTTTGTTATGCAGCCAGTTTTAAGGTTAATTATTATGTCAGATTTATTGGGCATTGAGTCATCTGTATGTTGAAATATATCAGCCCTGGTTGCCTTACCTGAATTATCAATATCTTCAGTTCTGAAAACTTTCAGCGTCACCGAGATTTGTACTTTCAGTTTTACTTGTTTCCTTACGGAAGGTTAACAGGGTAAACAAATGTTTGCCACAGGCACATTCATCACACCTTAAAGCGGTTGTACACCAGAAAAAAAAAACAAAAAACTGTAAGGCAAAGGCATAATGAGCTAGTATGCACCACATACTAGCTCATTATGAAATACTCATCTTAGAACGAAGCTCCCGCAGGGCTGCCCGGTCCCTGCGGAGGGAGCGGACATCTTCGCTGTGTGGATTCTTCCAGGTTCGCGGCTCCGGCCCTGTGAGTAGCCGGAGCCGTGAGACGTCACTCCCATGCATGCGCAGGGTCCGTCACCGGGCCTTCGCCAGGACATCACAGCGCATGCGCCGTGACGTCAACGGCTGCATTGCAAGTGGAATAGCTCCTAAACCATACAGGTTTGGGAGATATTCATTTTACCTACAGGTAAGCCTTATTATAGGTTCACCTGTAGATAAAAATCACTTTTGGGGGTAGACAACCGCTTTAATTGTCAAATCAGAAGTTGTCAAACAAACCTGATTTATTTCGACAGAGGGGTGGCTGTGGACGTGGTATACTTGGATTTTTCTAACACGTTTGACACCGTTCCCCACACACGGCTAATGTGTAAAGTAAAGTCTACAGGCTTGGAAAGATCAGTTTGTAAATGGATAGAAAACTGACTAAAAGTAGTGGTTAATGATTCTTACTCTGAATGGTCTAAGGTTATCAGTGGTGTACCCCAAGGTTCAGTGTTAAAACCCTTACTTTTTAAAATCTTTATAAACGATATAGATTCTGGGATTAAAAGCACCATTTCAGTGTTTGCAGATGACACCAAGCTATACAGTGGAATAACTTCCTTACAGGATGTCTCCAACTTACAAGCAGACCTCGATGCACCGTTTAGCCTCTTCAGCCTTGGAAGGCACTTTTACGATACGGCACCACTGTGTTACTTTAACTGACGATTGCACAGCGGTGCGATGATGTACCCACATAAAATTGACGTCCTTTTTTTCCCGCAAATAGAGCTTTCTTTTGGTGGTATTTGATTACTTCTGCGGTTTTTATTTTTTGCGCTATAAACTAAAAAAAGAGCGTCAATTATGAAAAAAAAAAAAAAAAAACAATATTTTTTACTTTCTGCTATAAAACATATCTAATAAAAAAATTGAAAAATGTAATTTCTTCATCAGTTTAGGCCAATATGTATTCTGCTACATATTTTTAGTAAAAAAATCCCAATAAGCGTATATTAATTGGTTTGTGCAAAAGTTATCGCGCCTACAAACTGGGATATTTTTATGTAATTTTAATTTTTATATATTTTTTTCTAGTAATGGCGGCGATCAGCGATTTTTACCGGGACTGCAACATTGCGTCGGACAAATCGGATACTAACTTGCGAATAACCCTAAAAAAATGATTTTTATACATCGTCTTATGTATAACCGGATTTGACTACTTCTTTAATGTAAAAAGTTAAAAAAATAATCTATACAAAATATCGTCTTTCATTTTTTATAACAAAAAAAAAAAAAAAAAA